>CM034470.1:8786568-9275020 GCA_019925255.1 Litchi chinensis | reverse complement strand
ATCAAAGTAGGAAATGAACAGTACCAGAACAAGTAAGTCTAGAGACGCTACCTCCCTCCATCCGGTGAAGAAATCCCGCCCCGTTGATCCTCAACTTCTCCTTAATCGCAGTCTCATCTACTTCAACCAAAACCCTAATTTATCAGTCTCGAATAACAAAATTTTATAACTACTTTTTTTTTTTTAATTTTTTCACCGACCAACCTATTACAACAAAAAATCAAACTAATTGATTTTACTCTTAGAGTATAAATAAACTTACTTGGAAACTCGAATTTTCCGGCGGATCGAGTTAGGGTTTGGTTGAATAGAAGAGGCGAGTTTTTTTGTTAAGTGTTTTTTTTTTTGGCTGTGAGCGAGAGAAAGAAAGAGGTTTTGTTGGGTTGTTTCGTTTTCTTCGCCAAAAGAAAATGCGACTCGTGTTTTTTTCAGAGAACTAGTAATATAATATTATAGGAGCGATGTGGATTGAATTTTTAAAAAAATAAAAGGAAAAAACTTTTGGATTCACTAATTAATAGTCACGATCTGACGGGTACGGAAGGAGAGGATTGACACGTGGAGTATTATCTCGCGTCCGATTGAGGTAATAGGGTATGATAAAAGCTACTGTCACTGACGGGACAGGGAGGCTTGTAGGTGGCGGAATCGTGGCCGTTAGTGGAATAAGGTTAAGAATGTACGGCGCGATGGAGTTTGTGACAGAGGAAAGTGGTGGTGAGCCGAAGTGCCTTAATTTCTGACTCATCTTTGAAGGAAATGCAAGAAAATACAAAGTTACATGCGGTGGAAGGACACGTGGCGGTGAATAGTTGGATTGGGTCAGAGCAGTGTGTGTAGCTCCTATTTAGGAGCAGAAATTTAATGGGTATGATGATGATGGTTTTGGACCGTCTGATTGAATGCTTTTGTTTGACATTTTGAACAGAACAATTTGGTAAGAAAGTGTAATCGAATCTGCATTAATAAATTCGAAGTTCCCGCGTGAAGCGGCACTCCAACCCATTAAGTTTGAATAAGAATTCTCTATCATTTTTTTTTTTTTAATCTTTTGATAATTTAATGACATATTGACATTTAAAAAAATGAATGATCAAGATTAATATATTTTTTCTCTCTCATAAATCACTCAAACTTAAATTACTCTCATAAAAATATTAACACTATGTCAACATTGACAGAGAATCTTTGTCCATGACGTTTGGCCTATCAATTAAATGTTTATAGTTCAATTTATACCTAAAATTTTGAAGATAAAAATAATTTTTTCATGCACTGTAAACCTCTTTTCTCGATTTTGGGATCTCAATTTTGAACCATACTAAGAGATTATGATAAAAAAATTTGATAAACTACATGAGATCTATATAATACTTGTGTAATAATGAAAAAAAAAAAAATCAAAAGTCTCAATATTGATTTAATTAATTTAAGTATCCTAAATTTGGAAATATGAGGTTATATCCAGCATGGGAACCCGCTATATCAATTATTATCAGTGCTGCCAACTTTTTTTAACCAAAAATCGAATGAGTTACTGTGTATCATAAATGAATCAGATTAAATCAAGATTTAAAATTTTAATTTTAATATCCAACAACTACTTATATCTAATTTAAAATTTAATTATTATTTTTTTATATGGTGGGGAAGGGAATTCATAAAAAACTAATAACGTTTTATGTTTTAAGATAACTATAAGACTTATCTTGATCTTTTAAGATCAAGAAAAATATTTAATGACTGCTATAAAAAATGAAGTGTTTTAATTAAGTTAATATAGTAGAATACATCATAAATTAACATAAATTAATAGCTTAAATTGTCATTTCCTAGCAACTATTTAGGAGCTTGTGAAGCATTGACATCATAAGACTTAAGACCCTCTATTAAAATGTTGTTGGACCAAACGAATATTATTTATCATCAAGTTAGATTGGACAATCATTTTAAAATTTTTATCCTTTATGTAGTATAAATAAATCTAAAATCATATGTATGATAGAATTTTGATTATACAGTATAAATTCATTAAAAATAATATAAATCAAGGATTTTCTTAAATTTTTAAGCGAAATATTCCTAAAGTGCCGATATTATCATCCATAAATATGATTTACACACTCATTTAATGAGTACACCCAAATATAAAATTTGAAGAATAAACTATTACCACACCCAATCTAATACCAATAATATCCTTATTCAGATAATTTACTTATTTTACATGTTTTATTTTAAACCCTCTTATATTGTTAGCACACCCTTTTTTTTTTTTTTGGGAAGAGATTATTAGTACACCATCATTAGTGCTAGTAATAGGTAAGTAATAAAAGCAAGTTAAATTACATAATTTATAATAGACAATAAAAGAGCAAAACAAATAACATAAATTAATTTGTAAAGAGAATCACAATAGAGCCTAGCAAATTTCAAAGTAGTGTTTTGTTTTGAGCATTGAAACTGACAAAGAAACACCATGCATGGTGTATGATTTTCTCCAATGGATCGAAATCAATAAGAAAGTTCATGATGGCCAAGAAACTGAAAAATTAAACCAAATCTAGCAGCATAGCATAAACACTTTAGAGCTTAATTAAGAATTATGAAAGACTTTCTTTTCTTTGGTTTAAAGAGTTGACTATACAATGAGTGAAATTAATGGATGTACACAACATTCAATTTATTAATATTTTGTTCTTATTAGTCATTTTCTGCATGTATTCTTTTGTATTTAAATTTTTAATAAAAATGGGTTCAAATTATATTCATGGTGGCAATATAGATACCCTATGCTCTATATATTCTCTTATAATCAAAATTATTACATAAAATCAATAGTTTCATATCCAATGCTTAGTGTTTAATAGATAATATACAACAATAAGAAGGAGCTGACCTAATAATATACTTTTCTCGTTCACATAAAAAATGTTTAGTCTAAAATCCGGTGGGTTGTTGCGGTGGCAACAACACCCTCGTGTCTTTGCATGTTGTACAATGGGCACAGGTTGGATTCCGATTGCCACCAATAGTGTGGCTGATTTTCCTTTTTTGTGAGCCTCTCCTCTCTCTTTTAGGGAGTCTTCCTCTTGCTTATGATAGCCTCAAGTTATGGGCTATATCTCAATAATCTGATTAAGACGGCTTGACAATATTGCTTATATTGTACGTGTACTTGTAATGTATATGTAATATGTACCCAAAAAAAAAAAAGTTAGGTCTAAATGCGTAACCACATATGCATATATTAATGTTTAAACCCAAGGATTTTTCACATCTAACCGCACAAATTTAATAGGGGTATCCGTCCTTTGATGCCTCCGAAGCAAAACCCTAAGATGCCTTCTTAAAGTGAAATGAAGGGAGGGAGTAGTATTACTTTGAATTATACTCTAACAAGTAAATGTAACCCAGAATGATAAACACATAATTAAGGTGCTTCACGTGATAGAAAAGTGAAAAGGATCTAACTTTATTGAATTGCGAATATCACAGCCATACCATACTCGTAGTGAAAAGGGCTTGGCATTGGCACATGGCCAATTCCAATTCCAATCTTGGAATTCAATATGTGTACTAGGTAGGCAAAAAAGTGTTGATGACTTCAGCTGAGTCGCCACCATTCCCCTACCAAAACTGTAAAAAATTTAGAAACCTATCAATTTTAATGGCTTTGGGCTGCCCACCCACCCACCTAACCTCTTGTTTCTACTTTGCGCGCACCAATCTCAAGTTGTGATCATCACCAACAATGCTTGGAGAATTACAACTTATTGCAAAGTGTTACTATTTCTACAGTGTTATAATGCTAAAATAAAACGACTTTATCTATTTTCATGAAAATCCACCGATCAAGAAGTGAATTTCTATCATCTTAGTAAATAGGGATATACATAACCACCTATGCCAAGAGATTACATCAATGTACTGAAATTTACACAGCAAACTTTAAATGTGACAGGGGAATACAAAGTACAGATCACTATCACATTTCTTTCATTTTTTTTTTTCTAAACTAGGTCACTAACACATTTCTGCATGGGTTGAATGTTGTTAATTTGAATGAAGCGGAATGCTTTTGCTGTGATCTAATTCTATGATATGTCTAGGTATTTTATTTTAATATCATTGAACATCTCAAACTGTTTTTGTGTTGTTTTGCAGTGTTTTTATTGATTTTTTAGAAAACTTTTTCTCTATCATGTTATCAAATACTTTCTATTTATGCTTGCACTATTGTGAAAATTGCTTTTACTTTCGAAAGCAATTTTTATCAAAGCACATCTCTTAACATGACTTTACTGCATTTTTTTAGAAGCAATCAGAAAAGTATAGGTTTTTGTTTGTCATCACAAGTAGTAAATATTATTATACGAAAACTGCAACTATAAAGGATGGTTGATATAATGCTGATTTTGTATAATCGCATGGCCTAGTGGTAATAGCTTATTCCACATATATAATATTTGGCATTGACAGAGAAGTTAAAAAGTGACATTCACTATATTGGAGCCTATTGTCAAATGTGGATTATTGCCTTAGCTACTGAATATAGATGTCATTTTACTGGAAGAAAGATATCAGTGTCCATCTCCCTACCCCTATCTAAACCTGGCAACAACTCTAGTCATAGTGCTGTTATGCTCATTAAACTGAATGTGTCACTTTAAATTACAATGGTACCAAAAAAAAAAAAAAAGTATCAACTCCAGATCAGAGATACTAGGTGTCATCTAAAGCAAGCAAATATATGAGGATGTACAATAGAATTTATCACAAGAATTTTGAAGAACCAGTGTTTGATAAGTCTGCCTCCTCAGCCTAGCAATGCTTAATGGCTTGTGCTAATGACATTGAGAATCCTCCAGAAGCCAAGCATGTAGAAAGAAATTCACACCCGCACCATGGCTTCTCCGTTAAATCCTTACAGAATACATACCGGAACCTTGTACTGTAAGGCAACCATTCAATCATCTGAGATGCCTTTTTGTTGGATTTACGGTCAATGCATTTTTGTATTGAGTCTTGAAGCTTTTTATCAATATTTTCGGTAACCCATTTGAGAAGATCATCTGAGCTAATAGATGCTTCCCTTGCAAACCTTTCTAGCACCTTTGGTAGAAACACTTTCCTTGACTTCTTGACGACAACATTAGCTTGCAGGAACTCTATTTTTGCAGCCTCTAGTTCCTCTTTAATATTTGATGCTGTGTAGACTTTCAGCTGCAAAGTTTACAATCAAGCAATTGATCAGCAATGTATGATATATATAGGTTCTAGTACTTTCAGAATGTGATTTAAAGCAAACATCAAGACTCATTAATCAAACAAACCAAACCATATAATTTAAAGGAGAATGGCAAAACCCTCTTAAGATTTGACCCTTAAAAAAAAGAAAAAAAAAGAAAAAAGAAACTCTCTAGTTTCGGATTGGATAAAAATCCTCATGACAAGGATTTATTTGCTATGCAGCCAGAGGTTTTTATACTAAAATTTGAAACTACAAGCTCGTTTTTGGTATATAATAGGAGGGATTATATCTAAATTCAAAACTAATGGATTGTTTCTTAATAGGGTTTAAACTCAAGGGGGTTTTTGGGATTCTCCTTATAATTATGTTTATAAATATTAACTTCGAAGCGAGTACAATGTTAAACTAGCAGCAAAAGGATACGTAATAAGCTGTTTCTGAAATGAATAAGCTCTCTCATTAAGCTGTTTTTTTAAGAGAAAAAGGGGGAAATGCTCTCTTACCAAAAGCTTAACTAACCAAAAAAGAAGGGTAGAATGTCAAGTTTGAGGTTGAAATAGAGCTTTTATGTGTAGAGACCACATGCAAAATGCCTTAGAAAAAAACAGTTCAACTTCACTTTTTACAACCATCGGAATATATGTCTGGACACAGACATTTTGAAATTTGGAATAAATGTAATGCCCATTGCATTTTATTGTTGTTCACAGTATTTCCAGTAACAATCCTAGTTGAAAATTTTCAGCTTCTATTTCGTGACATTTATTTTCTATATTATTTGAAAGGTGATCTAGTCCCTCAGATTCTATGGAACATCTCACAACTTCAGTAAGTACGGTTATATGGATGCATGGCTTCAGTTACCAAATAAAGAATACCAGATGCCATCAATTTCAGATGTAATAAAATGGAGAAAGAAATAAGAAAATAGTTCACCCATAATTATCTGACAAAAGGCTTAACTGATAATGATAGCCAACGATGTATGGACTTCATTATCATGAAGAAAATAATGGTGACAAGAAGTTACCACAGGATCAGAAAATGCTCCAGTACAGAGGGCAAAGCAGGCAAGGGGTTCAGAGTTCGGAAGACCAAATTTTGAATTGATAAGTTGCCTTTCGTCACCAGATTTTTTTCTCAAGGCAGTAGCAAGGATGGACTCAAGCCACTGCAATTTATACAGAAGCAGAAAGAAAAAGTGAATATAAGACATGCAGTATTCTTTTATGTACAAGATGAAGAAAGAATAGGAAATTTTCACTTTGAATCATTGAGCAAAGCATTTTTTACTTGAATCACGGACATCATCTTGATGTTAATATTTCAAAGTGAATTATCACAATGATAAATACATTTTTGAAGTTTCCTCTACAAGATATGATGTAAGCAACAAAAAGCCAGGTAAATGGTAAATAATGCAACGCAATTTGTGACCTGGCAAACACCAAATTAAGCTCATGGGAGATAATACAGTATATTAACAAGTATTCAAATGACTAATGAGTGTGCCTGTTGTTTGTTGGATGAGAAAGGTAAATACCCGTCCCATTCGAGGTGTATGGAAGCAAAATATTGACTGCTCAATTGCATTTGCGCTTATGATGTGACCACCAATGTTGTATGCAGCCTGCACTATATCGAAGAACCGTCAATTTCGTTGTCTATCTATAAAACTGGGAAAAAAAGAATTGAACAATTTCCTAAGGTCAAAAACAGAAGAAGGGCAAAATGGAGGAGACATTGGGAAATACTGATAGCTGATAAAACTCTTTGTAGCATGTGTTTCCATTTATTTTTAAAAACTTTAGAATTGAAGTCCTATGTACAAATGATTTTAGATGTTAGCATCTGTTTATGATAATTTATTCCTATTCTGCATTAGATAACTGAAAGTGGCAAAGAAAACTGCGTAAAAGAGTTGATTTAACAGGAACTGCTGTCCCAATTGCACTTTGGACAAATTCATGTGTATATCTTTATGAATACACAGAGAGATTGACATCACATCGCTAGAGCAAGACCTTTTAGAGAGGATATGGAGAGTACAATTTTTATAAAGAGTTGTGCAGGCTTCCTTAAGTTGCCAAATGCTGACTAAGTTAACCAAAGTTTTGTCTAGATATGGTTTGCAATAATGCCTACTTGGATTTAAACAAAGAAGTGCACTACCTTGTGGAACAATGCTAATCTTCTCAGAGAGCTGTGAGGGATTCCATAAGCTAAATATGCCTGCCCAAAGCAAACATGAAAGTTATTTATAGTTACAAACATTAGGACATAACTCATGGTCAGTCATGTGAATTTTACATGCATAACAAGAGCATTGTACACGTTGATCCAAAATGCTGTTCGAGAATTGATTTCCATCTGACTCACGGTCACCCTCTCCAGCTGTTCCACTAAGACTCTGAAATTGACAAGATGAAAATAAAAGTCAGTACTTTAGCATGGGGCATATACATTAACAGGAAATCCTGTGTGCATCTCAGTGCATCCACCTATACATATGTATAGTTTTATGTCATGATCCACATCTGAGATTGATAAGCATAATTACTCCTAATATCCAATTTCAGTAACTTATCAACAACTTTTAGGCCATGATCTCTTTCTCATTTTTCTTGGGTGGTGATTTGATGTTCAGATCAAAAAACTTTGAATGACATTTTATATAAATTGTTGTCATTCTCACAAGATGTACAACCTGTTAATTCAGATCAGAAAAAGAAATAGCCCAGCTAAAATTTGAGAGAAACTTCCTCTAATTTATGTCATGGTCATAAATTCTTAGTCAAGGAACAAACCTGTAATTGTTGATGGCAAAAGATGCACGAGAGAACTGGCTCTTATCAGTTGATATCCATGATATCTCAGCCGTAGATTTGCAAGACCAATCACAATCCTCTACAATACCTCGTCGGGGGAGTATTACATTAGTTGATGACCTTGACAATAATGGTGAGCGGTTCTTTTCAGGATCAGCAGAGGCTGCACCACGAAGCCAGCAGTATACCGCTGCCATGCACCTTACCATCTCCTCAGACAACTTGCTTGGGCACTGGCACAAATGATCTTTCAAAGTCCGCAGCATAGAAGTTTTCTCCATGTGGGGAACCATTTCATGTGCCTGACCAATGATTAAAAAGAAAATTTGGACAACACTAGGCATTATATAGCAGAAAAGTAACATGAAGCGCCTAGAAATCTATAAAAAAAAACTACATCAGATGCACGGTATGGACTGCAAAATTTGTACTTGGTTATAGCTTTCTAGACAGAGGATCAACAAGTATAATAGAACAAAAAGAGCAAAAGAAGAATAGGATCAGAACTGGATTCAGTAAGTTCACAGGTATTTGCCATTCTTAAATTTATATTCTGAAATGTTAGATGATTAATTGACAGTTTCATATTTGCTCATGAAAGAAAGGCAAGATTAAGCACGATTAATAGATACATATAAATATATATATGTATATGTGTTGATGTTTGTATGTAAACATACACATACACACACACACACATATAGCAATCATTTTCTACACATTTGACAACTTTCTGAGTGCTTATTACTTTTAAATAAAGACTAATCCCTATGATTATATCAAAACCATAGTTGATCATGAAAGCATATAATAATAATTTTTATGAAGTTCTATTATAAGTAACTAAACAGCATAATAACAACAATGTGAACACGCACACTTGTTGGGATTAAAAAAAAAAAGTAAGGCCAGAGAATCTACCTTGACAGGATCTGAACAAGTCTTCTTAAAGTTAACGTCACTTTTTCCACATAATTGGGGAGCATCGATAGTCTTAAATGTTCTTTTCCCATGGTCATTTACAGAAACTAGAGCTTGTAAAGGTCTCAAAGGGAACTTTTTTGATGAACAAAATGCACTGGAAATAATACTTGGATGTTTCCTAGATGCATGCTTGGCACGAGCTGGAGAAGCCATGCTTGAGCTTTGCTCAGATGGTGGCCGACTAACACAATTTTCAAAAATACTCCTATAGAGAGTTAGTACTTGCTGCTCACGGTTTGCAACCTCTTCTTCAAGTAACTCGATCTCAGCAATCAATTCCTTTGTCTGAAATACATATAAAATTTTTACATATTTTTTCTACCACACTTATCATTTGGTAGCTGGAAATGAAATTATATATATATGGAAGAGTTGAACATAAATTAAAACTTTTCATTGTCAACCGGCTGTTGGGTTTTGTGTAATAAAAGCTTATATTTATGTAAACGGTTTTAATAAATAATAATAAAGTATTCAATTTATATATTTTGTAAAAATTGTATATATCATGAGAAATATCTTTGATTACTAATGTATTTTCAAACTAAGTATATAAGTGTTATATAAAAGCAGATTTAGTTTGAGAGAAGTAATCTAAAGAGTCCGTAGAAAGCAAACGAAGCTGGGTACTTTGTTTGTGGTAAATTTACAGTTGTGGTCCATTTCATATTTGATACGATAATTTTATCCGAGACTATTCATGTAGTGACATGGAAATGGAGGCACCTTATATAATATAGATTATATAGGACTGGACCACGATAAACATGAGTCTTTAATTAATATTTGTTAAACTTAGAGATTTATATTTATCGATTAGATGATCATAAATGAATTGATCTTAATCTTGAGTGTATCATGGACTCCTGCTTATTGAGTTATATCCTTTGATTTACATGGGTGAGATCGATTTAGATGTTTGATCAATAACTTCGTACTTTGGGGATATGATTTAGTAAGTAGCTGAGAACATTCTATACAATAATGGAATCCACTCCTTCTTGCGAGAAGTAGAGACATAGTTATATTAAGGGTTGATTCAAGTCTTGAACAATAAGAGTGCTCAACTTTCTGTTCTTATGTAAACTGAAATATAAATTCATAAGTTGTTATAAATATATTGTTCATTAGAGAATCAATGATACTTAAGGATCAAGATATAATTAGAGGGGTATAACGGACATTCTGACCTAGCTCTAATTATGAACTATTTGTGGAGAGTCAAATCATATGTAGTGATTATATCAATGGACACCGAAAATTTCAGATTGTATAAAAACATCTGCAGTTTTCAGAGTGCAATATTAGGTTTTTAGTGAAGTAACTCTAAGATTAATAATAGTAAATTATTTAATTAAAGAGTTTAATTAATAATTCCAATATTATTGGAGCTCAAAATTGTAGGTCCATCGGGTCCTCTTGATAGCTCATATTCACTATAAGAAACGTGTATATAGAATATTGTAATTGGATCGTCCAACTATAGTTGTTACATAAGTAGCAAAATATGTGTTCACTTGATATTTGAATAATATTGATTATTCAAATTATTAATTATGAATTAATAATTATTTAATTAATTTTATAAAAGGTCTTCAGTTCGATTCTCAATAGTAATTGGGTATAAATTAATTATGAATTAATTATAGGTCACAAGTTCGATTTCAGAATATAAAATGAATTAATTTTGAATTAATTATGTTATATGGGGTAAAAGTTTAATTTTAATAAGCTTGGAGTTTATTATTAATTTTGATTAATTAAAACCCTAATAAGTTGCCTATAAATAGAAAAGAAATAGTTTTTTTTTTTTTGGAAGTTATAGTTTGGTTTTGTTATACGTTCTTTGAAACCAAAATCTATTCTCACCTCTTACAAATATTGTTTATTCTTTTAAGAAAAGAAATCAATAGAAAGTGAGCATAATTCTATATAATTGTGTCCACTCACTTGTTTTTTGGTATAGAGACATATCAAAGAAGGCAAGGTGGTGAACAATCCACAGAGATCAATATAAAAGGTACAAGATTTGATTTTTATTTAGTTTTATTATTTTATTTCATTGTTTTATGGATCTAGGGTTCTTAAGTTTTCTAAAAATTTTTAAAACTCAGTGTTTTGTAAATTCTTATTTTTGTAAAAACAATTGTTGTTTTTCCCTTCACCAGCCAACTTTGATACCTGAAAATACCTACTCCTATAAGTACTAAGGAAAAATTCTCAAGCTTTAATTTAAATGCTCCATAGTGTAGACATTTAAAAAAAGCTACCGCAATACTACTGCAAAGAGCTCCAATGCATTTTTGAAACAAATAATTTTCTGTAAATCGTTAGAGAGCCTTATATTATTAGTTAAGCCCTTCTATTAACATAAGCTTTCTAAGTATGAGAGTTACTAATATAAACTATAGTAGTTTTGGACAACTATGAGCTTGAGCTTTGACAAGCTTATAAATCAGTTCACAAAGAATAAGGTTTTAGAAGTGATACAAGCGAAGATGGTTCATCATTTGACAGCACCATGCAAGAATGCAAATGAAGGTGATTTATGGGGATCTGCACATAGGAAAAGCAGAATATCTCGAAACCAAAGTTGTTTTCCCTACCACATAACTGTTGTTACTCAGGACATTGTAAAACGTAGGCAAGAATCAAGATTGCTTAAAGACTGTTAGTGGGAAGTTATGATTGAAAATGTCTAGAATTGGAAGACAAAACTGAAAATTTTATAATATGAGAAAGGTATTCTACAAAGCTTTGTTTTCTGGAGACTTGGCTTAGTTTGTCAGGCTTTTGGCACCTGTGGCTCTGGAGAAGTAGAATAAATGATGCTTTGTGGTATCAATTCCCGCAAAACAACTTAAACAGCTTAGAAATCATCACCTTATCTCTTTATTAGTAAGTAGCACTGGAGATTTTTGATGCATAATATGACTTGTCTAGGTTCAGTTTAGCAACAACTCATGGGAATTCATATTCTACAGGTTGTGTTACCTGGGAAGCAAAATGCCTGTGTCCAGGAGATAAGGTGCTTGAAACTCTGCCCATTGCTTTCTCCAGCATCATGCGCATAGATTTCTCTTGCTGCAGACGAGATTGCAGCTGCTCAATCTGCAAATGCCATTTATGGAACACAACAAACTTATGCTATATAGCCTAATAAAGTTGCCAAGGAAATGAAACATAAATCTTGAGATTTGACAATTTAACATTGACGAGGTCATCTGTGCAATATTCTTACATACAAATGAAGTCTTACATGATATGCGTACTACAATATGTGAGTGGTACTACAGCAGCACTCCATCTTCTACGAGAAGATGATAATTACTGCATATCTTAGAACAGGAATGAAAGGCACAGTACATGTGGTAGTGCAAAACAATATGTTAATGCATATTGATCTTTTGGATTCTAACAATGAGATAATGCGCATAGAATCTAAGAGTTATAAATCTCTAGAGCAAAGAAGTATAAAATGATTGAGTGAGGTTTTCTGTAGATATTTTTTGACTAAACATAGGAGTCACTAAAGGCGTTTGTACTTTCTTTGGGTTATTTACAATCGTTTTCAACTAAGATTATGCAAGGAATACCATGAGAGCACAACAATCATCAATTCATCAATAAGCTCGGATCCTATTATAAGGACTTTAAATGATAATGCTTACATCTTTTTCCAAGGAGGCTCGGTGGTTTGACGAAGCATTCTTGTTACCATGACTGGGGTGATCATATAGAGGACTCTGTGCCCCGTAAGCTCTTGTTGAAAGTGGTGATGCCTGCTGATTTCAAATGAGAAGAAAAGTGGTACGACCAATTAAAAGAATAGATAAGTTATCTCTTCTAGTATTCACATTCATCACTACAAGACTTGGCTTTGGCACTTGTCTCATATTAATTATAATATTGTTATGGGTTTCAAGCAAGAAGGCAATGAGATGATTATATTTAGAAATTTTTTTTCTCACTTGTGGTTCGTTCTGGTCCTTCTTTACGGATTGCAAAACACCACATCTTGAGACATCCAAATTTCTGTCAGTAGCACTGTAAGAAACAACAGAATCATATTCGACCATTAGAAAGGATCCACCTGAATCCAATGATCACAATATGAACTAGGAGGCTATAATTATTTAACTTGACTCAACAAAACTTTATAACGAACATTTTAAGTTAGTCGCAGAAACCGTTTTTGACCAAAGCCCTTTATCTAGAATAGTATTACTTATCAAGCCATATGTCAAGTTCCCTTACTTCACATGCAAGAAAATTGAAAAGAAACTTCAACTTGAACAAAAAAAAGGAAAGAACAAGAAAAAATGCTGAACAAAAAGTTACATTTTTATTTTACATACCAAAAAAAGAATCTTTTTCAAAATGTTATTTCAGACATCTATTACGCTTTGTGGCCAAATAAAAAAAAGAGAAACTATTTGACCATCACAAAGTTAATTCAGCTTCTATGCTTTTCGATCCCTCCACTCAAACCCCCACCATGGAAGCTAGATTCCACTTCATTACTGAGCTTCAAAGTGAGCCAGATAGGTTGAGCTACATAGATCCTATTGTATTGTGCCACTAATATACTCACTAGATCTCAAATTTGTCTCACTCAGTTATCATTCAGCATCAAGTAGTCAGTATCATCTCAACCCACTAAAACAATGGTGGCCCAGCAACTTAATTATTGAACAAGAGCAATATAGCTTTTAAGGTAACCTATGTAAATCAAAAGCCTATACAAAATGAATATCTAATGCATTCAAAGAAAAATTACAGACACAAATCCAACTTCCATAAAAAGAAAATAAAAATCCCTTAAAACTCCAATAGCCTTATTTTCTATATATTTTAAAAAAAGTAACGTTTGTCACCAGAAGATTGACAGCAAAAAAGTACACCTCTTAGATCGCCTGTGTTGAGCATGAACATTGTCTCTCTTACCAGCTGCCTCTTCATCCCCGTCTACATTGAAACCATCCATTATATTAGTCCTCATATATCTTTACAAAGTAGCAGAAGCACACACATTCTCTATCTCTAAATGTAAAATTATTATCTTTAAAGACAGCCCAAAGCCAAAGTTGAAAATGGTATATATAGCACCCGACTCAAATGTTAGAGTGATTTAGTGAGATGGGAAAGAGAAAGGAAGAGAGAATTCTTTTAGTGGGCAAGCTATAATTGCGTGGAAAGGTGTGGATATTTATTTGAATGTGGAAAAGCATGTAAATGACAAGAATGTGAAGTAAATATTTACACTTACTCCAACACTAGGACCAGGTTGAGGTTGCTGCTGGAAGAATTGAATTTGATCACTTTCGAGTTGTTGGGCGCATTCAATGAGAGAATTTATTTCACCTGATCAATCCCTCTCTCTCGCTCTGTCTGGCAAAGAGTACACCGCTAGAGAGTGAAAACTGTCCAGATTTTTTTAAACGAAATGTTAAATGCAAGTGTGCAACCACTTGGGACCCTTGTGTGTGCTCACTTTCTCTTCAAGCAACTTACACTCCAGAGAAGTCTGTCAAAAAATATGAGAGTGTGTTATTAGGCTTGGACCAACTCAAACTGAGAACCCTCAGAAGAATTGGAATTATGATGCGATGACACGGTCCTGGTCCTCAAGTAAAACGTACATAGATAACAAATATTGAATACATATTGAATTAAAGATCTTCAAACTCCAATACATATTAGTTATCATTAAAACTCAAAAGTTCAAGTTAATAATAAAATATCCAACTATAATATTTAAGGTTGAAAATTATGATAAGTTTTTCTAGATGTTGACATTTATAAATTTGACTAGCAAGAATGATTATAATCAGTGCTCATTTATTTTGGGATATTTGTAAAAACCCCCCTGAAAAGTAAAATAATAAGAAATACCCCACTTTTTAAAATATTAGGTAAACTATACCGTTAAAATCCGTACAAACCGTTAGATATTCCATCCACAATTATTAAAAGTCCAAAATGCCCTCAATTTTGAAAAGTTGATAAGAAAAATATTATGAAAAAACTGAAAAGCAAAATAATTGGAAAATATCCCCCCAAACTGAGGGTATTTTGGACTTTTAAACAATTATGGATGGAAATCTCTAACGGTTTGTACGGATTTTAACGGTAGTAGTTTACCTAATATTTTAAAAAATGGGGGATAGTTTACCTAATATTTTAAAAAGTGCTTATTATTTCATTTTTACAAATATCCCTTTATTTTTCAACATGCATTTCAACCTCTAATCCATTACAACCTCTTGAGTCTCTCACAATTCTATTATAATGTGTGTATACGTGAAAATACAATAAATTTTGATGCGAAGGAGGATTTTTTTAGACATATAACAGGTCAAAAGTTTACTGGGACATATAAAAATCAACCTGTACGGTCTAGAAATCTACTCTATAATCAAACACAACAATATAATTGATAGAAATTGAATCTCATCACCTCTGTGAACAGAGAGGTGTAGCAGAGGTGATGTAAAGGAGAATGCATCATCTGGGTATTGGTGGAGCAGGCAAAAGATGTAGAATCAAGAAACAAGCGTGGAGTGGAGGCAGTAAAAGATACAACAAGATACATCCAACCCAAACTGTAAAGATGCAGAGGAGTTATGTCTGTCTACTAGCTTTGGTGATTTTGAATGAGAAAGTCTATTCGAGTCAATGCAAGCAATTATGACGAGTGGGGCTTCACTCAACAACTTTCATTTTCGAATTCACCATGAGCAATGCACGCTGATACGTCTCCAGTTCGTTAAATGGCTTCATCACCAGACAATCCTTCCCACGGTAAAGATAATCACTATAGTGGACATCCAATATGAATCTTATATTTCATAAACGAAAGTAATTCCAAATACATTCTTATTCCTCAGCAACAACTTTTTTTGAACATCTTATAAGCATTGTTATAAGTAAACTGATGGTGGATTTAAAATATAAATAATGAGGCACAATTCAAAATATTTATCTACAGATAATCTTTGTCATATATAATGCAATGATATTAGTTATGTCATGTGTATCTTAAGTTTTAAATAATATAGTTAAGTATTTTTTTATTTGTTTGAGTTTTGGATCTGATGGTAATTAACATAGTACGAGAGCTTGGAGGTCTTTGATTCAAACTCTCTCTCTCTCTCCATTTATCTCGAATTCTTGTTATATATGTTATAACGGTAGAGGGTGTTTAGCATTTCTCTTTATGTTGAATTATTGTTACACATATTATAATGGTAGAGGGTGTTTGATATGTGTCTGACATTTGTTATTTATCCACGTTACAAGTGACATACTCACGTAAGGGGATATGTCACGTGTTAACTTCAAATTTTAAATACTATAATTGAAATTTTGGAAACAAAATATATGTATAGTTGAGCCTTTACTAATAAATTAGTTCAACTTAAATTAAAATTTGTGTTTAGATTGGTGTGTGTGAATAGAAAAATATTCCAAAGGTAAAATTCTGAAAAACCTTGTAAAATTGAAAATAATATCACATGATTACTTAACTCTATTTTTAAACATAAAAAATAGATGGTTTTCAAATATTATCTTGAATTCTTGTTATATATGTTACGACGACAGGGGGTGTTTAATATTCTCCTTTATGTTGAATTCTTGTTACACATATTATAATGGTATGAGGTGTTTAGTATGTGTCCGATATTTGTTATCTATCCACGTTACACGTGAGGGGGTATGTCATGTGTCAATCTCAAGTTTTAAATATTATAGTTGAAATTTTGGAAAAAAATAATATATATATATATATATTATAGTTGAGCCTTTACTAATAAATTAGTTTAACTTAAATTAAAATTTGTGTTTAGATTGGTGTCTGTGAATAGAAAAATATTCCAAAGGTAAAATTCTAAAAAACCTTGTAAAAATGAAAATAATATCATATGATTACTTAACTCTATTTTTAAACATAAAAAATAGATGGTTTCCAAATATTATCTCGAATTCTTGTTACATATATTATAATAATAGGGGGTGTTTAGTATTTCTCTTTATGTTGAATTCTTATTACATATATTATAATGGTAGGGGGTGTTTAGTATGTGTCCGACATTTGTTATCTATCCATGTTACACGTGAGGGGGTATGTCACGTGTCAACCTTAAGTTTTAAATACTATAGTTGGAATTTTGGGAAAAAAAAAAAAACTATAGTTGAGCCTTTACTAATAAATTAGTTCAACTTAAATTAAAATTTGTGTTTAGATTGGTGCGTGTGAATAGAAAAATATTCCAAAGGTAAAATTCTAAAAAACCTTGTAAAATTGAAAATAATATCACATGATTACTTAACTCTATTTTTAAACATAAAAAATAAATGGTTTTCAAATATTATCGTGAATTCTTGTTACATATGTTATAACGACAAGGGATGTTTAGTATTCCCCTTTATGTTGAATTCTTAATACACATATTATAATGGTAGGGGGTGTTTAGTATGTGTCCGATATTTGTTATCTATCCACATTACATGTGAGGGGATATGTCATGTGTCAATCTCAAGTTTTAAATACTATAGTTGGAATTTCGAAAAAAAAAAAAAAAAAAAGTATAGTTGAGCCTTTACTAATAAATTAGTTCAACTTAAATTAAAATTTGTGTTTAGATTGGTGTGTGTGAATAGAAAAATATTCCAAATGTAAAATTATGAAAAACCTTGTAAAATTGAAAATAATATCACATGATTACTTAACTCTATTTTTAAACATAAAAAATAGATGGTTTTCAAATATTATCTTGAATTCTTGTTACATATGTTATAACGGTAGGAGATGTTTAGTATTCCCTTTTATATTGAATTATTGTTACACATATTATAATGGTAAGGGGTGTTTGATATGTATTCGACATTTATTATCTATCCACGTTACACATGAGAGGATATGTTACACGTCAACATTAAGTTTTAAATACTATAATTAGAATTTTCGAAAAAAAAAAATACTATAGTTAAGCCTTTACTAATAAATTAGTTCAACTTAAATTAAAATTCGTGTTTAGACTGGTGTGTGTGAATAGAAAAATATTCCAAAGGTAAAAATCTGAAAAAACCTTGTAAAATTGAAAATAATATCACATGATTACTTAAATCTATTTTTAAACATAAAAAATAGATGGTTTCCAAATATTCTTGTGATCTCAGTATAAATATATCATTTATTTTTTCGCCTGACCCACTTTCAAATAGGTACAACGTTATTGTTAATTGTATAAAGAAACACTCCCGTCTCGACCACAAAATTACTCAGCTCTTCATGCCAACCACCAAAGATGTGCGAATGGGCTGCTGGTTAGATAAAAGATGAAGTATTTTATGAGAGTACGGACGATCTTCTATTATATGGGTCATCTCACTGGGGCCGTGTTTATCATCTTTGCTGGAAAATTGGATACCTCCTCTTAACAATAATTATCAAATTAAGTTTTGGAATGAGACAGTTTCTGTTTGGCTTCAAGTTCAATTACTAGCTTGTGGACCATAAATATGACACGAAATACATTTTATTGACTTGGATAATGGACTTTAGGTTTGAAATAAAATATAATTACACTTGTATACTGATAAAAGAGGGTGTATTATATGAGTAATATTAGGTTATTTAAACACTTTGCCTCACTATCATGGTATGTGACTTATTAATACTATATATAATTCATGAAATAATATGAAAATTATTGTGATATTAATAACTCACATATTACATCATGTAGACATAAATCTGAATAAAAATTGTTGACATCCTAGCATCATCCTATACAGCAAAGCTGCACTTAAAGAAATTAATAGTTCCTAAAATTATAGTAAAAATAAACTATTGTATAAATTATTACAATTGAAAATAAATTAATAATTGAATAATTACAATAGTTCTCACCGAATTCGTTAAAATCTATCATTATCCCTACGAGATGGAACAATCATCAAGGATGTCAATTTTGGATCGAAGTAACTGAAACTATACTTTTATGAGATAGAATTGCTGAAGGGCTCGGCAAATTGATCACAGTGCAAATGAGATGCATGATATACTTTATACGCATCTGAAACATGGGGTTAGCACAAAGTTATATAGAATCAATATTGTCACAATAGATAGCTAGAGACAAAGGATTTTAGAAATCAACTAGAAAAGAAAAAGAAAAAGGAGAAACATGGAGATAGTACTGCAAGAAGAAGGGAAAAAAAGCCTTACAAAGGGTAGCTAGGTCTAAAAAAGAAAGAAAATCAAATGAACAAAGAAGCAATATAGCAGGAGGACGAAGAGAAAAAGAAAGAAGTAGGGGTAACATAAAAATCTAATAAGGGAGAAAGCAATCGATAGAAAGAAGTAAGAAGTGAAAGAGAAAGAAGAAGAAAATCAGTTTCTAGTGCATGGAGGGCTTTGATAGCATAATAGTTTAGGTTTGGTGCATTGATAAAATGGTATATTTATAAACCATAAATACAATAATAATGGAAATTTATATTTCTTGAACATATGCTGGAAATAAATTATTAGTTAAATAATTACAATAATTACAAAAGATTTGACTGAGTGTGTTCAGATTTATCATGCCCCTACAAGATAGTGCATCTATCAAGTATTCTAATCTTGATTCAATGTAATTGAAATCGCTTCTTTGGGATAAATTTGGTTCAATATTCAACAAGTTGATCAAAGTATATGTATATGAGACATATAGAGTGTTATGTCCATTTTCTGGTTCGGCCCAGATGGGCCAGTAGATGCTTATTTAATTTAAACAGGAACAAGGGCCCAGGAGGCCCAAAGGTGGAACCAGCAGCTGCAAGCCCAGCTCGTGAGGCCGTCCAGGTCGCAAGCCAGCAGTAGTTCCCAGAATGTCCCCTGCTCGTACCTTCAGCTCGGGGAGTTCGCGAGGTCGTGAGCTCGCCTGGACCCCCAGATTGCCTCACCTCTCCTCTTAGCCACGTCAGCTCTCCTCCAGAGTGCATCACCTGACTGACCTGAAGGCTTACTTAGGAGATATCGTGTACAGCAAGTTGTCAAAATCTACCAACTCTCATGACTTCCTGCCGGAAACTGCCTACACAATTACCCAGAAGCATTTAATGAAGTGAAGACCCCTTCGGGTATAATTAATGCAGACTTGTGCAGGAGGAAATCATCATTACCTTTACCATTAATGCAGCATGGCAATGTCAGGATCAGCTGAAACTAGCCGTTGCCAGTGACTTGTATGACTTTCTTTTGTATTTTTTATTGTGAGCTCCCCTCCTCTATAAAGAGGGGAGACATTTTTACTGTACAACAAGCTGAAGAGACTAGAGAACTGTCACTCTGCCGGAATTACTCCAGAGTGGCCGTGGACGTAGGTGCAGTCACCGAACCACATAAAAATCTTTGTGTTTTCTCTCTTCCTCTCCCTCTCTTTCTCCTTAACTGCTTGCTGATTATCTCATTAAATCTAACCAACCACCAAGTCCGACATTCCTTCATCCGAATTAATTACTACCAACCTAGAACTTCATTAATCGATCATTTACTACCTTTCACTCCGTACAACCAACCTTCAATTACCAAGTTCGCCGTCTGGGCCCCAGAATCTCTGGTTGACCGTTTCCGGACGTCAACATAGAGTAGATTAGATTCTTCAACACTTTATCGCAAACAAAGGAAATAAAAAATATTGTCAAAGATTGAGTAAATTCTTTGGCACGTGTTTACACGGCACCAACATTGTCATTGGATTTTTCAAAAAAAAAAAAAGTCATTGGAAATAATTAGAGACAGATGATTTAGAAATCAACCAAAAATCAAAGGAAGTGAAAAAACAGAAAGAGCTTTGAAAAAAGAAGAGAAACATAGGGTAGCTAGGGTCTGAGACAGGAAATCAAATTAGCGGAGACTGAAGACACGGAGAGCCGATAGATCTAGAAGTTGCATGAAATAGAGACCCAATGGAGAAGAGAGAAATTTGGAGATAGAAGAAAAGTAAAAACAGAGAAAGATGAGAATAGAAAGTGGCGAAGAGAAGAGGAATAATGATAAGAGAAAGAGAACAAGAAGCAACCCAAATTTTTAGTGCTCTCATGGTTTTGATATTATAATAGATATAGGTTTGATATAAAAATAACATACATTGATTTATTGATAAAAGTGGTATATATCAAGGTTCTAAAAATTGCTAATTGCAACTTGACCAAGAGTGGCAATTTCTCAATTATGGCAAAAAAAATTAAAAAAAAAAAAACTCATTAGCAGCAGCGATTGTGATGGCACGGAGGTTGATTGGCGAGCAAGAGAGAAGAAGAAGAATTGAGTATAAGACAGGTCATGATAAAGATCCTAATGAACGGAGAAGAGGAAAAAGAACTAAGAAGAAGGATAAGTGAACTGATGAAATTTAGGATCTCAATGCTCATGGTGATGGCAATCATGATAGATGGAGATAGATCGATGAGCAGGAGAAGAAGAAAGTTCAGAGAAAAATTGAAAAAGGTTTGATTTTGAAAAAAGAAGAAGAATCTAAAACTGAATGAAGAAGACGATCTCTTTTATATTTAACCTCTGCACACCGAAACAACATTATTTTGGTGTGCCCAAAAAAACACAATTTTAGGCATACCAAAATGATATCGTTTTTGTGCTCAAATTTGGGAAAACTAAAAAAAAAATTACGTGAGCAGGTCAAGTAGGCCGATTTGGGTTGATTTGGTTCAGTCGAGTACTCGACCTACTTGGTCGAGTTTTGGAATACCGGTATATATACACAACAATTATAAATATTAATATTTTCTAATTTCATACCGAAAATAAACTATTAATTAATTAATTACAATAAAAATTAAATTATTGATTAAATAGTTACTATAAAAACAAACTATTAATTAAATAATTATAAAAAATATGGTTAAGACTTGAGACGGTTAAAATCTATGGATGAATGTAAAAGATTCACTATTAGATGAACCTCATCTTTGTCATTCACATGCAAGATTTTGAATATGGTCAGTAGCCAAATTCGTGCCCCAGAGAATTTTGTTTCTAAAAATTTCAGCTAATTTTATCAGGGTTGTTAGGTTTGTGTAGTTAGGTGAAGTTAAAGGTGTAAGCCTTTTCTATATGTATAATCATTGCATTCATTTTGTTGTATTTACTTTTGATGTTTAATGGGTAAATAAATAAGAGGTACATATTTTTTCAAAATAATAATAATAATAATAATAAGAGATACATTTTTAGTTAAAAAAAATACTAACACTGTTTTACGAAAAAACATCTATTTCTTTGTATTAAAATTTTAGAAGTTTCTGTGTTATAAATGCTCTTGTAATATAAAATATACTTGAAGGATGTATTTAATGACAACAGAATGGTCTAGAAATGTTGTTTTTCTTTTTCGAATACAGAAATGTTGTGTTTTAAAGCGAATCAATCCACACAAATGAATTCAAAGTTTAGTCAAACTTGTTTTGTTAACTAGCTTTGATACTTTATAAGAAGTCCTTCAACAATGCAAATAAGCTTTTTGTATGGTTTTGAATACTCTCTTTCTCTTAAGGTACCATTATTTAAAAAAAAATAGAGAACAAATATAAATTAGCTACAATCCATTATAATTTAGTCCTTTTTTTTTTAATTTTATTTTTTTAAAAAACAGAATAATTTCTTTTAACGATTAGTTCAATCTAATTTGATCCACTCTATTTTATAAATTAATTCAACTCAATTAGATCGAACTTATTTTCTTAAAATCATTTTTATTAAGTGAATTATAGAAATTCAATAAACCCTTTTGTTTCACATTACTTTAATGTCTTTAGGGGGTTTGGTTGTTTCGTTGACGTGCAAGAATTAGTTACAAACTATATAGTTTAATGCTAGCTCTGTATCTCAAAGTCATATTGTATTCAATTATAATTTTCGTTTACCACCGGAGAAAAATTGAATTAACCCACACTCCATAAATTAAGATATTTTATATTATTTATTATGTATTACTATAAAATCAACAAAACAAAAAGCAGTTAGGTTGCCTCCATTGGTAGTGTGCTAAGGTTTAAACCTCTCCAACCACCTAATATGATGGTAATTTTTCTACTACTTTATGGATTGTTCTCTTCCATTTTAAAAATAGATTTTTGAATTATACATTTAGGGTTTGAGAGTACAAATTATCGCATTGTATGATAGATGATAGATTAGGTATGCAAACTCAACTCTCACATTAATTACTAGGATTTGAAATTTCAAAAACTTATTCAGACCATATGTCATTGTTGATAAGGTCACCTCTCTGCCGCTACTTAAGGTTGAAATTTCAAAGACACAATATAATGCCTTCAAAACTTTTTGAGAATCGTTCCAAGCAATTGGATTGACGATTTCAAAAAAAAAAAAAAAAAAGGTAATTGGATTGACTTGCTCGTTCTATGTTAGGTTGCTCTATTTAATTTTGTAGCCAATCACATCTCATGACATATTGACTATTCGTACTAGATTCTTTTATTTCAAGGAGAGATTCGTTTTTTCATCTCAATTTCCTTTAATTTTTATTAATAATTTCAACAAGTAATATTAAAAAAAAAAATTATGAATGACATCAAAAAAATAAAATTAATTCTTTTAGTATAACTAATGTTCATAAATAAATACGACAATTTAGAAATAAAATATCACAGTTCGTAATCTTTTGTTTATTTTAATTCTTTTTTAATATTTAAAAAACTCATTCTTTTAAATATATGTACTTTTTACAGTCCCTAATTATTATAGGATAATAAACTTATAAAATGAAGAAGAGCAGCAATGATCAGAACGACAGATGCCAATAACATTAATAGCAGAAGCAACCATTACAGCAACTGCAGCTACAATCACTATACGAATGAATGTCTACTCTAGAATCCTAGAAAATAGCAACACCATATGAATCCATATAATATAGAAGTGTGAAGCTGAAGTAGATTAAGAAAATCTCAAAGATGTATGCCCTGTAAATCCTAATAGATTTTTTTTTTTCTCTACCTAAAACGTAGGCAACACTAGAGAGTCTTAAATCCTATAAACGTACTGTGTTACTTTTTCGTTGAGATTAGGCCACATGCCTGGTTAAGTACAGTGCATCCTAATTTCTTTCTTTTTTTTTTTTAAACGTAAATAACTACATAAATAATTCTCCATTTTATATAAAATTTATTTTGTACACTTTAAATACTATATATTAATTCATTGACTCCTAAATAAAATGCGACATATGTGATCTAAATTTTTATCGGAATACTAATATATCAATCCCAAGTGAAGACTTCCACTTAAATTACCTAAACAAGCTTATTGAACCAATTATAGAAGTTAGATGTTTGATTTATGTTGATCTTCACGTAAAATTTTTTTATTTATGTTTTCTCTACAACATCAAAATCCTACAGAATTGAAATACTGAATTCTCCACAAACTGAGAAACGTAATTAGTTAATGAGCATGCGTAACACATAGGCTAATCAATTTTTATTTTTTTTTTAAAAAAAAGCACATAAGCTAATAAGCTATCAAAGCGCAATACAACAATCTACTTTTCACAAGTGGAAAGAAGTAGGTAATTAAAAAGCGTTTGGATCATGAAAGTGGAGCGTTGCTTATGTTTAAAATAAAATAATACAACTCAAAAACTCCATTAAAATTATATTTATACAATGCCAAAGCGTTTCCACTAGAGCCAGAGACTAGACACCCAATCCTCAGTTTATACTTTGATAATTTAAAGAACTTCAAAGACCGACCACATGTTTTATTTTAATGGTATTTTCAGAGCAGAGATTAATTAAATAATTTATCTATACAACTACTTTATAATTCATGGATGATTAATTGCTGAAGCTTTTCGCAACTCCCCAAAACATATCGACACCTGTTCATAAGAGCCCTTGTTTGTGGTGGGTCCTGCTTAATTAGTGTCTGCCACCCTAATAAACCCATTGTAGTACCGAGGTTTATTTTATTTTTATTTATATATATACATGTATATATATATATATATATATATATACTTTTAGATCTCGTTTATTACGTGGGATAGGATTGGATTATTTATATGGGATTTGATTCGATTGGATTGGATGAGATTGGATTGAATTAATTGTTATCTCATGTTTGATGACATTATGATAGGATAGGATTTAAATGAAATTTATCAAGGACTAAAATGTAAATTTATAAATATTTGATTTTTTTTTTTCATTTTCCTCACCATTACCAGCTCCCCACCGCCATTCTCCTCCTCTGTCATCACCCCCAAACTTTTTTTCCCCCACCGTTTCCAGCTCGCCACTGCCACTCTCCTCCCTCTCTTACACCCCCATCCTAAATCCATCCCAAACCCATCCCGTTTCCAGCGACGGGACCCGTGGTGGAGACGGCGGAGGCGTCAATGCCTTGGAACGACGATGAAGACGACGCGGAACCCAGCTGCAAATCAATCGTATCTCGGTCTCGTCGACTTGAAGAATTGTCGACGATGGAAGAGAGGGAGAAGAAAGAGAAGATTGAAGAAGAAAGAGCGACCCGAGAAGAAAGCAGAGAAGAAAGCAACGACCAAAGTAAAACAGGAAGAACGGTGATTCGATCGGAGAAGAAAGAGAACGACCGAAGAAGAACGGGACGGCGGCGAACGGTGGAGCTAGAGGAGCGATAGCAGACAGGTAAGGGGTGGGACAAAATTAACCCACCAATTTGAGTGAGTTTCAATTAACCCATTACAATGGGTTAAAATTACTGTCGGAAAATTTGGGATAAATTAGTGAAGGGTTTTGGTTGCACCAAACATGGGTTTGGACAAAATTTTTGTCCAAACCCAGTCCCATCCTAGCTAACAAACGTGGCCTTAGGGTTCGGATTGACCGAGGATAAACTAGACCAAACTAGGTTTGACTTTAAAGTATAATATGAAGAGTGGTTTCCATATAGAAGAGATTAACCCATATATAGGTAAGAATGAGACCCACACAAGCTGAGAGATAACCTATATATTTTTATATGATGAAAGAAAGATTTTTTATCGTTGATAAGAGTCGAAACAGGTGCTGAAGACACTAAGTCAGTGGTATTACCACCACATCACCGATCAACTCTACATTTTAGTACCGAGTTTGGATTATTATTAACGTTCATTAAATTATAAACTCATCATATATGACTAATAACAAAAGTTTTTCGAACTCAAGACTTCAAACCATGAAAAGCAAGACTTCAAACCATGAAACGGTAAATTAAGTTTCAGTGCCACAATTCTTACATTTTCACATATGTTATACTGTTGTACATTTATATGTTGATTAGATTCAGTCTAATGATGCACAAAATCCTAAAATTGAACTACTGATTTCGTACAGATGGACCTTTTATTTATTTATTTTTTTTATGCTCATCACAACAATATAATATATTTTTACTTTAAATATGGTATCGATGAACAACATCAAAACGGTTATATTATATCAAGATATGCAAGATGAACTTTTTTATTTTAAATCTGACATTCATCGGATCAAAGTCAGTCGAGATTTGATAAAATCAACTATTATAAAACTGATCCAAAAACCAATATATGTCAAGCACAATCTAAAAGTAACTCTCATTAGAGGTGAGGACACTCCACAAACATGCACTAACCATTGGGCTATTAGCAAATATTCATAAATCCTACTAATTGAGTAGGTCTAGATATTGGATTATGAAACTAAGCTCAAAGTCAACTAGAATTCATTCAATCCAACACACCATTCTTATCTATCAATGCCCTTAAACAAGGCAGAGTATTCATTAGTCAACACATAATTTTGGATTGGATTATATATCTACTCAAAAAATAGACATGTATATATCAATTCCAAGCTGCCTCTACCAATAATTTGATTAAAACCAAATTTCTAGATGAAGCTATGGTACCATATAACTTAAACAATGCATAGACCATACTGCATAAAACAAATTAATCATCATTCTTTTCTAATATAATTATTATTGCAGCTTTAATTAATTGACTAGCTTACAATTAGGAAAATGACATCAGACCTCATCATAACCACAGAGAACAATACTCTAGCAGAAAGTGCCTGATACCTGTCTTCATCATAGACGTTATAATATATACCTTCTGTTTATCTCTTCATAGTTAATTACTAATTAAGTTGGCTGTCTTATGCTCATAATTCCTATACTATTATCAATCAAAATGAAAGGCGGTTGGTCGGCATCCAATCATGTGGCTCACGTCTCCATTCATGTAGGTCCCATGGTGATCGGTCGGTGCCGGCTGTGACCCTTCTTGCATATTCTATACTCATCACTTGTATATAAACCTTGCCCCATGAATTGCGACTTGTAACACATTCAAGAACAAGTCCATAACCTAGCAAGTTTAGTTTGTAAAAGGATTTGGAAAAAAATAAAATAAAAATGGTGAAGTTGGCTATTGGTAGTTTGGGCGACTCCTTCAGTGTTGGGTCGCTTAAGGCTTATCTTTCTGAGTTCATTGCCACCCTTCTTTTTGTGTTTGCTGGTGTTGGATCGGCTATAGCTTACGGTAAGTGCATGCCTAGGTCCAACAATATTGGTTTCATATCATATTATATTCTGTAATATGAATATTTATTTAGTTATATGTGAATTCTATGTTGATTTCAACAACCGAATGTATGTGCGGAGATATCAAAGAATTTATCCAAAATAAGAGACAACTTGTGTGTGCACATGCAATATGAAAATATTGGCTCAAATTACAACGTTTACAACAACATAAGGACATGTACGAGGTATTTTAATGTTTTATCACTGATTTGCATGTACTGCAGATAAGCTGACGTCGGATGCAGCATTAGACCCAGCAGGCCTGGTTGCAGTGGCCGTGGCCCATGCACTTGCCCTGTTCGTTGGGGTGGCCATGGCTGCCAACATCTCTGGTGGCCATTTGAACCCAGCTGTCACCTTCGGATTGGCCATCGGAGGCAACATCACCATCCTAACTGGCATTTTCTACTGGGTTGCCCAGTGCCTTGGCTCCATCGTTGCTTGCCTCCTCCTTAAGTTCGTTACTGCAGGCGAGGTGTACATTAATTTCTTCAAAAATTAACAATTACAAAAATCTTCTAACATTACAAAATCCGATCACTAAAATTTATTCCAATTGAAGTTTAGTAAATTTATTGTGTAAGTTTAGACCATACAATTTTCAAATATCATTTACTAAGTGATGTGAAGAAAATGACATCAGTGCTTCTTTAAAAGAATAATTTCTGAAAAATCACTGTTGGTAATATTTTTATATATAGGCAGTATTAACCTATGTCCTTGGTCATCGATTAAGATTTCAAACAACTACTTGCTACATCTCTCTCTCTCTCACACATAGTTTCTCTAATTAGTTTTGTTTTTATTTTTAAATTGTTAAGACCATCAATTAAATTCATTCATTATATTATTTCACTTAAAAAAAATTTCTTTCTCATAATCAATTCAAATGCAAATATATCATAGCTATTAGTGTATTCTAATTTTTAAATTATTAGGATCATCAATTAAATTATCTATTGCATTATCTTTTTTAAAAAATTTATCTCTTCTAATTAATTCAAATGCAATAGACAAATTTCATTAATTTTTTATGGATTCCTTCCCAATTTTCTAAGCATTAAAAATATTAACATATTATTAATATATTCAATTTCTTTTTTTCTTTTCGAACTTTATTAATATATCCAATTTCATATTTACTTAATAGAATAAAAAAATTATCAAAAGTTGCTCTGATGCAGTGGAAAGCATCAGTTGCACGCCCACCTCTCTCATAAGAGGTGGGTTCAACACCAATTGATAATATCTCTTGCTTTCTCCTTACTATGTAAGGATAGTCCCTTCATCTATATGTGGATCGCTCTCTCTCATGTGATGTTAATTAACAAGGATATTGAAGTCATGAAATATTGCATTAAAGTCCTCATAATCTTTTTTCTATGAATTTCTGTATTTTCTTGTTCACTAATCAGACAATAAAAATCACTGCACCTTGAATTAATTTGAAAAATTGAAATTGCCAGAGCATCCCAACCCACGGAGTTGCCGCAGGCGTGAATGGCGCGCAAGGTGTTGTTATGGAGATTGTCATAACGTTTGCACTTGTCTACACCGTATACGCCACAGCCGCAGACCCCAAGAAGGGCTCACTAGGAACAATTGCACCCATCGCAATTGGGTTCATTGTGGGAGCAAACATTCTAGCTGCCGGGCCATTCAGCGGTGGGTCAATGAACCCAGCCCGATCATTTGGCCCAGCAGTGGTCAGCGGAGACTTGTCTGAAATTTGGATCTACTGGGTCGGGCCTCTCATTGGAGGTGGCCTAGCTGGGCTTGTTTACGGTGATATTTTCATTGGCTCTTATTCCCCGGCTTCAACCGACGACTATCCTTGAGTTTATTATTTACGTTGTTTGTGCTTTGGTTTGTTGGTGGTTTTCTTGGTTTTGGAATTTCAGCTTGTTCTTGTTATTGATCATCAGAAGAAGAGCTTGTACTCTGTGTTAAATGTTAATAAAGAAATGTAAATTATAAATCGACGTGACTTTATTGAAATTGTTTTTCGCTTTCAAATTTAAATATTCAACTGCCTTCAACGCCGCTAAATTTTTATGGCATCAATAATTCAATCAATGAAAGTTACGGAATATTTATGTCATTCATGTCTTTAATTTCCAGACTTACAATATCAAAAGCATTCAAGTGGAGTGACACAGTGGTAGTACCCCCATCTGTCTCTGCTCAAAGTCACAAGTTTAAGCATAATATATCCTGCCATTTGTAAAAAAGTGTAAGTAACTGTTTCCACTGTTTGAGAGTAGACATTCAAATTATGTTACTAGAGTTTTATTTGAACTGATCTCGGTAGTCTTCTGATTTTGAAAATATATCAGGAAATTAAAAAAAAAAACATAGTAAGACCAAAAGACAAAATTATAACCAACTATTAAGAAATTCGATATTACCTTGTTAACAGAACTTGATGAGGTTTAGTGATGACACTACTAAATTTGCATGGTAGCATGATTCAACCAATCATTAGAAAGAAGATAATCAAAAACCGCTGTAGCGGTGGACCATGAAATTAAATCCATCCACATGGAAGAAGAAAAGTTGGCAAGGATTGTACATACATGGTCCTGAGAATCCACGACACCGCGTTGTCCGCGTGATCAATCGAAACCCCATAGGGAAAACGTACCACTAATTAATTCATTATATAGTGCTGAACTGCATGTGAAACATGCGTGTCTGAAGATTAAAAAAAATAAAATAGTAACTACACTATTTCCTGCTTGTCGCCTCTGTAAATCACCTCCACGTACGATTTTCCTAATTAAGGTCACATATATAGATCGATACATTATCTTCAAAAGTGTTTATTTAGAAAATGAAAAACAGAAGATCATGCAGAGCTTCAAAATAATCCTGAGCCGTTGTCTGATCAATTATAGAGTTTTCTCTACAAGTAAAAGAGGTCTGTGCTCATTCAAAAATATTGTCAATAATGGCGGTTGCAGTACTGATCACCAGAATGATATCGACAGCTCGGTGAGTTTTGTATACTTGAAGATTAACACATGCGTGGAGCAGTGTATGTAACATATTAGATATTGTTTTAATTTCTTCAGGTTCTTGTTGACGAAGATCAGAGAGCCAGTTCACGAACAGTGACTCTAAACAGACCCCGTCTCTTAAATTCTCTCATTACTCCTATGGTCTGTTCTTTGCTTCCCACTGCTTTAATCTTCTAACTCTTCTGTTACGGTTTCTAATAAAAATAACTACTAGTGTTTTTTTTTTTTTCTTTTTCCCAGTTTATATAATTATATTGCAACATTGCCCGTTTGCCCTATTGAATATTGATCATTGTAATCAATTTAATTCCTTCACAAGTCTCTTTTTATTTTTTGGTTTAAACACTAGCTAATAAAATTTATATGTTTACCATTCATATTTTTATTTGAACTTAATTCACGTGACAAATTCGTCTACCTGTTAGATGTGATTAGGAATGCATCAGGAATGAATGTATAGAGTCTAGTTTCCAATCCATCTTCTTCTTATTATTTTTTTTGAACTCTATTAATGCAATAACTGATACACCTTATGAAAATTGTGAACTGATGAAAAACTGTTGTTTCAATGTGCTCAGGGTGTTAGGCTTACTAAATTATACGAAGCATGGGAGCAAGATGACCGAGTTGGCTTTGTTGTGATTAAGGTATATTAAATAAAATTTTATTATTGGATCTACTGGTTTTCAACTTTCTCGATCTTACAGAATTTTATATTTATTTGTGTTTTTTTTTTTGGTGAAATAATCTTCGTGAATTATTTATTATGCTTTTTCAGTCGATTAAAGCCGCCGTTTAGTACTGAAAGGTATTGGCATTTCAAAAGGGAAATGGCAGGTCATTTTCTGCTGGAGGTGACGTTGTTAATATGCGTAGATTAATTAATAGAAATAATACAATCAAATTGATCGGATCTGTATTATTATTATTATTATTATTATTATTATTATTTCTATTAATTTGATTGTATGCTGACAATCAAAAATCAATAATTTTTTTTGGTTAATTTTTTTATTTAATTTATTATTTTACTAACAATCAATAAAATTTTTTGAAAAGATGCATTAATATAGTTTATTTGAGAAAATTAAAAATCGTTTTCGCAATATATGACTACTTATATATTATAAGAAATTTAGGGTATAAAGGAAAAAGATACCATTTAAACCTGCGAACCACAAAGATGTGGGTATGTATACGTTCGAGAACTAAGTATGCTAGCTATTAGTTCAACCTTATCTCATTTATTATTAATATTGTTTATTTCACTTTTCTCATTTCCGTTATTCTATATATTAAGGCATTGTGTGCAACACTATATATATATATATATAATTTTTATTAGGTAAATACTCAATTTTCATACGGAATTCTCTCTCTCTCTCTCTCTCTCTCCCCTATTACAAATTTGGCACATTTACTTTGTAACTATTACATGGATGACCGATGCATGCACATGATAACATCGTAATGTAGTAGACAATATAGTACTCAAATTATAATTTTGGAAAAACAGAAAGTATTGTGGTTCTGCATAATTAATTTAACATCTTACTAGTTCAAAAACTTTTCAAAAAAGATAGGATGGTAATGGAACACAAATCCTCTAATAATATGAATTTTTAACATAACTTAATAATTAGCTCATCTTCGTATTAATAATTTGTAAAATCTCTTTCTTCATGCAGGAAGATTGGAAGAATGCAAAGATATATTCAGAACAGTTTATAGTTTCATATATCTTGTAGGCACATATTTGAAGCCACATGTGAGTCATCTTTGTTAATATATTTTATCAAAAGGATAAGAAATAGATGTCGAAATATTTTTGTCTCTAACTGCATATTTATAAGTACTACATTATTCTTGCTTTGATTTCTATTAACTTACACACAGGTGGCCATCCTAGATGGCATTACCATGGGCGCCGGTGCAGGGATTTCAGTCCCCGGATCATTTCGTGTTGCAACTGATAAAACTGTACGTATCATCATATACATCAATTAATTATCTGATGCACTTCCTTCTTTTATTCTAAACTTAAGGGCAATTGATAGATAAACTACATGCACATATCTTATATATGTACTTTACTCAAAACTAAGTGAATGACATTTCTTATACACACAAGAAATATTGGTATCATAGCGGCAGAGTATGCATGGGAGGTTTGTTTAATATTGAATATTGTATCCTTGTCTCTACTTTATCTATTAAAAAAAATGAAAAAAAAGATATCATCTTAATCATATTGGAGTCACTATGGTAGGTTTTTGCAACTCCTGAGATACCTATTGGTTTCCATCTTGACGGTGGAGCTTCATATTATCTTTCGCGTTGGCCTGGTTACTTAGGCATCTCCTTTGATTTTCTTATTGTTTAACATTTCTAATTAGTAGTATTAATTGTTATCATCCATTTTGGTTTTCATTAACTAGGGGAGTATCTGGCTCTAACCGGCAACTCACTCAGTGGTGAAGAAATGCTGGCTTGCGGACTGGCTAATCACTACTCACTCACTGCAGTTTGTTATTTTATCCTCTGTTTTTATCACTAATGGACTGTAGCTGTTAATTTTAGCTTAATTTTTTGGTAGATAATGTTATTTCTTGTTGCAGAGGCTTCCGATGATTGAAGATCAACTAGGTAGATTAGTTACTGATGATTTTTCTGTCATGGAAAGTTTTCTGTCCGCTTATAGTGAACGTGGGATTCTTAACAAAACTTGTATTCTTCATTGGTGTGCTTATATCTACGCACACGCCACGCAACCATCACACACACACCCCTTTCCATAAGGAACTGTCATGAAACTCATATCATCATTGTGGTTTCGAACATTATCAATTTATTATAGGGTTTGTAGGAATAGACAATTATTTGGCTTAATGAGACAAATTACGTTAAATTAGTGGATCCATTTAAAAATAATTCAAATAATACTTCTCTTAATTTGATCTAAAAGTAATGTGTTTTGATGCAATTATCCTTAATTAATTTAAATGTATCATTTACCATTTAAAAAGCATTAAAAGAATATAAAAGAATTGATAGCTCTTTGAAAGAAACTCTTTGTTGGATCATGCTTTCACTCCATGTCACTTCTTTTTCATCCTCCTCCTCCTACTCCGATTTTTGGTTCTTCATAGAAGATGAGGAGGAGAAATTTGTAGATTTTTACAATTTTTTTCTCCATCTTGGAGAAGATTAAGAAAAAATAATAATAATAAGTAGGAAAAAAAGGTTGAAAAAGAGGAGAAGAAGGAGGAAGTGTTGATGAAAACATTTTACCAAAGAAGTTCGTCTACGAGAATGACTGGACCTACCAGAGTAGATCATTGGAAAAGAGATTATTTGATTTTTGATATTTTTGTTTTGTTACATAAACAAAAGGGTATTAAAATGATTTAAACATATTTTTGCCTTCACAATGCATTTGTTGGCAGAATAAATAAAATTATTGAAAAAGGTCATAAATAGTAAGAGCCCATAATTTAGGGTTAATTTATGGATGTTTCTCCAATAATGTTGATTTAATTGTTTTTAATTTATTATTAAAATAGTAGATTTTGTTACAATTAACACAAAGCTTAATAAATTTTGATATAACTTTAAACAATAATAAACCTTTTTTTTTTTTTTGAAATAGAAATAATAACTTATTTTATAGTAAAATGAAACAACTTTTATTGTTAGATGTAGTATAATTACTAGGAAATAAATTGATAATAACCCAAATAGTATGGATGTTGGTGACATTATCCGCTGAAATTAAAAGAGTGAAAATGCTTTTTGAATCAAAATGCATTTGTAATCATTTTTAAGAGGCAAATTTTAGTTGCTTTCCTTGATATTTATTAAAAAAAAAAAAAAAAGACATTTTAACAAAAGTAATTGTAATAGAAAGCACGTTACAGAAAGACTACCATAATGATCGAATTTTTTAAAATTATGAATTGTATCTATTCATTATGTTGAGGATTGATATACAAGATAAATGTTTTGGACAAGGCACAGTAGAGGAAATTATTGATGCTTTGGTAAGATTCCCTTCCTATGATTAAACTATAAACATATTGGAATCAAAACCAGTGGAACCGATTACTTTGTTGAATCATGATTCCTAATTGATGACTTGACTTAATTTCTGAGCAGGAAATTGAAGCAGCAAGAACTGAAGACCAATGGTGTATTTCAATTCAACACTCAACAACTCAAAAATGCTCCACCTTTGAGCTTGAAAGTTTCCTTGAAATCTGGAAGTAGTGACGGATTTAGACATTTATATTAGAGGGATATTTTGTAACAAAGTAAAATAAAATAAAAATTAATTAAGATAAAACTAATTATAATTCATATAAATTATTTTATTTATGAAATTTATCATATAAAGAGAGAGAAAACTCTCTATATATATTGTTAAATGTATATTCAAATTCTTATTACAAGTATGAAAAGAAAATGTACTAATTACTTAAATTATAAATGGAGATGTAATTCACACTTAGTTAAATATATTTTTATTTTTAAAATTTAGTCATGATAACTTTTATTATTTTAACGAGTAAATCTTATAAAATAATACTAAAATACTAATGAGTTTATGCACTAACATTAAAGAACGGAAATAAATCATAACCTTCGTTAAGTTATGAACGAAATGTAAAAGAAACCCAAAGGATTAAAAAATTGAAGAAAAATTAGTCAATAGTTTATGCAAATATCATATAGTTTGCAATAAAAAATAATAGTTTGTGATAATTAATAATAATTGTTCATAAATTAAAACAAAAAAATTATTCATAGTTCATGGTAGGTTATAAAACTTTTTGAAGTCAAAATACTTCATGTTGAAAGATTTACTCAAGTACCTATATCATTTATTTTTACAACTCAGGTTCAAACACCATCAAATCCACACGTCCATTAGCTTTGTTAAAAAAAAAGAGTATTGTTCATTATAACAAAGAAAGAAAAAACATTTGTAAGTGAGAAAGAGAAACAACGCATGTGGAAGTGAGAAACATTACCCACATATAGTGTTCATTATATAAATTTTTTTAATCAAAAAACAAAGCAACAGCACTTATGTAATTGAGGATCGAACAGGCACACAAAAGAAAACAAAACATGCCTTTTGCCCTCAGACCATTCAAGGCATGGGGATTCCGTTGGCTTCGAAAATCTATATAATTCACTCATTTATTTAAATATCTAATAATTTAAATATTATACCTAATAAATTTTCATAAAATTTCAAGAGGATCACGTGCCCCTCCTGACCCTATACTAGGTCCGCTCCCGTCTATAAGTTAATTTTTTCTCTCCCATATTTCTTGTACACAGCCATTCTAGATTTCTATGATCTATATGAACTAATTAAATTTAAATTGCATGGTTGGTCTTAAAATTAAAACATATACGAGAAGGCAGATTTCAGACTCTTGAACAATGTCTTGCTCGTGAGCATCGCATGACTCTTCAAGCATTTTGTAGACAGATATCCACCTACTTTTGTGAGGTATCGAATTCAAACTCTTTTCGTTACATCATATATGTAAGAATTTTCAGTTAATCTAAGCTTGTGATAATTTATATCATCAAAATTTAGTAGGGCTCATATACCAACCGAAGATCCTTGCATTAAAATAAGACTATTTTCTTGATTTTTATAATAATTTTATTAAACCCCCTGGCCACTTTCAGGGAATAAGTGCTCGTATGGCGTACAAATGCTTTACACCAAAAGTGCAAATATTTTCTGTCTTCAATTATCATTTTCTACTGCCCTAATTAAAAGATTGGAGGTTTATTATCTTCTACTTTTAATTCATTTGAAACGTCGATTTTGATGTAGTGGGATCCTCCATGTTTGCAACAAGTTTCAGAAGATATGGTCACCACATATTTTTCGAAGCTTAATTCTTCCGAGCCCGACTTAGATTTACCCAACAGGCCAAACACTTTTGAGACGCCTCCTATATCTTATGCAAAGCTGCTAGCTACAAACAAACAATGCAGTTAAGTCTCATTCACTAGTGTCTCAGTGTTTGTGTGTATAAAATTTCTGTGGAATTCTACATGGATTTGTATTGAAATTATGATGCTATATAAGTTGAGAATCGAGACTGCACTGTTTGCACGAGAGAAAAACCACGGTCCATTGCAATAACGAAAAAGGCTGCAATGGGACGCGCGCACTATGACATTCGAGCGTAATTTTAGTTTATAGTCGTATCCAAGGTCCAAAAATGGGAGAGTTTCCAGCAAGTTTGAGTGTGTGTCCACTTGGTGATGATGTTCCTTTGGCTTCTCTTCTACAGTTCTACTTCACTTGATCATAGTCCCATGTGCATTAAGTGGAGAACAAACATTGGCATTTATCTGTTTTCTTTCTTTCCCTTTTTTTTTTTTTTTTTCCTTTTCCTGACTTGGGAATTTGATTATCTTTTATAATGGAAAGCTATTGATTTTTTGCTTTTTCGCTGGTGGGAATCTCTTGTGAAAACCATGACGCAGAAAAAGTCTGTTCTTTAATCAATCACTTTTTGAAAGTGAAGGAGGTACAGGAATACAACAAGCTTTTACACCCACTACTTTTCATTTGAGTTTTGAAGTTATTATACTATATACCTTTGATAAGTTGCCAAAAGGTTGTTCAAAATGACGTGTATTTTCTTGTTATTCGACTCCTTATTAGTCTAATCATAATTATCGTAGTATCCTTTCAAAATATCCTTTTAAAATTGTTTTATATATTAAAACTTAGGGATAATCCCAAAAAACCCCTTGATGTTTAATAGATTATCCATTTTTCTCCATATGGTTTCGTTTTTATCCAAAAAACCGCCTAACTTTCAATTAAACACTCAAAATACCCCCTGAAAGCGTATAAAATGACAATAATACCCCTGACAATAACGGATTCCGTTAAATTATATAATTGACTGTTTGACATCAGGGGTAAAAAAGGAAATTCAATAAAAATTTAATAAAAATATAAAATAAAAAATAATATTAAATATGATATTTTTATTTAAAAATAAAATAAAAAATAAATATTAAATTTTTTTTTTTACCTCTCTGATCCTCTCTCTTCTCCGTCTCTCTCTCTTCTCATTTCCTCTCTCTCTCTCTGTCTCTTTGGCCGCTTTTGTGGGGGAAGGGGGGTTGACGGCGGCGGCGTGGTGGAGAGATCCGAGACCCAGATGGGTCTTCGATCGTGGAGATCCAGATCTCCAGATCTCCACGATCGGAGACCCATCTGGGTCTCGGATCTCTCCTTCTCTCTTCTCCCTCTCTCTTCTCTTTTCCTCTCTCTCTCTCTCTCTCCATCTCCGGCCGGCTTCTCTCCCCCTCTCTCCATCTCCGGCTGGCTTTGTAGGGCGTTTGACTGCAGCGGCGTGGTGGAGGCTCGGGGGACCCATTTCGGGTTTCTGATCGTGGAGATCCTTCTGGGTCTCCACGATTGGAGACCCGAACTGGGTCTCCAACGGTCGGAGACCAGAGACCCAGGTGGGTCTCCAACGGTGGAGACCCGAACTGGGTCCTCACCGGTGGAGACCATATGTTTTTTTTTTTTTTTTTTTTTTTTTTTTTTTTTTTCTGTTATGTTCTGTTGTTTTTTTTTTTTTGTCTAATGGTGTTTGTTGATGATTGTGGATGATTGTGGGAGATTGTTGTTTACTGATTGTGGGAGATTGATGTTTAGTGATTGTGGAACATTGATCTGGAAACCCAGAAATGAGGAGAGAGAAGAAAGAGGGGATCCAGTTGAAGCTGATGATGGGTCATGGCTGTGGAGATCCAGATTGGATCTCCACCGTCCATCCAATTGGATCTCTAATTTTTTTTTAAATTTATTTTATTTTTAATTTTTTAAAACATTATAATAGGGGTAGTTTGGTCTTTTTATTTAAGTTTAATATTTCTGTTATTAAAGTAACAAAATGTGGTTTTTTGGATAAAAATGAAATGGCATGGGGGAGAATGGATAATCCTTAAAAAGTTGGTTGGTTTTTTAGGATTTTCCCTAAAACTTATAAAAAATATCTTTAAAAATTATTATATTAGTTAATAGTTTTTGAGTATTTACATAAGACGTCTTAAGATATCATTAATAAAATAAATAACCAACTAATTTTTCAGACCTCAAAAAAAATCTAAAATTTACCATTTCTTGCATTTGGAAAAGATGCCATAATTTAATTTGATCATGGCCATTTGGTTAAATAGTTTCCCACAGACCATTGATTGACATAAAAAGTGGCAAAGAGAAGTGACCCAACCCAACCTTGTTGGTATCGATCACTAGAAACCATAGCAAAACCCCAATCAACCATTCCAAATGGTCACATTACAATATTAATTCCCATAACTGATCAATAACAATAATGCAAATAACAATAAAATATTTGTGTTTTAATGTCAAATATATACATAAATATATGTATATTTCTGTGTTCTAGACATGTTTCTAAAGCATGGTTATCATTGTGATCTGACTTTGAAATCAGAAATCATGATCTCTCCCACTATGAGATAGTTTTGAGCTTCAAACTTTGTACAGACTGGCAGGTCAAATCATGTTGTCAAGATTAAATGTCTCATTCATATAATGAAAAAACTTGGGACCCCTTTTCTGCTTTTCAGTTCTAATAGATAAGGATCTATAATTAGAAGATGAAGATGCATTTGAAATTTTAGTACCCCAGGGTCGGATTGCTTGGCAGGCAGCGAAATTTGGGTAATTTGATAGCAACGTGACTAGAAAATAGAAATATATAAATAGCAAGTGAAATTTGATTATTTGTGAGTAAATATTATGAGTTTGATGTGTTAAAAATTATACCAACTTAAATTGAATAGAAATAAAATGTAAATTTATTTTTATGAAAAGAAAACTATTTTTAAGTGGGGAAAGAAACTAACAAAGAAATAAACATATCATACGTATACACAAGCAGAAATAGATATAAGTTGGTTACTTTTATCAAGTGTAAACATTGCTGACAAAAACTACTTAGAGCTTGAGCTATTATGTACTAACAACAACGTTTGTTTAGAATAAATGTTCAAAACATAGTTAAATCAAGAAGAGTATTTTTTTTTTTTGAACGGTTAAATTTATGTAATTAATGACATCACTTTGAGCACAAAAACAAGTACATAAGTCAATTTGAAGAGTTGAATCAAAAAATTAATAGTTAATTTCATGTGTGTTGGTGAAAACTATTGTGTAGTTTTGAGAATCTAAGTTTGTGGACATGGTGCAGGGAGTTTTGTTCTAGACTTCTAGGAAGGAGCGATATCTAACACAGAGTAACATGACAAAATTTCAGCTGCTTTAGTACTATTCGAAACCAATAATACTAGGAGTCAAAAAAACACTATGCTCCACTAAACGTGATGACACAATGCTATGGCATGGGAAAATTTTCTAAAAATTAAAACTTGGTGCATCTATGTGACATTGGCAGCCTGGCACTGTCAAGCAAGTGCGTCGGTGTCTAGCGCGTTTGTAGTAATGCAAAGAAGGATGTTTGATTGTACTTATTGTACAGCCAAAGCAGTCTAATTTGACCCGAACCATTTGCTTAATATTCATAGATGTATACTGATTATCATAAACTGTATAGAAGTGACATTGCACCAACTTGATATGCTGTACCATCCAAAACGAAAAATCATTAGCATAAAAAGTGAAGTATAACCCAGAAATCGATCTAGGTTGTTCTGTTTAGTTTTGAAAATTGAAATCATAGTGTGGCTAATAATGGCCGTGGCAAGTTCATGTAATAAAGTCAAACATATGCCAGTGCCATTTAGACCACATTTTTGGGACCATCAGTACACTGGGTTAGGTTTGGCTTTGGAAGGAGCGAACCGACCTCTGACCCCCCGTCCAATCCAAATTAGATCACGTTCTTCCAATTGTTTACGTGTGCTAATAATATCTGCTCTGGGTATGTGAATGGTTGGTTTACTATGCTTCCGCGTCTAATATCGATTTACTTCTCATCTCGTATTTACATAATCATTTAAGAATATAATTTGATTTTTTTGGTATGTATTACAAATATATATATAAAAGTATTAAACATTTTGATTCAACTCTGAAAAACATTAAGACTTTTAAGAAACAAGAGCAAGACTCCTAGAAGAGGGATGAAACGCCCCCACAAAAAACGAAGGAAAACTGTCACAGTTTTGTTATCCCGTTAAGTCAAAACCCTAACCTTGACAAACAAGTATAATTTTATTTCAAATTTTATTTGTTTATAATTTTGCATCATAAATAATCATGTCTTAAAAATGTCAAATTAATGTGAAGAGAGGCCTACTACTTCCTCACCGTAACTCAAATATCTGAAAAGTGTCCAATGAGTTACCATGACCAGAATCATATATATATGACAAAAAACATAATTTTTTTTTTTTAATTATAGTGAGATCAGTAAACGAATCTTTATAAGTTTTATTAAAATTTAGCATCTTAAAATATTAAAATTATTTTATAATACTAATCCCCTCTCCTCATACCTTGTGAGCAGCCTAAATTCAACTAGACAACCTCAGTAGATTAAGGAACCAAATGACATAATAGTTTATCTTATCGAGTTAGCTTCCTTTCATGAGTACATCATGTGAATTAAAAAAAAGATAATAATCAAGCATCTATATTAGATTTCGAGCTGCTACAGCATCATTAAAGGACCTATAGGTTTGAATCGAATCACTAGGCTGACTATTCTTAAAAAGATAAAACCAATATCAACCGTCCGATTGTAAAAGAATATGCAACGTGGCAAGCATCAAAGATGCCGCCAAGAAAAACAAAAAAATAGAAAAGAATGAGAACCCAGAACCGTCCCTACCGGCCAGACACGGTTCATGCACAACCATTGGCTTGGCGAGTCATGCACACACTTTTATTCAAACTGCCAACAACCGAAAGCCATAGGGCGCTAAACCCATAAAAACAGAGAACCCAAATGGCTTCTTAATATAATAATAGTTGTGATCAATTGTTTTGTTATAGGTACATGTGCTTTGTTTGCATGAGTGTTAAGAAACCATCCCCCTTTATCCAGGATAATGTCCTCATTATGCTTTGTTAAACTAGTTGTTTATTTTTCGAGTTTTGTGGCTTGCGGTTTTGTCTGATCAATTCCCACCTTAATTCATGGGGGTTCAGAGCACAAGACTTTGAATATTTGTTCATGTAATCTAATTTGTCTCACCGTCTTGGGTTTTTTTTTTTTTGGTTGATTCATGTCTATATATGTTAGAAGCATGTGTTGGAGGAGATTGTTAATGAGTTTGTTCATGTTAGAGAAGTTTTGAAGTTGTAAGGTTGGTCAAGGGAGTCTCTTTTGTTTCTTTGGTCCTGTTATGTGTACCTTTCTTCTTATGTTTTTTCAGGAAATTAATGGCTTCTTAAATTCTTTTGCTTTTTAGATTGTGAAGCAATCTACTCAAAAATTCTTTTGGGTTCCTCTCCTTTTCAAATGTCTTTTTTTGGACCACTAGAATTGGGTCATCTTCTCCATAATATATTTCTTCAACTACTGAGGACCTCTTTTTTACTTTAGAATTTGTAGAAAGAAGAACAGGTGCTTTCAACTAGCTGGCCAAACATTGACTAATTACTTAATAGTTCGAAAAGGGTTTGCTAATATCAACACTAGTTGTTATCAATCATGAATGTTAACCAACTAAAGTCTTCACTTTATTGATCTTGATTTGTTTCCTACAATATGCTAACTTAACCTTTGCCTTCGATTCATATTGCAGGAAGAAAATACTTTTCAGTTGAATACAATTCAACATTTGATAGTCTTGTTAGTCCTAAAAGAGATACAAAGTTGAAAATGGAAAATGGGTACTATTCGGCCTGGAAAAATGGTTCTTTGTATGGTACAGAGCCTTTAGAGGAGGATGGAGAGTTGAAAGCAGCATCATCATTGCCATCCATCGCTCAACCACAAACACCAAAGGAGCCTATGGAGTTTTTGTCCAGATCATGGAGCCTCTCTGCCTCAGAAATTTCAAAAGCACTTGCTCAAAAACAGAAATCATGTTTTCTTGACCAGAATTTTAATATCATGCCAGAGACACTTCATGCCCCCAAAATGGTGCCTTCATCAATCTTGTTTAGTCCTTTCTCAGCTCTCAATTGTAAATTTAATTGTTTTTTTTTTTTAATTAACACTTGCTTTGTTTTGTTTTGTTTTGTTTTGTTTTTTGTTTGTTTTTATTTATTTATTTTTTTGACGTTTGCAGTCAAGCAACATAGTGAATTCAATAAATGCTCGGAGAACAGGATCAATTGGGAAATGGTTTCAACACCAGAAGGAGCTGAGTGCTAGCAGAGTGAAGAAGAAAGATAGAGCCCGTGTAGAAAATGCGCGTATGCACTCTGCCCTCTCTGTTGCAGGACTGGCTGCAGCCTTGGCTGCTGTGGCTGCAGCAGGAAACTCCAACGGTTCAGGCTCCAAAATGAGCATGGCTTTGGCCTCAGCTACTGAGCTGTTGGCATCACACTGCATTGACATAGCTGAATCAGCTGGAGCTGATCACGATCGTGTGGCTTCAGCTGTAAAATCAGCAGTGGACATTCAAACTCCTGGTGATCTCGTGACTCTTACAGCTGCAGCTGCAACAGGTGATTGACATGTTAACATTATCATCAGGCTACTGCACAGCAAAACCGGTTGTTTTTGGCCATTGATCATCTGTTAACATAATATATTTTGCTTCAATGAATCAGCTTTGAGAGGAGAAGCAGCTCTGAAAGCAAGATTGCCAAAAGAAGCGAGGAAGAATGCATCTATAAGTCCATATGAAAGGAGTATAGCAGAAACTCATTGGCCGGCTGCTTTTCATACTCAAGTGGAGGAACAAGGTCCACCTTGTGTAGGTGAATTATTGCAGCAGACAAGAAAAGGTATTGTCCTGTAAATTGATAGTAATCCTGAAAAAAAAAAAAAGGGAAATCTGGGCATTTGTTTAAAAAATTGTAAGGATCAAAATGATTGAAATTGCTCAAATGAAGCTAGATCGTGCATTAATGAAGCTAAAGTTCTAGATATTGGAATTTTCAGGAGTGTTGCGATGGAAGTTTGTCTCAGTCTACATCAACAAGAAGTCTCAGGTACAGATAATAAAATAGTAACTCATTGTTTCATTTTCATATTTGAACTACAAAATTAACTCCAATAGGTCTATTTTCAGGTCATAGTTAAGCTCAAAAGCAAACATGTAGGAGGAGCTTTCTCCAAGAAGAACAAAAGTAAGCATATCAGCTTGCTGCTTTCTTCAATAGCATTTCCATTTCACTTTTGAAATGGGTTTGTTCTTGCTTTGTTATTGACTATCAGACAGCTTTTCCCGGCACTAACAAAATAAATGCATTCTACTGGCATCAGGTATTGTCTATGGAGTCTGTGACGAAACTGCTGCTTGGCCATACAAAAAAGAAAGGGAAATTTCAGAGGAAGTCTATTTTGGTCTCAAAACCGCACAAGGTCTTCTAGAGTTCAAATGCAAAAGCAAGATTCATAAGCAGAAATGGGTTGACGGGATACAGAATCTTCTTCGTCAAGTCACCAGCCTCGAAGCAACTGAGCTTTCTCTAGAATCTTTAAGTATAGGTAACAACATATAGTGTAGAATACGCTTACGCACACTTAGTCCAACGATAGGACAGCCAAAATTTTCATTACCGAGTTATATGGAAGAGTATGGAAGAGTCTTGCTTTACAGTAATATAATGTATAGAGGAGCAATGCTATCTGCTGCGCTTATGCGAACCACTGAATAACAAAATGGAAAAAGAGAGGGATGGATATGCTTGTAAGAAAGAATATGTAAAGATATTATCAGTTTAAGAGTTCAACAACTATCATGCTTTGAGTACAATAACTATCATGCTTTGAGTACAATAAGACTGCATAATTATTCAAAATTAGAAAAGTTTCTCTTCTCACTCTCTTACCCATTATATCCTTCCCCTTTTCTTTTCCTTTTGATATGATTATTTTCAATTCGATTTTGTTTTTTTGGGTAAGAAACAAGATCAGCTGCATGATTTATACTAACATAGTGTATTAAATGTTTGTGTGCAATTACCAAATGCTATTCTAAGTTGGCAACCAAATAAACTTTCTAAATAGCATTTAGATACACCACAGGTACCACTAACGCTATTCTATAAATATTCTCTACTATATCAAGAAAGAATATCCTGAGGTCTAAGCATCCAAGGTATCAGGCCGAAAATTAGGGAAATCTGATAAATAATTTCCAAGTAACAATACAAAATGATAGCGATCAATGATCATCTCAACAAGTCAGTTGATGAGAAAAAAAAAAGATCAAGTTAGCTGCTGACTTTATGTGTTTATGTAATTACAAATCTTTAAAGCAGTATAGATGCTCTGACTGAACGGTTTAAAGAAGAACAAATGTATATACAATTTGCTTCCATCTCCAACTTCTTTGTCCAAAATTTTCTTTCCTTTTTTTTTTCCGCTTTTCTCCCTCCTCTAAAAAACAACAGTCTTGTTTACCTCATAAGGTAAAACCCGCAGCTCACAGTATGACTTTATAGCCGCTGCAAGACATCGTTTCTCAAGTTCTTCTGATTTCCGCACGAAACTTTGCAGATTATCTCTGTGGGAAACTCGCTCGACCTGCAAAATTAACTTAACTATTTAGACTGTTCAAAATTATCGGACCATCACTTATGCATTATAGATTGACATACACAATCAAAATGATAAACACCCCTGATAAAACGCTCTTGGGCTTTAGATTGAGTATATAACCACATGTATTCCAAGATGAGCATGTCTGATCAATGAAAAATTACAACCGCAATTCAGTAAGAAGGATATATGCTAAATGCACATCTTGAATTTGCAAGTCATAACAGCAACATCATCAGTTAAAGACAACTTTCTTCAGGAGTAGGACTTTCCCCTTTTTTTAAGGAGAAACTTCACTTTAGCCCTTGAGGTATTGAAACATATCAAATTTTTAAAATCTTTTGGAAATAGCTTTTTCATCCCTAAAATTTTAAAAACTCTTCAAAAAAATTCAAACCGTTAATCAACTGAAAGTCAACAAAGATAGAATGTTTGGGTGTAAAGGGTATTATTGACTTTTTGGAAGGAGCATTGTAATTGTGACACACGTATGACCAAGATTAAACTAAAAAATTAAAATTTTCAATAAAAATAATTAAATAAATAATCAAAAAAATGACAAAGTAATTAATAAATAAGAAAACAAATTAAAATAAAAAAAAATCACCATCTAGGTTTGAAAATCTAGATTCAAACCCAGATAAATCAAGATGGTAGCTGCAATCGCTTCTGGCAACTGCCGCAACCCAAATGAAGATTCACATCAACCTTCCACAATCGCCGTCCTCTAGGGTTTTCCATCCCCATTGCAACAGCCATCAAACACCACAACTGGCGGCTGCAATTTCATCCTCACTAACGGCCATCAAAAACCCAGCAAAACCAACAATCTAAAACTCCCCAAAATCAAAACTAGAACCATCAAAAACCCATCAAAACCAAAAGGATTATATGCAAGAAAAAACAAGCTCAGCTTGAAGAAGAAAGACATGCACTTTCCTCTATGCTAGGCGTGGAAAGTTAGAGTTGATCTTTGGAGAGAAAACACCACTGTCATCGCCTCATCCTCTTCACACCTAGTCGAGTTGGCCCGATCTCTCTAAGCACAGCGAGATGACCACCAACCCTCTCTTCTTGAAGCTAGAGGACGCAATCCACCATATAATCTACAGCTGTCAGCACCCGATTGGGTGCCATTCCTTCTCAGGTACTCATACAGGATCCCACCTCCGACCTCTCAGTACTATGTAGTTTCCCAACTGATGGGGAAGCCGGCCAACCCCTTACCATCAAGCAATCCATGTCCACCAACATTGTCCACGGTTAGCCCTCCTCTGATTCCCTCATCAAATGTTTTTCTTTTCTAGGTCTTTTTGCTTTTGCTTATGGATTCTGTGTATGAGTTTTATTGGAATTTTTTTTTTTTTTAAATATCAATTTTGGAGTTTTATGGTTTTTTTTATTAACATTTTTTTATTATGGTGATTTATGTGTTTGTTGATGTTTTTAGTGGTTAAAAAATTATGATTATTCTTTACTATAATTTTATTTTTAAATAAATCTGATGGAGGATGAATTGTTTAATCTTATTTTTATTATTATTTAATTTCTTTATTAAAATTTATTTTTAATTTTTTATTTAAAAAAATAATAGTATTATAATATGATTGTTTCATCAAGAATCATATGATAATTTAAGTGCCAATAACCACCATCATGGGTTAAAAAGTCTTTTTATACATTCTGTCTTCATTGACCATTAGTTATATAAGGTTTGGATTTTTTTTAAGAATTTTCAAAACTTTAGGGATGAAAAAAACTGTTTTTTAAAATCTGTTTAAAATTTGATATTTTCCGATACCTCAAGGATCAAAATTAAGTTTCCCCATTTCTTCTTTATCAAGAAAGTTTCACATGTCTCCAGAAACAGCAGGATTGACTGACAAACACTGAGTAAATAACCTTAGTGTTTTGGAAAAATTAATCAGCTGCTAATCCTCTGAGAAGACATTATGAAAAATGACAAGCATCAAATCACACACTCATCTTAGTTGAGAGAGATCAGCATTACATTCTGACAGTGATGATAAGTACATTCTTCAGGATCATCTCAACGAAAAATGACAATGGTTAGGAACCTTCAGAGATTAAGAATTTTAACAAAATGAATTCAATATCCTAAATCAACAAATCATCATTGAGGCTCAGTAAAGTTCACATTCTACCTTGCTCTAATAAGCAATTTTGTCTTTCACAAGATCAATATGCCATTAGACTCTGCTAGCTAGGACTTCATATGACTTGCCTTTTGATTTTAGAGAGGAGCAGAGCCTGGTTGACTCCAGTAAATGATCAGTTGTTTGGCGAGTACTACAGTTTATGGAGTAAGGACCAATATTTCATAATTCTGACCAATGAGAATTTCATCTAAGTTACAAAGCTGACACAGACAAGAGTTAAAACGTCTGGAATATGATACTCAAAGAAAGAGCAGAGGGAGATTATGGAAAAGATAGGAGAAGGAGGAGAAACCAAGTCAAGGCCAGGTGGGCTAAAGTTCAGACTGTAACAAGTTCAGACTTTTACCGAACAAACTGCCAGAGCCTCTACCATATGCAGTCGAGGCCAGGTAGGCTAGAGTTGCCATTACCAGAAGTGATGATATAATATCTTGGAGACTTCGACTAAGAAGTGCAAGTTCTAATGTTCAAGTTTTGGAAGAGGAACTTTAACCAATATGCTAAAGATGTAAACAGCAACCAAAAAACAATGGTAGGTTTTATCTTAGACTTCAGGTTAAGTAATTTAAACAGCAGTAAACAAGTTAATGATGACCATTAGTGCTATCAACCCAAATTACCAGCACTGATAACAAAGTTTAACAAAGCAACCATATGGTAATTGGAAGCAAATTTTAAAACAGCTGTAAGAAAACGAAAATAATCACCATCTGTTCAATAATAGCCCCTGCATCAAGTTCTTCAGATACAAAGTGACTCGTCGCACCAATTAATTTAACACCAGCCTCAAAAGCCTGCCAAAATAATCTAGCAATTAAATGTGTACGAAAAAACAGGTAGGAAGATTTGAAATCCTAGAATACTGACAACTTAATACCCATTATTTAAGGAAAAGGAACTAACCTGTTTAGATGGTTTCCCACCCTTAAATGATGGCAAAAGGCCATGATGAATGTTAATTATATCCTTCCCATAAACCCTTAAAAAGTTACCAGATAATATCTGCAAAAGAATATTTATATTTCAATAGTTGATTCAATTTCATCAATAGATATGTCTAAGGAATATGACATATCCAGGCCTATATCTAGCATTGTAATGGCTGGATACACTCATGTTTGTGACAGTTGTTGGTGGGTCCGCACATGTAGCCAGACACAACAGCCACGAAAGTTCGCTTCCGAAAACAAAATTAACAAATGAACACCAACAGGACAGACACAAGAAAAATTTTCTGCATTTTTATTTTTGATATTCATTGACTTGCAAGATTAAGTGAAAGAATAGTGCATCCTCCTATAGTATTCTGCACTTGAATCTATAACCGCTAAATGAAAAATTCTTCTGGCCCATTATGAAATGAGCACTAAAAAGGGAGAGTGAATAATAAACTTATTCCAATTTACCTGCATGTACCTGGCTAGTACTAGAAAATCAGTATTCTGAACCAATTCCAAAATTTCTTCCTCTCTTTTATTCTCTTCGGTTGTACACAAACAATGATAGGGAATACCGTGCCTTTCAAGAAAGCGAGTGACATGGGTGTTTGGGGCTCTGTCATGATTACTGTTACAAATATGTGGACTGTAATCAGCATTACTGACACCCAAAGAATCAGCCAAAGAAAATAAGAATTCCAGAACTTTACCTTATGACACATGTTATATCAACTGGAAGTTTACCATCCTGCCATCCATGCAACAAATCCACTAGGCAATGGTCCTGCAATTAAAACAAAGAACTAGCTAGCTTAGACACTCAGACTACACAATATATATATCAGCAAAATAACCAAACGCACCTGCTTTGAAGCAAGAATTCCAATTTTATATTTGGGGTCTTTATCTGGCAGCCGAACAACTGATTTCATAGCATTAAATCTTTTTGACAACTTGAAGAAGTCTCCGTCCATTTGTTCTCGTGGCCATTTCACATGGTCAAAAATAAACTCACTGCAACATTACAAACAATAAGACTCAGCATCATGCACATTCTAAACACTATTATATTCATTTCATTTCTACAATGAAAGTCTGTGAATGACAAACGATTGCTTATCAAATTCAACTTATTATCAACTTTTCAACATTTGCAGAAAATATACAATCAATCAGACTAAGCTTGAAGGCAAACATCTACTCGAAATTTAGTTCAAGCACAAATGTACTCACTTTTAAATACACTTGGTTGGTATAGAAGCTGCTCTTATTAATAATTTCATATTGAGATGTAAATAGAAATTCTGATGCTGAGTGCACAATATATACCCTGTAATTGTAAACATATATGGCATTAACAAAAAGGAACAAACATTTGACTGAATAAAACACTATTCTTCCTTTTATAACTAAACATATTGAAATTGAACTAGTAAATCTAGCCTTCCAATCAAATCCCATTTTGAAGCAACAACAAACAATTACACTACACTCCACAGTCAAAACAAACGAGCAAAAACCAAACAACAAAGTCAATCTCTTCAAAACACAAGCTGCTACCATTGAGAAACACATCAGCATACACATAGCAACCATAACATTCTTTAAGCAAAAAAAGGAAAGAAACAAAAGTACCTCCTGGAATAGAAAACATTCTTTCTTTGAGGGACAAAAACATCGGCTACGAGTATGTTTCCACCTCTTGAAGCAATACATTCTGAGAGCTTTGCCACAATTCCAACTTCATCCTACATTCAAAATCCATTCAAATGATCAACTCCACATAGAAGATGAGAGAGAGAGAGAGAGAGGGACTTACAGGGCAATGGAAGACGTGGATGCCATGGGTGAGAACAGGAGAGGTAGAGGAATCGATGGACTCTGCGGGGAATTTCAAGGATTTAAAGGACCTGTTTGCAAATTTAGGAAGATGGGGAAGGCTTCTTCGTATTAGAGACATCGCTTTTGTTTTTCAATATTCAGCTCTGAACTGCCGCTAACAAAACAACCACCACCACTAAACTTGTTGGTGGCCTCACCTCTTGGCTCTAAAACTTAGTGAGACCCACATCATCTGCCATCTGAGTTTGCTTGTCCTCGCTTAAAAGCGGTGCCGTTTTGTTGGAGATTCACGGTGCTATACTTCTGTTGATACGATTGGTTTGGGTTGGGAAACAAAACTATGTATATATTTATTTATTTATATTTATATTTTATTACCTCCAACATTAGGTGAAATAATTATCGAAATATATCTAAAATAAGATTTTAACACGTGATCCAGTATATTGCTCCTAAGAGACAAGAGAGGTATATCCACTTTAAGTAATAAAATTGTCACTATTTTTATAAACTCTGATACTCCATCCGTGTCTCATTACTTTTTAAAAACTTGAACAAATATACGGGGCATCACTGTACCACTCCATTTATGAGCAGAAACAAAACTACTTTTTAACCAAGGAAGAAAATGTATGAACCAATATTTGGAAAACAAAACTACCTCTAGAGCTTTAGCTTTTAGCCAAAAATATTTTCGCATGCCAAATAGAGTTGGTAGGTACAAAGTAATAGTTATAATAATATTGGTTTTTTTTTTTTTTTTTTCATTTTCATGGTGGGAAAAGGAGATTCAATTCAAATAAAATTATCTAAATCTTATATTTTATAATAAGGATGAGATCTAAACTCTTTATTTCTTAAAATCAAATAAAGTGTTCAACTACTCATATTAACGAGTGGTTGAAATAATATTGTATTACTCCAACAGAAAGTTAATAAAAACGATAAGAACAAAAATTAAACTTAGTATTTGGCTTAAAACATCAAGCTATTAATTTTCAACCTCAAATAAAACTTCAATCATGTTTATCATTTAATGTTAAGAAATATTTCATATGTGATATTGTACATAAAATATTTTTAATATAAAATATTTTCATCTCTATAAACATTTTATACGCGATGTTAGATTTTAATAGGTTTTAACATACCTTAAACTTTGAAGTTAGCTTTAAAAATACGGTTCTCATTATTTATGTAGTTATTTATATCACTGAAAATAAAATATGAATAAATATATTACCCTTTGATTGTCAATTTACTTATTTATTTTTACCATTAAATTATAAGTAAAATATGGATGTAAAATTGTAAATTTTAGCGCATATATATAAATACATTACATAATCTAATATTAATAACATGGTTTGAGAAATAACTCTTATATTATAGTGATAAATTCACACATAGATGGGATAATAACTCATAACTTGATAAATAAAATCAGCCAAATTTTGTAATAAAAAGTGTCAAATCAATGACCACCCAACTCATCGTAATGGGACAACACTAATTATCACTGCATTGCCGGTCACTTACCTTTTTTTTGGTTTTTTCCTTTTTTAAGTAAGCTGATATAATTTATATATATGTAAACAACTAATTTACATAAAAATTTTAATTTTGTTTAATCAATTAAACTAAAAATTCTTATTAGACAAAATGATCTACATTTTAAATTAAAAAAACTTAAACATAAGATAAAAATCAACCAAACAAGTAGGGATTATATAGTGCCCTTCTGCAATAATGTTGACATCACAAGTCACCGCAGGAAATTAAAGAGGAGAGAAGCGCAGATCCAGCTAGTAGCAAATTGAAGTGTGCAGTTTCCTCCTCCTCTAATTCATCGTTGCAAGATCCCTCTACAGCTGCCCAATCCCGTTAAAATGCCTGTAAGTTTCTCTCTCTCTCTCTCTCTCTCAAATTATAAATCCAGATCTCGCAATAAGTTGATAATCAATGCTGTGCGGGTGCAGTACAGGAGAATGGTAGAGGTGGAGCCGCCAAGTCCGTTGAGATACATAATCGGAGCGGCGATCATGATGATCGGAGTCGTATTACCCGTCGGTTACATGATGTTCCGTAACAAGCGGGTCCCTTCCACTTCCTCATACTCCAAACAGACGTAGGTGTGCCTTTGCTTTCTAATCAATTTTCACTTGACGTAATTTATCACAACCTCCTTATCGATTATTATTTTTTTTAATCTTTTGTTATTTGTCAATTGTCTGCATCGATTTGTTGTTTGGTGGAAATGTATGGTTTTTGAAATACCCATGATGAGAACTGGATCCGGAGTTGTCTGGGTTGGACCTGTTGTTTGTTAGGTTGTTTGGAAAATGCGGGAAGAAGATAGAAAAATTGAAATTGTGAATCTCGGACATTATTGTATCACTGTGTTGCCTAATGTGAACATTGTTTTGGAGATTTAGATTCAAGGTTTCGCTTTTATTTGATAAACATATTTTTTTCAAGCAATTTAAATTTAAAGTCTTTTATTTTTATGAATTTGGTTACGTTGTTTCTATATATATTGACTTCTTTGTGATTTTTGTGATGAACTAATATGGGATTTTTCATTGGCATCTCAGGAACAAAGTTTTGATATAGAGTAATAGAGAATATGCAAAGAGGGAATTTTAGATATCGGTCAATGTGGTGTTAAAGTCTGAAGAAGATGAAAAAGAAGGCCTTGATGGATCTGCAAATGTAAATGTAAATGCATTGAAACTCTTATTCTGTCATATTGGTTGTTTGTGATTTTAATTTTAGCTCATGAATTGATGAATGTGGTTTTATTCTTTTGTTTTTTGTTCTCATTGGTGTTTATCAGATAGCCTAATTGATGTCTATTGCTTTTGTGTCTCTATAGATATATGTCATTCACTTTATATTATCAATTATTGGGACAATAAATGGCTTTTTTGGCTCTCTGACTCTTGGCCATCCTCAAACAGTTTGTTTTGTATTTTTTTCTTGCTTCTTGTCTTTTACTTCGTATCTTTTTATGTTGCCTGAACGTAGATTTTTCCATTAAAAAATCAGCTTTTACTCGCTCTCTCTGTTGTTGAGAACTTGTTAGTGCATGACATCAATAGAGAGAAAATCATATTCTGGTGTAAAATGGTATATGCTTCGTTGCATCTTGTGGACTACATTGAATTCTCATATATTTATAGTTTTAAAGTTCTTTTATGGTATAGTTGTTCGTACTTGGACATCTTTTATTGAGCAAAATTTATGGGAGAGAAGATTATGAATTTGGATTTGTTAATCCTGTGAACTCAACAAATTTTATAGGGCACAAGATATGATAACAGAGTTATTGGAAGAGCACTGGAATGAAAACAACTTGATGAGGGTTGTGATACCAAATCATGTCAATTTGTACGTTTACAATGCTTATATTGGATAAACAATTAGACTAGACCGAGTATTGCCCATCAGGAGGATGGCTTGAGAATGAAATAATGAGGTAGTTACTGTAATTCTCTGGTATTTTGCTGTTGTATGATTGTACATGCTGTTTCAAACGCAGTTCTTGTTTTAGTAGTTTCTTTCTGGGAGCTGCTATGCAATTGGTCTAAGAGCTTTCATTTGAATATGAACTGGTTACATGCTTTTAACCGACAAGCAGACCAATTGACAATAGTATTCTACAAAGTTAATCGAAATCCTAGGCGGTGCTGCTCCTATCCCAGAGTCCCTGTCCTGAAAAATGGAAATTAATTTTTTTGGGCAAACTAGTACAGTCAAGTCATTTGCACCACGCTTCATGTAATCGGATGCCAAATTGACGATTGCCATCACCAAAATGATACAAAAACAATTGTTTGACAATTCTGATACCCAAACTCAGAAGTTAAATCGGTTTCCCAAGTTAATTTTGGGAACCGTAACCTAGGAATAGTTGCAAGTTGCGGCCAACCAGCCATCACAAATACCTTCTTTCATTTGACATAGGGTCAATTTAGAGCTCTACTGGGCAAATCCGAGGACTCAATTTAGCAGCACCATTCAGACCCCCCTGTCATACTAGTATAAGCCTGATATATCAGAATGCCTAAACTAACAGCGTCATATTTGTAACTTGCAAATGTCTGCACCTATGATGAGGAACTCTTGTTCCCAGTACACTGCCATCTCCCTAGTGCTTCTCCAACACGGATCTTATCCCCACGTCTGATATGAAACTTGAACTCTGACGAAGTATCCCCACTTTCAAGTGATGTCAGCATCGGGGCCTGGAAGACAAGCACAACCGTTGACCCCATGTTAAAGGCGGCGACCTGTAATATAAAAGCACAGACGCAATGAAATCATAAGTGTTCATGTATTCCATTCCAAATAAAGACAGCTGCAGTAATGATGAAGACCTTTTGAATACACCAAATCTTATCGTTCTGACAATGGATATCCAATTCCGAAAGAAAGTAGCATTTTCTGTTAAAATGTTAAGGTTCAAGACAACATCAAGCTCTGTTGATGATTACTTGATAGTTTGACAATCAAAATTAATGAAAAAAGGACATCCAGGCAGTTGGACGAAAACGTTAACCTTTTGAATTGGAATGGAAGGCTGTACTAATGATATAAAATCATTATACAACCAAAAGCAGATTTTTTTTGCCTCCTTTTTAGTGACAAATTCTCAAGCACATACTGAAAAGACAATCTATTGGCAACTCTAACCTCGTCCCCTTTCTTAAGCATCATACCAACACCTTCAGGTTCATACACCCTTTCTTCTGGAGGCTCTGAGTGTAACAACCTCTTCCTTGGCTGGTTTGTCCTAAGTTCTGGTTCAATGAAAAGCTGCCATAGTTAAATTTAAACCAAACGTCAACAACATAGGCTTAAATAGGAAAATCACAACTTCAACTACAACCAAGTCATGATATTAAATCATTCTATCTTGGCTACATACAAAGACAAATTCCATTAACCATCCAAACTGAAATTATTTAAAGGTGAAAATTATGGGCATGTTCACAGTGTAACACATCATCAACTACTTGCCACCTGCACAAACGCTTTTGGCGCCAAGCATAAACCCTGAGGTTCTGACTTTGGGGTTAAATTCACAGTAGTTCAGCACTGCTAATCGTGCATCAAACATGCATGAGCAACAATAGTTACGCTTTTGCGAGTGGAAAAAAGTGCATTACATTTCCTATTTTTCATCCCTAGGTTGGGGCAATCAGTATGGCAAAAGGTGCCATTACTTTTTAACCTACACACTTTCAAAATTATAAAAAAAAAGAAAAGGGGAAGCCACTTAACCTCGATTGAACCAATATTTGTTGCCCCAATTGCAGCAATCGCCATAAACCCTTCTTGCCACAGACCTTCAAGCACAACCTGAAGACACATGAATTACAAAGCTAAAAAGGTTTTTCATCCCTAAAGATGGATGAATAATAGATAACACAAGCCATATTAGATTATTATTATTAGTTGAAATTGAATTATTGTTTTTTGGAAAGTCAAAACAAGCAGGGCAAAGCAAATCTGGGGCCCCTCGGGGATGGGACAGAGACCCCTGCCCCAAACAGGTTAATGGGGCACAGCAAGCGCAACCCATCCCTGACCCATCCTCTTGCCAACCCTGGATCAGTTTCCCTATACTCATTGCTCTGCCACTTCAAGTTTCGCCTTAGTTTATGTTACCTCAGTCATAACTAAAGAAAAAAAAAAGGAATGACATTAGCAAAGCCATTTCAAGGACGAGACTTTAACATTAAAAGTAAGTTTAAATAACAATGAAACAACTGCTCTTATTCTCTAGAGATTACTGGTTCCTTATCTTATTAGTTCTGTTCATTCCTTATCTCAGATATAATTTGAGTTATTTCTGATATTCACTCTTTAAGTCTCAAATGTAATACTAAAGCATCTATCATACAATAATACAATAAATGAAAATAAAAAAGAGAATTAAAGGTTACTAGGCTACTTAGAATCATTTTTTCCTTAGAGAATCAAAGAATGAGGATTACCCTTTCATTCTCAACATAAAGATTTCTGATTGTTCTTGTAGCACGTTCATTCATAGGAAATAGACGACCTACAATATAACAATTTATTTGAATAATCATCCATAATATGAATCAACAAAATATTACGAAACCTCAAATACTGATTGTAAGAATATCAAGTGGAAACCAACAATTTAATAACAAATAGTAATCAGCTTAAGCCAATATACTTGTTGAAATTTGCTTGATTAAGCCAGTTTTTCCTATTCGGGCATTTGTGGTAGGACTACCAAGTAATCAAATGTAAATGAAAAGAGACGGTATGAAATTGTATTGCAATATGGTGTTGGGACAGCCACAATTGACAAAATGTCAAATAAAAATCGAAGTTTAAATTTTGTGAAAATCTAAATGAAGTTCAATCGAGGGAAGTATTTCAATTAATGTCACAAAAACCGCATTTTCAATCTTAAGATGGATGCAAAGAGATGAGTTGAGAAGAAATAGTCATTAGACATATGATAAGTTTTGCTAATGCGCTAAAACAAACATCAAAGTTACAAGTCAATGCTCCAAGAAACACAACCTTTTAAAATTTCATCATGAGTTAAGATCACATGAAAATCAAGAACAACTTCTAAAAAAACAAAGAAAATATAAATTTAAGACCGCAGAGCATTATTGCCAAAGCAATGTAATTCCAATATAGTAGAAATTTCAAAAAGTTGTTATAGATACTTAATCATTGAGTTGTATGCTAAAAAATTTGATGATTGCAATATCATAGCAATTCTCATATAAATATCACTTCGCATTAATTTACGGGTTAATCTCATTTTCCCCCCTGTAATTTGAATTAATACTTAAAATCCCCATTATTTACCAGTCAATAAGGGGGATTTTGAGTATTAATTTAAACTACAAGGGGAAAAACACTATTTTCATTTCATTTAAAGGATATATATGCGGTGTTCATGGCATAAGTCAAAATAAATCCATGGATTCAATTACACTCGGTATTGGTGAACTCTTAATAAAACATAAGCTTGGATTATCATATTGCATGCTGGATGTGGCTTTCTTTGCACCACTGCCATCGCATTACACTACAATTTAAGATGGTCTTCCTTTTCAGACTTACATGACTGGTTGATAGTGACAATATCATATATATTAGCAGTGAATCCACAAGCATAAGCATATTTCTTCTTTAAACCCTCGGAAATTTTGGCTGATAGGTTAACTGTGACTGCAAGTTTACTTATTTATAACAATAGGGATTGGCCAATCACTAAATAAGGCACATGTAAGATGGATATATAGTAGCCTATGCATAATGTATAATACAGAGAATATTAAATTCTAAATAGTAAAAGCATCATGCCTGATGAATAATACACGACATAACAAATAAGAAAGACACAGAGTTACCAGAAAAATGCCGACGAACAAGAATATTCCAATCAACTGGTGAGTGTATTCGATGATAGTCTCCAGGCTTCAAGTATATTACACAGTAATAAAGGCCTTTCATTGGACTGCTATGAAATAAAAAGAAAAGAATATATTACACATGCTTATATTTATATGTACTATAAATGATAAATTTGATTGTATCTGTGATGTGTAAAACATGTATGAACATATCAAGTAAAACTGAGGCATAAACAAGCGATAACATCCATCTGAAAAGACCTAGAGCCGCAGTACAGACCAGCAGCATTAATGTTTGTCAATTTACTGATTCAAAAGCTGTGCATAATCCTTGATTCGCACGATTGTGAGACTCCTTAGTTTTAACATTATTTATTAAAAAAAAAAAAAGATATTTGGAGGTCAGAGCATCAATGGATTGGGTTGTACGCTGAACCTTAACCCCCAGTAATGGGGCAAAGGGAATATTTCATATATGTGTCATAAATATAAAAATATACATAACGTTGAACAAGAACAAAGCTTTACAATTAAAGGGTTCGACGTTAAGTCACCAATAAAATTTGCAGCAAGATAAACCATTAAGGTACCCTCCTTGAATCATAACTATATGTCAATCTAAAAAGTGATAAGAACAACAGCCAGCAAACTTCAGTCTATGGCCCTCCCGATTTTAGTAATCATCAAAGTCCTTCTTGAAGATAATATAAACCTTGTAATCTATTAAATTCAACAACCATTTAGAAGAGATCTTCACATAAATAAAATGATAAGTATCTTGCATAGATAAATAATAGGGTTATGATTAATGCATTTACAAAAACACAGATGCATTATGCATAACATGTGTCATATATATGTATTCATGTAAAGAGAACTACTAAATTATTCAGTGAAATTCCATCAAGAAGTATGTTCACAATTATTAAAAAAGTGCATATCTGCAACAAAATAACAAGTGACATATTCAAAAATGATGCATTTGGAGAAGAATATATTATACGCATAATTGAATTGAAGATAAACCAACCAGAAACAATTACAGAAGTATGTTCAATTTTCACAACACTGGAATCAACATCTAAATATAGTAACAACAATTAACTAACAAGTTATTGGCAATATGAGATTACCATGCTGACACAGTGTCCCTGACTTTAGGAGAAGCAAGTGAAATTTTCCACCATGACTTCCTAATCTTTTCTGTAACAGCACTATCCTCTTCACCTCTCTCTTCGTGCACATCACCTTCGGCTATCATGGGAAGAAAAGAGCTAGCACCAAGAAGTGAGGAAACAGAATATGAAAACCCTTTAACTTGCTCGATCATAGCCCCCACTCCTTTCAACTCTCCAAATCTAAGAATAATACCATCTACAGGACTAACCTAGCAATAAATGGAAAAAAATCACACATGCTGTCTAACAGTTAGCAACACTTCACTGGACAAGTAAGATGTGCAAGGTCCTAGTACCAGTTACCAGACAATGAGGATCACAATCAATAGGCCGGGAACCTTGTTTCAAGGTGCGAACAAAGAACTTTCTTAAAGAAGTGTATTTCTCCAGAGGTAGAGCTGCTTCTTCCAGGTCTGAAATGCAAACTTGGTTATTTATAGATGTTCATACAAGACGATTGTGCATGTATCATACCATTCTCATTAAAAATCATAAACCTCTAGTTACAAATAACAAAATATTATTCTCAAAAACAACTTGCAAGAAAAGATGTCAGAGGTAGAACGATCATACTTGAATGGAATGCCCGAGCCCAAGCTTTATAAACATATGGGCGCATCCAGACCGGAAGTTCCTAAAAACATATACCTTTAGCAAGTAACCTCTTAACAATGTAAGAATGTAATTAAAAAAGTAATAAGTATGGATGATAACTGACTCTATAGATACTAATTGATGAAAAGATATGTGCCTGAACATAATAAGAATGCATCCATAAGACAACCACAAGCAAATATGAATTAAACAACCCAAGAGAGAACATCATTTAAGTACGAAATAATGAGCACTAGGGTTAAAAACCTGTGATAAGTAATATTAATCTGTTTCTATCTTCTTGTAATTTCCTCACACATTATTGTAGCATTAGAAGTCAATTATCTACTACAGAAAACTGCAATTGACTCACATAAGCAAACTGAGGGTGGCATCATCAAGTCAATAATTATTATATGACTGAAAAGGACCACCCCGTTCCTATGATTTATAGATTTAAACCTGAAGTACTAGAACTTTACATGCTATGGAATTCCTCGTGATCAGAATGGCTATAAATATCCATCTCCAAATAGCAAAAGGTGAAAAAATGACATTTACCACTTTACATAAGAACATGCAGTATTTAAAATTATTTCAAAGCTTAGCAAGTTTTTGATGTGATAATTCCTTATGTCTTAAACCTGCTCTGTATAATTCCCCAAAAGTAACCTTAGTCTAATTTGTATATCCCATTTTTGAAGCAACAAAAGCATAAAGTATCAACTCCCATGACAAAGAAACACATCCCAACTTCAAAAATAGTTTATCCAAAAGGACATTCACCATGAAATGCAATTACAAACAGAGTGTATAAATAAGCAACAATAGCAATCAGAAAATATCTTTAACTCAGATACAGCTCACAAAAATCAACAAACCAAATGAAAATATGTTCATAAATAATAAAAACCCCACTTACAACGCTTGTCAGGAAACCCCAAAACCTTGAAATTGAACGTAGAGGTAGCATCGTCAGAAATGTGGCCTGAAAGTTAGCAAGGTTGCAATAAAAAATTTAGACATGAAATCCACAGTTTGTGAAACTTTAAAAACAGTACAGATGTTGATGTAGACATATTACTTTTACATCAGGTTTAAACTCAAATTCTATGCCTTTCTCTCGTGCCTCTTCAACCTATCACCAAAAAAGCACAACATTCAAACGAAAAACTTTAACCACTGAAACTCCAAAGAATATCAAATCAATGACTATAATAAATCTCCACTATTGCACATAGCATTATGAATTCAAACACATATATGAATCCATCAAGTACCTTCCTATCATCATAGAGCCGACGAGCATGAAGAGCACCAAGCATAAGTAAGGTAGCCACTGTGGCACCAGGGAGCAGGAATGCATTACCTGTGCCACCACTTTGTTAAATAATTTCGCAGTACAAAATATTTAAATATTATTTAAATTCCAAAACTAAACAGAGACACAGAAAATTAAAACAGTCGAAATAATCGACACTGGGCTTAAAAGAATTAGCAATCAAGTTTGACTGCTCTTCAACACCAATTCAACTCACAATTTAAATTGATTTCGAGTTGCTTTCTCGGCAACCGAACAGAAAGTAAAGTAAGTTGATAGTGACTGGAGTAGTAGAATGACCAACCTTGAGAATTATTAGCGCTGCCGCTACTGAAAGAGGCCCGCGCTCGAGACGTTGTTTGAGGCTTCTTCACGAAAGAAGTCATGAATTGACGCCATTGCCGCTGATGGTTGGACTGCAAATAGTGAGGGAATACAGGGAGTTTATTGGAATATCGGAATTTCATTTCGGTTCCGTTGCAGAGGTTCTCGGTTTTTTAGGGCTTTTGTATGTGGGTGTGTTTTTTCGGAGAACGTAGAATCGGAGCACAAACAAGTTGAGTGTTCAAAGTGCTCTCTAAAACGGTGAGTTTCACTGCCGTTTGTAACTCAGTAGTGAAACCCACGTTTCGCTTCAAAACCCAGATTCTTGGCCTCCAAGGCTCCAACAAAGTTAAAACGGAGATTGCTTATGCGACGCCGTATCTCTTTCAAATATGAAGCTCCTGCTTGCTCTTTTACTTGGGATAATCTCACGCAACTCATCGTAGTTTATAAAAGTGTCTATTTTATTATATATAATTTTATTTTTATTTAAAATATCTTTTAATATTGATAAAAATATTTAAAATATACTTAAAGGTATATAAATAATAAAAATATTTTGATGAACATAAATTAATGATAAAATTATGAAAAATAAAATTAATATTTTTATTTATTTTTTAATATAGGGAGATTTTAAATAAAAATAAAATATAAATGATAAAATTGATATTTTTATAAATTATAATAATTATTTTAGAAATTTTTCTTTTATTTTTATTTATTTATTTATTTTAGCGAGAAAATCATTTATAACCAAAATAAAAAGGAAAAATATTTTTATCTAAAAATAAAAATTATTTATTTTCCACCTCAAACCTTTTTTAAAATGCACGGTCATTGTTTTCAAGTCTTTATAAATTATTTTCACTTCACGTAAGCGGATTGAAAATATTTTAAGTAAATTTAGTTTTTAGGGTAAGGGAGGAGTATTAATTTAGATAAAATTATTTATACTTTATGTTTTAAATTTTAAAATAAGAATTAAACTTAAATTGAATATTTGATGATAAGAGATTTTTTTGAATATTTCATTAAACTATGTTAAAGATTTGAGAGTGAGAGCACACACATCAGATCGTCAACCATGATGAAGTATGGAATCATAGGTGTGGGAATGATGGGAAGAGAACACCTCATCAATTTGCACCATCTCCGCAGCGAAGGCGTGGCTGTTGTTTGCATAGCCGACCCTCACGTTCCCTCCCAGCAACTCGCCCTAGATTTGGCGCGCTCCTTTGATTGGCCTCTGGAGGTATGTTCGTTCGTATGTTGCTGTTATCTCTTGTGAGTCTTCTTGCTGTCTATCGCAAATTTGCGTCCACAAAACTGCGTGCATCCAATGATAGGCTTCTTAAAAAAGGTTTTTTCAGGGCATAAGGAGCTACTGGACAGCGGGCTTTGCGATGTAGTTGTTGTGTCGAGTCCGAACATGACTCATTACGAGATCCTGATGGACATTATTCACCACCCAAAACGACATCATGTGCTTGTGGAGAAGCCCTTGTGCACCACTGTTGCGGACTGCAAAAAGGTTCCATTTGTTTGATAAATAAACAAAACAGGATCAATATACTTTTAACTACTGTCAAATAGGTGATATTGTAGTAACTAATAACTATAACACTGATGTGCTGGGTCATTAAAGAATTATTGATATGAGCCTGATGTGTACGTTATTGTTCAGTAGTTTTGTGTTTGTGTTAATGATAAATGACATCTTGTTTTATGATTCCAACGTTTAGAAAATTGTAGTTATATTGGTGACATTTTTCTTGTATCGTAATTGCAGTAAACTGAAGTCAACACTCTTTTAATTGCCTATTCTTGAAAAGTTGTTAAGAATTTTGATCATTCTTAAGCCCCGTTATCTGAATAAAAACATTTTACTTTTTTGGAGAAGCGTTAGCTCCTCAGTAGCACTTTTATGAAATTGGGAATAATCTTCAGTTCCATTCACTTCAAAAGACTTCTGGAGATAAAATGAATAAAAGAAAATTGAAAAGGGTTTATTAACAATTGGAGTGAGAGAATGCTTACTCTGTGCATGTGGTGGCAGGGTTCTATTTATGGCCTTTTTGGTATATTAATTTTAGCTTATTCTGGAATTAGGTTGTAGATGCTGTGAGGAAGAGGCCAGAGTTGTTAGTACAAGTTGGACTGGAGTACAGATACATGCCACCCGTTGCTAAACTGATACAAATAGTTCAGAGTGGAAGTATTGGACAAGTGAAGATGGTGGCTATCCGAGAACATCGGTTTCCTTTCTTGGTTAAGGTGAATTATACAAACTCAAATTTATGTTCTTATTCTGTCCTTGTCTTATTGACTCGTATCAGTTATAGGTCCACAATTGGAATCGCTTCAATGTTAACACAGGAGGTACTCTGGTGGAGAAGTGCTGCCATTTCTTTGATCTGATGAGACTCTTTGCAGGCTCAAATCCTGTACGTGTGATGGCCTCTGGATCTATTGATGTCAATCATAAAGATGAGATATATGATGGAAAGGTAACCTCGTGTTGAAAGAAATTTGATTTATAGTAAATAGACCCTTGAATCGATTTGCCCTTAAGAAGTTGGGTTACTAGTTTAGTCATGTCAGTTTTTGGAGGGTTATAATGTGGTATGGTGGAAACAAAGATGGTATGCTTTGTCAGAGCAAATAAGAAAAAAAAGCGAGCAAACAATTGAGCTTTTAAAAACCTATCCCTGTGTGTCTATGTGTATATTATTTGAGTTTCATAAATTTATATTTTAGATTTTTGACTTGTAAGCAGAATGGTTATCAGGTTCTAAGTACAAGTTCTTGCTCTTCCAAAAAAAAAAAAAGTTCTTGCTACAGTCCTTTTGTGGAATTTGATGTGAATCAAATTCTCGAATACTGTGTTTTGCTTGTTTGCTTGGTCTGACACTGAACCATGGTTACTAACAATTTGCTTATGGCTCAGGTGCCAGACATTATTGACAATGCTTATGTTATTGTTGAGTTTGAAAATGGTTCACGAGGGATGCTTGACCTTTGCATGTTTGCAGAAGGAAGTAAGAATGAGCAAGAAATATCTGTAGTTGGTGACATCGGAAAGGTGGAATTTCTCACTTTCTCTAGCCTCCTATAACCACTAGTTGCATCTTCATTTATTTTTTAATTGTATAACTATGGCCTCAGATGCTTGTGTGTACGAATGGCAGTGTGTCTTATTAAACTCTCAATTTTTTGAATTATGAGTTTGCAACAGGGGGAGGCCTTTGTTCCTGAGAGTATTGTGCGCTTTGGTACTCGAGTGGCTGGAAGAGAGGGTGTCCAAACAATAAAAGCTGAAGATGGCCGAATAAAGTGGGTTGCTTTCTCTTAGTTTTTGATTGTTTCACATTATATACATGCGCCTGAGTTAATATAAATCTAAGCATGCGTGATAGAAATCAACTTGTTTTTCAGATATGATGGGCTTCATCATGGGTCTAGCTATTTGGAACACCTCAACTTCTTGTCTGCAATTAGAGCTAAAGGTGTTCAGGCTCCTGCAGTAGATTTGCAGGACGGTTTGATTTCGGTTGCTATTGGAGTTGCTGCACAGGTTTCCATCGAGAAGGGCCGGTTTGTGACTATTGAGGAAGTCATTAATGAACATAATTATACTGCATCTTCACGAGCTTAACAAAATGACTACGGTGGTGGCTATTGTTGTTGTATATTGATATCCTGCTTCGTCTGCTGTTGACATAATCAAAAAGAACTGCATGAATACATCTCTATTTTAAAGATGAAGATAAAAAAGACAAATGATTTTTTTTTTTTTAATGATGTTTGTTGTTGTTGCCTTGTTGTTGCGAGTCAAAGGTGGGCGCCAAATCCCACATCGGGAGAAAGTAGAAATTTTTATGTTTTATATGTTCACAACCAGAGCAGCTCCTTGTGTGTTGACAGGAGGGGGAGATGGGAACTGACAAGGACTGGAGAAGCCTTTGGGCTACCTTGTTGCCGCACGTACAAGTGAGGCATTCCACTTCGATGGATCTTTCCAATCGAATTTCCTTTCTTTTAAAAAAAAAAATAAAAATTCTTTTAATTCAAGTTTTTGTTTTTCATGTATGCTTACTCGGTTTAATCCAGCTAAATATAGAGTCTCTTTCTTGACGTCATTGTCTTAGGAGCATTGGCAACATAGATGCAGGAGAAACAAACAAAGCCTATATAAACTGGATGTATAGAAGAAGCACACCCAATTTTGGTCATGAAGAACACCAAACAGCTAAAATTCAATGTAACAAGCAAGTAAATTCCTTTGAAACGTGTGATGTATACAGTCTGCTTAATTAAATTTCTCATAACAGTTTCGCTATAAGAATACAAATCTTTTTACGTTAAATCATGCTTATTGGTCAAATAATATTTTGATTACATGATTAACATGTAACAATGAGAATTGAAAGTGAAAAATTGTATTTAAGGTCAGTTCAGTCGGTGAGTCAATTTCGGCTCGGTTTTACTAGTAGTCTAGTAAAAGTGTGCATAATTGGTGGTCATCGATATATTTTTCAGCCTCCTTCCTCACATGTTATCTATTCGGTGGCTGAGAGCAGCGCACCCAAGGATTTTTCCTAATATTTGATTAAAAGCAAAAAACCAAAGAAAAAAGTATAAGTTCAGGCTTTAAATTTAAATAATCTGTTTCACATAAAAATAAAATTATATAGCTAATTGATAGTCATCCACAATAGTTTATATTTCCATATTGATTTTTAAAACAAATGAATTTTAATTTATAATCCATTAGTTAATTTTGTAAATTAAATTTTGTACAACACATGCGTGATTAATGAAACGAGAGCAATTCCAAACATGCTCTCTATTTGTATCTCTATTTCCATTTTAGAGTTTCAAAGAGAATATTCTCCTTATATTCATCTTTAAAATTTTTTCACTCCAACTATACTCTCTATCTCTATTTTTTAGATATTTTTTATATTCATCCTATCAATTATTCATTATAATCTTATTTTTTAATTATGTTTTTACAAATATTGTTTTAATACCATTTTTATTTTTAACTATTTGTCATCTTTCATGAATTCGTTATATATATATATATGACTTTTATAATTAGATATATCTTATTTTAAAAAGTAAAGATCAACAATCATATTTATCTATTATATTATCTCTTTTAAAATAAATTCTTTTTTTATTTAATTTAAATACAATTGATAATTTGATTGGTTGGTCTTTCTTTCTCCTATTTAATTCAAATGCAATTGATAAATTTGATTGATTGATTTTTACTTTTTGAAATCAAATATATCTGATTATAAAAATATTATATATATAGTAATTTTACCATCAATATTTCGTAACTTTAAAAAGTTATGACGAATCAATCAAATGTATCTCTTGCACTTAAAGTATTGATGGTAAACATACTTTATATAGATGATATGCTTGTTTCAATTACATTTAAGATTTTTTTTTTTACATAATCTTCCTTTCTCTAAATTTCACATAATCAAATTTTCACACATATTTTATTGTTACCTAAATTTTTCCACCAAACTTTCTTCTTCACTGCTAACAGTAGTACTCGTTCCACACTCTCTTACTGTTGACTCGTTGCACACTCTCTTACACCTAGTGTTGTAAAAATTGTTGGTTACCAATGAAAAATTGATGATGAATCGCTAACCGACATTCTGTCGGTTCAATAACCCCCAGATCTGGGGTGAGTAATCGGTCAGTTGGCCAAACAATTGGTCAACTCGGCAAAAACCGGCCACAATCAATCAGAAGATACCTAAACACCATCAAAAAATCTAACCATCACCACAAACACAAAGAAACAAAAAAGGACAAAGAAGGGAAAAACCAGAAACAATATAGATAAAAGAAGGGAACACAACTGCTAATGCAAAAAATCCAACCACGACAAAAATTGTTGTTCATTGTTGTCTCTATCGTTCATCGTTGTCTCTGTCAATAAAAAGTGAATAAGAATAAAGGAAAAACAAGAAAAGAAGAAGAAGAAGAAGAAGAAAAGAAGAAGTTGACGTTAGATAGATAGAAAGAGGGAGAGAGAATGAGAGAGAGAGAGACAGAGTAGAGGCGGGCCAGACGGCTGCTGAAAGAATAGAGTTTAGACGTTTATGTATGTATATGTCATGTCAAATTACACAAATCCCCTAAGCTTCAATAAAATTACATTAATATCTAATTTTGGCCCCTATTTTTTTTTTTTTTAAATTCGTTTATATCCTAAGATTTCAAAAAATAATAATTTCCCCCTAAAACAATACTTGCAAATTAATAATTGATTACTCGTTGAGTAATCGATAAATCATTAACCACTATCTCGTTGGTCAATTATCGATTAACGATTTTTACAACCTTGCTTACACCAATATATCTCAACACAACATTCCTCGCTACACCATCTACTTCACCACCCAAGTTTGATTGAAATCACCAAAATTAATTTAAAAAAATGAGTTACTATGACAGTTGTTCATCTTATATATCGTCATCTTCTTCGTCTTCAAATTCCAATGATGATCTCATGTCACCCAATTATGTAGCAAATATGGAAGCAAGACAATAAATGGATAAGGAGGAAGCTTTGTTAATTCGATTACATACCAACAATAGCCTCCTCATTGCTCAATATCTCAACGAACAAACAATCAACCAATGCATCAAGGTGACTCGATTAGTGGGCGTATAGTCATTAATCATGATCGAGAAATTGCTCCAAGTAATTTGTGGAATGACTGTTTTTTGAATGGGCAAAATTTTTTCCTTCATATTGTTAGTGTTGTCAAAAATCATGTCGGTTACTTCATTCAGCGAAGGGATCGTATCGAGAGACTCGGACTAACTTCTTTGCAAAAAATAATAGTTATTTTTCAAATGTTGGCGTATGGTGCACCTGCAAATTCTACCGAATAATCGTGAAAATAGGAGAGTCAACAACAATCGAAAGTATGAAGTGATTTCGTCAAGCTATGGAGGTATTCAGAGAGGAACACTCAAGAGCACCAAATGCCAATGATGTTGCAAGGCTACTTGAAATCAGTGCAAAAGGCGGATTTCTAGGCATGTTGGGAAGTCTAGATTGGATGCATTGGGCTTGAAAGAATTTCCCATTAGGTTAAATAGGACACTACATTGGTCGGAGTGGATCCCCAAGTATTATTCTTAAGGCAGTAGCAGATTATGATCTATGGATTTGGCAATGCATATTTTGGTCTGCCAAATTCCAACAATGATGTCAATGTGTTAAGAGGTATCTCACTCAATCGCTTGTTTGCAAACATCACTGAAAGCCTGGAGGTAAGACCCCTCCTATTCATTATCGCATTGAAGGAAAAGAATACAATGTTAGCTACTTGTTCATTATGTCATTGGAGGAAAAGAATACAATGTTAGCTATTATTTAGCTGATGGTATACAACCTAGATAGTCTACTCTTGTACAAATTGTTCACCATCCACAAGGACGCAAGAAAAAAAACTACTTGCAAGGTTTTTTTTTTTTTTTATCCTTATTTTAATGTGTGTTTGTCATTTTTAATTTTTGCTTAAAAGTTTTTAATATTAATATGTTTATATTTATTTTTATTCTAGTCTCAAATACTGTCAATTAAAATTTTTAACATATAAATTAAATATAAAACATAATAAGAATAAATTAAATTAGATTTAATTAAAAGTAAAATGGACATAAATAGAAAAAATTTTCATAATACATGGAAAAAAGTAAAGATGGGATTTTAAAATAGTTTTAAAATCTCAAAAAATTGATCTGGAGTCTTATTGAAGAATCAAAATGTAGATTTTTTGTCTTCTTTACCCCTAAAAACATGAACTAAGAATATGGCTGGAGGACTGATAACTTTGAAATGAAGTAAAAACTTTAGAACAAATTATAATTTAGCTACCCAGTTAAAACTAATTACAGGCAGAACAATACTTTTAGTTTTATTATAATTAACCCTCTTTTATTAAAAAATCTCCGTTAAATTTAACAGTTAATAGTATAAATATGATCAAAAGACCAAAATGCTCTCATAATAAAAAATAAATAAACAATTTATTAAAAAAAGTAAAAAAAAAAAGAAGATGTTCTTCATCTAGGAAGAAACATCATCCATCTATTAACAAAATCACCAACAAAAAAATTGACGAAAAAAAAAAAAAATCATCAACCCAATCGTCAGTCTTCAACCTGCAAAAATCATTAACCATCTACATTGTAAACTCATTCACCCATTGCAATCACCAGTTTCAAAAATCATCAACAATCATCAATTAAAAAATCCTTAACAATCAACAGTTAAACCCCATCAATAAACAATCATCAACATCTTAAAAGAAAGAAAAAAAATCAATAATCAACCCAAAAATATCAAGGACCCAGGTTCATCTGGGTTCGTTTTAGAACCCAAATTAACCTGAGCTCCGGAACGAACCCTGATGAACCAGGTTCACATCTGGGTTCTGAAACGAACCCAAATGAAAAAGTTTCATCTGCGTTCGTTCTAGAACCTAGATTCATCTGGGTTTGTTGAATGAAGTAAGATTTCATCTGGGTTTGAACCCAGATGAATATGGATTTGAGGGAGAAGAGAAGAAGAAGAAGAAAATGAGAAGAGAAGAAGAAGGAGAAGAACAATAAAGAATAGCGAAGAGACGGTGACTGTGGCGGGTGGGTGTAAGAAAAAGAGAGAGAGAGATTTTATTAAAATAATTAATTAAAAAAAATAAAAAATAATATAAATAATGTTAAAAAATAATTTTACTCCTAATTTGTTAACTCTAATCAAGATAGACTAATGACAAATGAGTTTATTGTAATAAAAGTAAAAAGTTAGCTTCGCTTATAATTACGTTTTAACCGAATAATTAAATCGTAATTTGCTTTAATTTAGCATCAGGTTTGAGCTGCTCTCAGTACCAGCATTCAGCATTCAAAACAAAAGGTGAAACGACTGATGGATTCTTGGTCCAGTCCATTATTCCAATTTCTCCCTAATTTTAGGCTGCTGGATCCAGGATCCCGGGTGGGTGCGCATTTTAGGCAACTACGCACCCTGCTCAACTTAGCAATAGGCACTCCCTGATGCAACTCTATAACTACCCTCCGAATTGGCGCGCATCCCTATTACTTGTATTTGAATTTGAATTTTCTGATCTCGCTCAGTATCGTCGTGGAAGCGGAAAAATGGAAGACGACGGAGGAGACAGATCCAGCTTCGTAACCGGTCTCATCGAGAACCGTGCTAAAGAGGTGCTTTCTGTTTGGTTCCCGAGAAATGCTAAAAAAGGAAAGAAAATTATTTATATGAAAAACATAATTTTAGTTTTGTCTTCTTTATTTGACACAAATTATACCACAAATCTTCGCGCAAAATAACTCTGCATTTTCTGATATTAACGGCTGTCACTGATTTAACATCGCAAACTTTTGTGTTATATTGTGCTTGCTTGAATGAAGATGTGATAAGATATTCAAACTTATAAGTTGGAGTTTGTTTTGATTGTATCGGATTGTCTGTTTTCATACATAAATATGTTGTTTAATTGTTTCGCTTAAAGTTGTATCTATGCAACATGTTTATAGCGTTCAGTCATGTAAAATTAGAGAATAGACGTTCCAAAAATAACAGTTCAAAATCTTAACAATGTTATAAGAGATCGACGATACTGTCGGTTGCGATTGCTCGATTAATCTCAGTAATGGTTCGGTGTCCATTCTAGAAGCTAAATTTCTTCATCCACTAATATTCCAGATGTAATTTAGATTTGCCAATTGAGTGGAATGCCTGACTGACACGGATTGTCTGAACAGGTTGGTGTAGCTGCTTTCGACTTGAGGTCAGCTACACTGCATCTTTCGCAGTATATAGAAACCAGCAGCTCATACCAGAATACAAAAACTCTCCTACATTTTTATGATCCTATGGCGATTATTGTTTCTCCAAACAAATTTGCACCTGATGGTATGGTTGGGGTATCGGAACTGGTGGACCGATTTTATGCTTCAGTCAAGAAGGTTGTGTGTCCTTAGCTTGTGCGGACACTGGCAACTGGATGCCTGTGTTTGTCTTTATTGGAGTATGAATTTTAGTGATGTTTGATGAACTAATAAGATATACTGATTCTTGCAGGCAATTATGGCTCGCAGTTGCTTTGATGACACCAAGGTTATACTAAACAATTTGTGGTTAAGAGATGCTTTAGATTAGGGTTGGTGAGAGTTGTGTATTATTGATGCAAAGGTTCTTGTCATTAATCTTCCAGGGTGCTGTGCTGATTAAAAATCTGGCAGCCAAGGAGCCGTCTGCACTTGGTTTGGATACTTATTACAAGCAGTATTATCTCTGCTTGGCTGCTGCAGCAGCTACTATAAAATGGTATAGGAACTTGATCTTTTTGGCATATTTGATAGAAAAATAATACGTTAATGTGAATTTAGTTCATCCCTTATGAAAGTGTAAAATTGTATCAGCATGTCTCTGTGGGTGTCCAGAATTGCAATTATAGATGGTTGTGCATGGATGACATCAATTTCATTGTGCTAAGAAGAGAGGTCTTGCATAACTAATAAGTACAAGTAGAAAAAAATTTTGAATGTTGTGGATCGATGTTTGCTTCTGAAACTTAAGTCTCAGCTTCATGCGCAGGGTGGAAGCAGAGAAAGGGGTCATCATTACAAATCACTCTTTAACGGTACATTTATTATGCTCACCCCTTCCACACCTGTTAGTTGTATAAACTTAATAACACTGTATATTTTAACGGTGTATGTTTCAATGTCAGAACTTATGCACTGTGCTAGGCAGTTTGTAAGTCATTATGAGTCTTTTATTGTTATTTTTTCCCCTCTTTTCCTTCTCTGTCTGGTTATAGTATCCTACCTCTTATTTATCATATCTTTTAACTAGTTTGAATGTATTATTTTTTTAATAATTTTACTGAGCTCAGCTACTTTGGATTTATTATCACCTGGTTTGTGTAGTTAGCAAGGTAATTGGATAGACCACATGTTATGTCACAGACTTTGGAGCTTGTTGTTGACTATGAGAAATTTCTTCTGGGAGAATTCTATCTAAAAGATGAAACATTTGCTTGATATTTTGCTCAGGTTATTGAGCCTCTCGATGGAAGTGTTTAACGAAGAAAGTTCTTTTCTTCATTTTAATAGTCAACCAATTAATATGACTTCTAATCAAATGATCCAAATATAATATGTTACTTTTGAGAAATCCTATGTCTTGCTACTCCACTGTGTAGCATTAAAATTTCCTTAAGACGTAATGAGGTTAGTATACTGCCATTCAGATGTATGACTTTCGTTTATATTCCATAAAGAACTTTATCTGCTTGTGTTTAGTGGTTGGCCTCCGTCTGTTCAGTAGAGAACTTTAACCTTTACTTTCTCAGGTTACTTTTAATGGATCATTTGACCACATGAATATCGATGCTACTAGGTACCTTCCTCTTCTAGAAGGCTTCAGTTGCTATTGTAGTATTGCACTTGCATCGATCACTTACACAAGTATTATTTTTAATAATATGATTCTGTTACAGAAGAAGTGATATTTCACTAAATAACTTCTACAAGAGATTTAAATGGAAAATTGATTTTGATTTCTAATCTTTCTGGTAACTAAAAGTTGAGTTTTTATGACAGTGTACAGAATTTGGAAATAATCGAACCACTTTATTCTGCTCTTTGGGGCACAAGCAACAAGAAAAGGAGTCTGTTCCACATGCTCAAGACAACAAAAACTATTGGAGGGTTAGTGAACAGTTCGATAAGTTGTTCAATGCAGCATTTCATATCAGTGCTTCTAAATTTTTATTTCCCTTTTTACTAATTATTGCTTCAGCATCTGCTTTCCCTTACTTTACACTTGTATATAGTTACATAAAATATTTGGGGGTTGGTGGGTGGGTTGGGAATATAAAAACAAAATCATTATGCAATGAGAAAGCTGAACTTACATTAAAATGTAAGAAGTTAAAATGCAGTACAGAACACATACTTTCAGTAACAAATGACTATTTTCTGCCTTATAATGTGGTGTTCTGTGTAATTTCTTCCTCAGGACTAGACTACTTCGTGCTAATCTCTTACAGCCTTTGAAAGATATTGAAACCATCAACAGTCGGCTGGACTGCCTGGTTAGTTGCTTTAACTTTTCCAGATTCTTTTTATCTAATCCATTTCAACTGATTTAGAACTTTTTCAGTCGATATGTGCTTTTTTTCATCTGAAAGATACATATGGTTAATTTACTATTCTTCCATGTATAATGGTGCACCCATCAGCTTTGGGAAAGAAGTACATGTTTTAAAATGGAGCACTGTACTAATTCTTTTTAATGTGATGAACAATCACATTGCTACTTAAATTAATGCTGTTTTGTTGTAGATACAATAAAATGAATATTTATTCATAAGACTGCTATATATATCGTAAAGGGTACAGTTCAAAAAATTTTGTTTTAGAGCCCTGTTGTCCTTTTTCCATATATGATTCCAGGATGAGCTGATGAGCAATGAACAACTGTTCTTTGGACTCTCTCAGGTTCTGCGTAAGTTCCCAAGGGAGACTGGTAAGCTGATAGGAACAAAACAAATAACTAATAAAAATGCAGATTCTTTTTTGAATCTTTAGGAATTTTCCATTTATTTCATCCATATAAAGTGTATTTAACACTTTTTCAGATAGAGTACTTTGTCACTTCTGCTTCAAGCCGAAGAAAGTTACAAGTAAGGTCGTGGATATTGATAATAATGCTAAAAAGAGCCAAACATTGATATCAAGCATTATTCTACTTAAAACAGCCTTGGATGCATTGCCTTTACTCGCAAAGGTTAAACTATATGCTTTCCTATATGCTGAATGATTGCAACCCAACTCAGACATGTTTTCAAATATCTGTGTTTTTAAAACATTTCAGGTGCTTAAGGATGCACAATGTTTTCTTTTGGCAAATATCTACAAGTCTGTATGTGAAAATGAGAAGTATGCTTCCATTAGAAATAAGTATGTTGCAAAACTTGCTTCTCTTTCTCTCTGCATATATAATGCTACTGGTTTACAGCCTATGTATCTTGTTCTGAAGTTTTAAAATTCTAAATGGCTAAAATCCACACAGAAAATATTTCACTTAACTGGGCATGCAATTGGATATTATTTGCAATTTATCCTCAGAAACAGAACTTTGAGCTTTCCAAGTTTTATGCCTACATTGTACTAAAATGCATTATTTATGTCCACCATAGATTCTTTTAACAAGTTAGACCTCCTTTGTCGCCACAGAGATTCCTCTACTTTGTCACTTTATGAGTATTTCTTTTGTTTTCCTCACATTCCTTTTATTTCAGACTTAACTGATACTCTATTTTTTCTGCCTTAGAAAACAGGTAAGTTTCCAGAGCAACACAGTAATAATATAGTCCAAATACATTATCTAGCTCTTTTCTGCTGCATAATTGAGCCTAAGTGAGAGAGGAGGTTTATGTTTAATTGTCTGCTAGATGATACTGTGCTTAATTGGATTGTTGATTTAAACTATTCTTGTATGTGACTGCATCAACTAAAACTTGTGAAATTTAGAGTTGGTATGATGAACCTGAGGATAAAATAAGAGTTCTCAACTCTAAGCAGTTAAACCAAATTATGTAATGATGAAGAGGGGGATTGAAAGTGATGATGGAACTGTCTAATACTATAGAAGTTTTAACTACTTAATATTTATTTTCAAAAAAGAAAAAAAATTACTTAATAATTATTTATTGAAAAGTATTTTGAGTATTCTGAAAATCTTTCTCATTTGTTGTTTTATAGTGTATGACCATATTGCTATTTACATAATTACATATCAAGCTTGGTTGAGCACAAACTTGTTTTCTAAAAAACCTTTGTTTTTTGAATCAGAATCGGAGAGGTAATTGATGAAGACGTGCTTCATGCACGGGTTCCTTTTGTTGCTCGGACACAGCAGTGTTTTGCCGTTAAGGCTGGAATTGATGGTCTTTTGGATATTGCACGAAGATCATTTTGTGATACCAGTGAAGGTTTTCCTACTAGCTATGTTATTCTCTTTTTCGTAGTTCTTTTTCTACATTTGTTATCATCAACTCTTTCTTTTGTTTTTTGTTTTGTACTTTTGCTGTCTATTTTTGCCTTGGGATGTGAGTTATGCCAATCTAAAATTTACTGAAAATTGAATGGCAGCTATACACAATCTAGCAACCAGGTATCGTGAAGAGTTCAAGCTGCCAAATTTGAAGCTCCCTTTTAACAATAGACAAGGCTTTTACTTCAGCATTCCACAGAAAGATGTCCAGGGAAAGCTTCCTAACAAATTCATTCAGGTGATGAACTAATTTTTTTCTTATCTACTTAATATATATGAACCTCTCCCACTAATTATTTCTAATTTTTATATATTTCTGGGACATTGATCAGGTTGTTAAGCATGGGAATAATATACATTGCTCAACTTTGGAACTTGCTTCAGTAAGTTTTAGGGATAATCCCAATTTCCCCCTCCTAGTTTGAACAAATAGCCAAAATCCCCCCTCACAGTTAAGTGATTTTTCAAAGCCAAGGGGGATTTTGGCTATTTGTTCAAACTACAGGGGGGAAATTGGGATTATCCCTAAGTTTTATCATCATTTGAACAATTTCATATTCATGCATGTGGTATTTGCTAATGGTCTTACATGCAATTTACATATTTAATTCGTGTAATTAGGTGATGATGATTGTTATATCTATCTTTGATTTTATATAAATACTTTATGCTTAAATTAGAGCTCCATGCGTATTCTTTTACACTTTTTGTGGAACGAACTTAGGTCATCGTCTGGTGATTTACCAATGAAATTGTGTTGGTGCAACATTGAAAGTCATGGAACAAAACATATTGGTAAATGAAATTGCGTCCAAGGAAGCCAACTCAAATGATAATTTTTTTTATAATGTCCATGCTATAATGCTAAATGATAATTTTTGATAATCCTAGTTACAGTGCTACATATCATTAAGTTCTTCAATTATCTAATTTGATAGTATTTGAACATAATTTGCTGCCTAAGTTGATTGATGCTTTCCTTCTGTTTTTGCAAAAAGAATTTTGGTAAAATGGATCGATTTAAGGTTTTTATTAACAAAGAATAGGATAGTGATCATAAAGATACTACTATTTAATAGTAACATGTGACATTTCTACATATGGTTGCAGGCCAACTTGTGGTAAAATTTAAATGTTATAACTCGTGATTATGAGTATGTATTAATCGCATTAATTCAACCTTTATGCGTCTTAGAAGGATCTTCACACATTTTACTCTATTGCATAAAATGCAGCTGAATGTCAGAAATAAGTCTGCAGCGGGCGAGTGCTACATACGAACAGAAGTTTGCCTGGAAGGTTGTGATAAGACTTATTGAGCATACAACATGTTACCATGACCTGTGGTTACCTTCATTAATCCCTGATGGAAAATCTGGTCTAAGTGAAGTACTGCTTATTTTTGGATGCTCATGGCCTTTTAAAGCCTAGGTCTTACTGTATTAGGCTATTAGCAACACTTCACCATAAGGATTTTCACTTGCTAGATGGAAGTACTTCCAACATCAAGAAAGATGATCAGTTTTCGGTATATAAATTTTATAAATTCTAGTTGCTAAATGCTTCTATTGAGTTAATTTAGGTAAATGGAGTTAGTTACTAAACTTGGCTGGCATTTGTTTCTTCATGTACCTGTTTGGGGTTCAGAGTATTTAAGTGGGCTAGTCGATAATGCTTAGTAAGTGAATGATAAAACAATCTTCTGTCGGCTATTTAAACTTTCCATGATAGTTTTTCATGTTAATCAGTCCTTGATTTTTTTAATGAATAACTTTTGTGACACTATGCTATAAAATTTTAAGATCTAGAATGACAAAATTTTTACAGTCCCTTGTTATATACTCAAACTCACTTGTTATATATCACTGTTCTAATGTGAACTTGTAAAATTCTTATCAGATGTTGCAAGAATTCATTGATTACTGCTAATGCTTTTATTAAATATGCAGCACTAGTAGATGCTGTAAGGGAGGATGTCTCTATGCTCACTCTGCTTGCAGAGGCCTTGTGTCTCTTAGATCTGCTAGTTAATTCATTTGCCCATACAATATCAACTAAGCCTGTGGATCGATATGCTCGGCCAGAATTTACAGGTTTGTGTTTCTTTTTTTGTGTATAATGTTCTTCCCTTCATGGGTGTACGCTTGATCATGTCATGCTACTGGCAGAAAATGGCCCACTTGCAATCCAAGCTGGAAGGCACCCTATCCTAGAAAGCATACATAATGACTTCATGGTATGTTCCTTCCATTTTTAAGTTTTTTTATTTGATTGCATATCTGCAACTCTCTTTAATTTTTTTCTGAGAATCTTTTATGCGCCTAATGGTTGATTAACTGTTTCTTTGCAGCCCAACAATGTCTTTGTTACAGAAGCAGCAAACCTATTGATTGTCATGGGTCCTAACATGTATGACATTTGCTCATATCATGCCTTTTAAGTCACTAGATGCACTTTTTTTTTCCTCTATATTGAGTCACTGGAAGGTTTGCAGAACATGATGGAATTTATGTATTAAAAGATTTTATAAAACGTCCACTCTTCTACATGAATTATACCTTGGGAATGTCAGCATCTGACATATAAGTACGAGTCACCTAAATTGGTCACCGCTTATAATGTAAATAGTCATAACTAAGTTGTACAAATAAGACATTGCGTAGGATTGTTAGAATATCATGCTTTTTCTCCTTTTGATAAATCCACTTCACATTCTGAAAATTGATAATGTGAGCTAAACTAATTATCAGAATGCACTAGGTTATGCAGTAAATTTCCTCATCATTTGGCAATTTACAAATTACAATTTGGCAGTTTCAATCTATAAACCTAAAGAGATATTGGCTTGAAAGGGGAAGATTCTTTTGATCCATGGTCATGCTATTAGTCCTAATTAGTGGAGTTATGTCTTAGGAGTCCAGAAGGGCATGAGTATAATAGATTCTGGCTAGAAGCAAACCTTGGCTGCTTTCCTTAATCATAAAGCCTTTCCATCTAGTTGTGTGGTTGATTATGTTTTTGACTATATATATAAAGAATGTTCTGATTTTAAATTATCACTTTGCTTATGTTTGATACCATGTATTGTTTCTTTCAGGAGTGGAAAGAGCACTTATCTACAACAAGTCTGTCTCATAGTTATTCTTGCACAGATTGGTTGTTATGTTCCTGCTCATTTCTCATCTATAAGAGTAGTTGATCGTATATTTACAAGGATGGGTATGGTGGATAATCTTGAATCCAACTCTAGCACAGTATGATTTCCTAACTCTGCTGTTACAAATTTTTATTTCATATTCTCTGATATAATATTACCTCTATTCTTCAGCTGCAAATGAAGACAAAAGATAAGAACATTGTATTGTTGATAAACTGATTTTTTAATTATCTTGAAATATTGATATTTTAATTGCTTTTTAGAAGTTTAATTATTATTCGTCAGGTAATTATTCCTTCAAATAATTTTTTTTTAATTGCTTTTTAGAAGTTTTATTATTGTTAGTTTGGTAATTATTCCTTATCAAGTCTTCTGTAAAAATGCAGAAAGTATTTTCCAGCTTCACTGTTACTTGATAGTCCAGTTACTTGTAATATTACATTAGCCAATAGTTTCCTCATGAAGTCAAAAACATGAGTGAATCGAACTTTCTTGACTCAGCTGAATTTAGCTTTTTTCACTGGTTTGACTGTTGGGGGAACAAAGTCTCACAACAATACCTTAAACTCTAGACAGGATGCACATAAATTAAAGCCTGTGACTTCTAGATTTTGCATTCAAATATTATTTTTTAGGTGATATTTCTGCTCTTCCTTATTACCTTTCTATGAGTTGGTTGGAGGTATGCAATTAATATAAATCAGGATTTGCATGGAAATGCTTAAGGTGGTTCAGTAGATTAAACAATCTAGGCAGAATAGGCTGGAACATAAGTTTCAACCTGAGGTTGTTGAGGATGGTAATAGACTTAAGATGAATTTATTAAGCATATTTTCAGAAAGCAAGACTATATTGTGGGAAGATCTTTGGAGTGGCAGAACTTCGTCAACATTGTTTCCTTGTATATAGCATCTATAGGTTTTGGTAAAGGTAGGATAACAAAGAGCTTTAAGGAGAGAATCTGCTCAAATGTGTATGAAAACACTGAAATGCTCTCCCTTGCCCTCATTATCTTAAATATTTAACACAACTTTATTTTAATCGTGGTTTTGATAGAAAATGTTGTTATCTGGTTACTTTTGTGCTATAGTTCATGACGGAGATGAAAGAGACAGCTTTTATCATGCAGAATGTCTCTCCAAGGTAAGACACCCAATGGTGTTTTGAGGATACTTGGACAGTGTGATAATTTCTATTGATATTTTTTCATGGGGTACAGGAGTCTGATTGTGATGGATGAGCTTGGGAGGGCTACTTCTTCCTCTGATGGATTTGCAATCGCATGGAGCTGCTGTGAGCATCTCTTATTACTCAAAGCGTAACCACTTTCTGACTTGCCACTACCATCCCTTTAATTTATTGAACGAGATGAAAAGCATATAAATTTTGGTTGAAAGAAAGCTACATATGGTTATGTTATCAAAAGATGGACACCACCAAGCATACATACGTTATATGCACATGCACTTATGCACATTTGAGCATGGAGTTCCCAACAATTGACATGACTGGTATATGCTCTTATAGCACACATCTGTGCTAGCTTTCACAGAAATAATTAATGACTATTACAATAATGTGTGTGCATATGCATGTAGGCATGTATGTGTATTATTTGGATGTGTATATAACAAGGATTCTGTGAGAGGCAGAGCTGTAGCAGGATGGAGTGCAGCAAACATTCTCTTCAACATAGTAATTGTACCTGATTAATTTAGAAAGGTTGAGTCTACCTCTGGAACTTGTTTGAAAATTTAGTAAGTTCACTCAAAATTTTTCTCGAACATCCCTTGTGAAGCGCTGAAACAACTCCATCAGCCTTTCATATAAAATCAATATCCAACTTATACAACCTACCCCAACTTTCCGGTTATAGAGTGTCTAGCTGGCGGATAAGGATATGCTTAGGCCTATTATTGTATATCTATCCTCATTAAAAGCTGTTTTGGAGCAGGAAATGTTCATACTAATTTTTCTTCAAGTTCTAATAGATAAAAAAACCAGAGGAGTTTTGTTATTCATCTCATAAGTCTCCCTTTATTTTTGTTATTCATCTCATAAGTTTCCCTTTACATTTTGCAAATCCCACAACCTAAAAGGACTGCAAAGACTAATACATTTGATCTGATAATCATCAGGTACACCATATTTGCCACACATATGAAGAACCTCGCAGAATTGGCAACCATCTATCCAAATGTGAAAGTTCTTCATTTCGATGTTGATATAAGAAATAACCGTTTAGATTTCAAGGTGGCATTTCTTGGTCTAATTCACTTCAATTTTTGAACTTTGGTTGCTTCTATGACTGAAGTCTGAAGGTGCTTTTAATTTCAGTTTCTACTCAACGATGGACCAAAACAAGTCCCACATTATGGCCTTTTACTAGCACAAGTGGCAGGGTTACCAAGCTCAGTGATTGAAACAGCTAGAACCATCACCTCAAGGATCACCGAAAAGGTAATTTTCTATTGAGCAATTACGTACAGTTTCTATGTTGACTCAGTCTTCTGATAACTATCGCACTTAAACTTCCATAAAAACACTGAAAATGAAATGATATAAATAAATCAGAAAATAAGTCGCCCTTCATTTGGAGTAGATAACCTATAAAAGCTCTAGTCAAATTCATTTCTTGTACGTAAATTGTGTTAGCTTGACAGTAAATATGTTCATGTACAGGAGGTACAACGTATGAAGGTAAACTGCATGCTGCATAACCAAATCCAGATGATCTACCACGTTGCTCAACTGCTTGTATGCTTAAAGTACTCCAACCAAGAAGAGGATTCACTCCGACAAGCATTGAGAAATCTGAAGGAGAATTACATTAATGGAAGGTTCTAAAGTTTAGTTGTCAAACAGTGGAATGCCTTAAATTCGGACAAACTTACCTCACCAAAAACCAACCAGTCTGTCTTACTAAACCGTAAATGACTTTATCAATGCAGCTCAGGTCTACCCAATTGGATTGCATATTGATGCAATCTTGTTAACAGGAAGTCCAAAATAAATCCCAACCTTCTGTTGATTGGTTTTTCCTTGAAGTAGCACTTTTGGCAACCGAGTCCTTCAGCCATGGCCATAAAGTCTCATTTTCCTATCACTACTAGGAAGTTGTCCCTATCATCAAATTAAAAAGGTGCAACCGTTCAATAAGATTAGACAGAGAAATAGTTTCAATAATAATTCTCGCTCAAACAAAGCCCGAAAAATAGTTTTAATATTAATTCTCGCTCAAACAAAGCCCAAAATACCCTCTAGAATTGAAGCGATAATCGGTAAGAATTTTCACACTGAACTGATAAGTGTTGCTAGGCATGTCATGTAACACCTGAGGCCTCATGTTATAAGGTGAAATGAGAGCTCATAATTGAGACATTTGCACAAAAGTTATGTTCTGCTTCGATCAACTCTAACACACTAAATCAGTAACACAAAGGCAAAGTTACTCGTGAAGGCTGAAGCAACGCCAAAATTTTTCATAATTAGCTCATTGCAAGAATTCAAATATGGTAAATTATAATATAAGGCTTCAAAAGGGAATATGTTTTGAATATCTCAATCACCGAAAAAAAGAAAAACTCAAAATGGCAACTACTATGTTCTCCAGACAAGATCCAGACAGCACTCTGACAAAAATATCAAGCACATTATAAAGATCAACGATAGCGACGAAGGGAAAGAGTATTGTTCCTCTTCCAGGTAGCCCTGCGAGAAGGGCGTGCCTTGTGGTGCAAATGACCCTTTCCACGCAAACCTCTGTACTTCTTTCCTGCAGAAGTGAGACCACGGAGCTCCCGATGCTTGTGGACAGGATTGCAGATCCAATTGATTCTAGGGTCATTTCGAACAGCATTGTGAGCAGGATCAACCAGGATTACCTCAAAATACTTGTAAGTAGAATCCTGCATAAAAAGAAGATTTACAGATAAGAATCATAGGAATCGTATGCAAGATTCAAGTACAACAGATTAAAATGCAGAGAATTTCCTGTTTCACATTCGAAATTTAGCATGCATACCTCATTGATCCAGTAAGAATTGAGAACCTTGAGACCTCCCAACTTCCTACCAGCACGCTCCTCTGCAACTGACCTCTTGCTCCTCTGGAACTTCAGTTGGGTTACACCCTGGTTTGTGGGTTTACCATACACAATACCCTTGGGAACAGGCCTCTTGCGACCACCACGCCTGACCCGGACACGGTAAGTAACGTAACCCTACAAAATAATAAAACCAGCATCATCAAGTGTACAACAAAAACAAAATTGAATCAGGGTGCTTAACAAGACATCCAGGGACGATGATGATGAAGAAAGGCAAAAACCAAATCCAAAAGCAACAGAGAGCAATAACATGAGTAGTGACTCTTTGGAAAATGTAAGAAAAACCTATTGGAAAAATGAACCGAAACCGTGAACATGAGCATTTTAAATCAAGAATTGGCCAACAACCAAAAAAAAGGATAACTGTACCAAAATGTATCAAAAACTGGGGATATATTGGAGGTACAAATTAATGAATGCAAAAATAAGTGGAAAAGGATAACAAAATGGGCTGGACAAATTTATCGGATCGAGACAGCAGTGAAATTCAAGATAAGTGATTCCACTTGGTAAAAGATCGATTATTGGTTTACTATAGCTGGTCTCAGGAAGTACCCAATCATTGTACGCAACAGCATCAAGGCACCGCTTAACCAGCAAAATTTAAAAGCTTAAATATTTCCCAACCCACATATCTACATGCATGAATGAATATTTACACAATTAATTCAAATATCAAACTCAAGCGAAAGCAAAAATCAAGTCCACCTCAACATCATCGTGGCCAAGTATCATACCAACCTAATCTACCTAAGTGGTTTGCTAAACCTTGGGTATACAAATAAAGCAATCACAGACTCAACAAAATCAACATAGTAGTCAAGCAAACATATGACAACAAAATAATAATTCCAAGCTAAAGAGAGAGACGAGATCACCTGCTTGGCCTTGTAACCAAGGATACGAGCTTTGTCGGGTCGGGTTGGATGCGTGACCCGAACAATGGAAGGATGCTGGCGATACTCCCAGCACCTCACTCTCTGCAGGAACCTCATGACATCGGATTGTTTCTTCCTCCATAGCTCTGACACGTACTTGTAAGCCCCTGTTTACAATTATAAAGCCAAAAACAGTATTTTAGATGCAAAATGTATAAACGAACACACATTACCCAGTAACACAGAAAATAATAACAATAACAACAATAGACTCAACATCGAAACGCAAATGAATCTAGTGAAATTTGTGGAAGAGAAAGAAAAGAGTACCCATTGGATCAGACGTGCGCTGCGCAGCCTGTGAGACTAGGGTTTTCCCCTACAACGAGAGAGCTAGGGTTTGAGACGAAACCTAATCCCTTATAAAGTTGGAGTCACTGGGCTAACTTCGTATCTGGGCCGTCCATTTTGCTTCTATGCACTAAATCTGTAGTTTACTTTAACGATGTCGTTTTAATGAACAAGTGGGCTCATACTGGATTGGGCTTGGGTCCCGATTACAAGTCCAATGAAAAGGGTTTTTTTTTTTTTTTTAAAGAGAAAATGTGTGTGTGTGTTTTTTTTTAGATAGAAGAAAGGGGTTTTAATCAGAACTAACCCTTTTCTAATAGTTCAATTCAAAAATAACATTTTTAAAAAATATATTATTAAAATCAGTTTCTGAACTTAAATACAAGGGATAGAAATAAGTAATTTTAAGAAAATGTTATTTTTCAACTCCTACCTTCAAAAGAGGTCGTTTTTACAATTTTTTCTAGAAGAAAATATGATTTTTTGTCCTTACATTTTTATATAGTATTTTTTTTTTGAAATCATATATAATAAATTAGATATGCTCTTTTTTGTGTTACATCCTAATTTTCTTTTCTTTTCACATCAATTTCTCTATGATATGTTAGGGATTTTTTACACATTGTGATTTAATTTTGAAACAATTAAAATGAACTTAATATTTATAAATTTAAGCAAATTGTAAAAACAATAAGTCTTTAAAAAATAGGATCAGACTATGTAAACTTACATTCATTCATTCATATGAGAAATAAATAAACATGAATATTAATCAGACTATGCCTACTATTATTTATTAAAGCCTTTTTAATCAATTTATTTATGAAAAATAAATTAAAAAAAACATATAAAAATTAATAATATACTACTAGGTGCTTTACATAAAACATATGAGAATATAATTTATAATCATCATATTACCTTATCATTTATACAACAAAATGTTGATTGGGAAAACTTTAGCAATGCTTAAGAACACAGCTTCCCAAAATCTGTAATTGGTGTTGCAATCCTTTGTTTAATGTGCCATAAGCTTCGATTAAAAGCGTGCCTTTGCTTAGTGTAGCATATTTTGAAATTGGATCAGGTTATATACGCAGCAATATGCAGTCCTTTAACATTATCTGTCATAAAAGAAAATTAATTAACATCTTATTGCTTTTGTTGTGAAAAAAAGAAAAAGAAAAGCCGGCGCCGGCTGATGGAATTCGACTATCCTGTTGTTAGTCCTGAGTCCAAAGTCCAACCGCCACCACGCAAATAAGCAATCGAACCACGATGGGCTTCAATAAAATAAAACAGCCCAAAACCCTCAACCCTCAAACTTGTCGTGTTGCATATACAAACTACTACTCACATTACAACTCGATTTTGCGTTTGACGAAACAATGGCGGCTTCTTCAATCTCTCTCTCTCACAATTCAATCATCACGCCCTCTCCCATTCCCAAACCCAAAGCCTTCGTCGGACTCCTTCCTCAATCTCTCAAACTCCCCGCCACTTCCTCACGCGCCGCATCCGCAGCCATCGCTTCCTCCCAATCCATCTCCGTTGTTCCACGCGCATCTTTGGTCGATTCTGGCTCCACCAACGAATCAACCTCGACATTTCATGGCCTCTGCTACGTGGTCGGAGACAACATCGACACCGACCAGATAATCCCCGCCGAGTACCTCACCTTGGTCCCCTCCAAGCCCGACGAGTACGAGAAACTCGGCTCCTACGCTCTAATCGGCCTCCCTGCGACCTACACCACTCGCTTTATCGACCAAAACGAAACCAAGACCAAATACAAGATCGTCATCGGCGGCGACAACTTCGGGTGCGGGTCGTCCCGGGAGCACGCGCCGGTGGCACTGGGGGCAGCGGGAGTGGCGGCGGTGGTGGCGGAGAGCTACGCGAGGATATTCTTCAGGAATTCGGTGTCGACAGGAGAAATCTATCCGTTGGAGTCGGAAGGGAGGCTTTGTGAAGAGTGCAGGACTGGTGACGTGGTGACGATCGAAATGGATGAGAGCCGTCTAATCAATCACACCACCGGGAAGGAGTATAAGTTGAAGCCGATTGGTGATGCTGGACCGGTCATTCAGGCTGGAGGCATTTTTGCTTATGCGCGAGCAACTGGCATGATTTCCGCCCAAAATTGAGGTAATGTAGTTGGTTTTAGTGTATGTGGTTTGATTATTGCAAAGGAACATGTTTTATGTTTGAGTTTGTTAGTTGTCACCAGAAAGCTTAAGTTGGGCCAACTATAGTAGTTAAAACTTAGTGGTTACGATACTTTAACACGTTTCTTTAAGTGTAATGTGAACAGGTAATAAATGCACATGTACAAATATCATACGATGGATACATGCTAAATGTCTTCTACTATATAACATTTACAATAATGTACAATAAGATAACTGATAAATGGGGAGAGAGCATTTAAATGAGAGATTTTCAAACTATGATATCATATTAATTATCATTAAATCCAAAAGTTTTAAGCTAACAAAAAGAGTATTTAAAATTTATGGTCATGATACGTTAACAGAGTTATTGGATTCTAGCTATTTGTTATGGTTTTCTATCAATCACATGGTACATTGTAAATTATGAGAAGTCAGCTGGATAGTTCTCTCTTCTGTTTGTGTTGAGGCTTCTGATTGTTGGATTATGTCCTAATACTAACATTCACTTTTACTCATTTGTTTCTGCAGGGCATTTCTACGTAGAGCACCGAATGCAGGCTTCTTAGGCTTGTGACGTTGTAGATTTCAACTCGGCTTCTAGATGCTTGGCATTTAGCTTGTTCTCTTTGCTCATATGTTAGAGGAATGATTCCCCTTTCTTTAGGATGTACTCTACCGTAGACAGTTGTTCTAAGTTCATATGTCATGGCCTTATCTGGGTGGTATATGAGAATAGCCAGTTGATGTTTTTTTACTAGGTCAAAGTTGAAATGCATGTACTGGAATTTGGCATCTAGTTTTTTCTTAATTTTGTGTTATCTTGCTTATGTAAGAGATTGTTGGAATGGAATAAATATCATGATATTTTTGTAATTTGAGCTTGTTGAAGTTTATATTGTATGGGATTCTAAGTGCCAGTCTTTTTGTGTTCTATTACTTCCTACAAGAATAGTTTAAAAATTTATCATGCTTGATTTCCTTGAGTTTCTGTCTCCAGTTGGCTCTCCCAACTATTGGAAACTCGGATGCTTGGAGTCGAGACATTATCAAATTCATGACTTTCTTTTAATTGCAAATCTCTTAAGGGTGATGATAGTTATTACCTATTTATCTGCAATTTATATGTCTCCACATATTAATGCTAGGTTACCCAAAAACTTAGGCTCAATTTAATTAGATGATGTGATAAATGATTTGTCGTTATGATATAATCCAATGGTGTGGTAAATAATAAGATAAGCATAAATAATTCTGTCCAACATAAGTGATGGTATTTTAAAATTACTAGTTGGCATGATTATTATTAGAGGCTCGTTATAGGTGGTAATTTTTCCAATTCTCTCACATTTTTGTTGAAAAATGGATTACATCCGAAGTTTAATATAACATTGGCGTAAGTGTTCTTGTTTCTCTCTAATTCCACCACTTAAAATGATTTTATATATATATATATATATATATATATATATATATATATAACATTCAAGCGGTTCTATATATATAAATATATAGAACTGCTTGAATGTTCAAAACAACCAATTCACCTTAGTGAAATTGTATGCGTTCTATTGAATTTGGGCAATTTAACATTTCTGCTATTGAAAACATGCTTCAAGTTCCATTTGTGTGAAATTTTTTGAAAAAGTTATGTTAGTTTTGTTCATAAAAATTGTTTAAATTCATACACAAATAAGATGATTTGTGAGTTTTCAACAACATATTAATTATCACATGTCTAATGATTTGTTTAATATTAATGACTCAAATATCACATTATTCAAACATGAATTTAATAAAATTTTTAAATAACCTAATAGAATTCTTTCAAGAAAAGGTTTTAACTTTTTTGAAGTTTTTTTTTTTTTTTTTTATATTTTAAAGTATAATTTTCTTTTTAAGTTATATTTACATTTATGATTGTTTTTAACTACCTTTCAACTTTCTATACTAAAAATAACTTAAACAAGTCCAAAAAAGTAAGAATTTTTTGTCAACCTTTTATATATACTAATTTTTTTATAAAATAAATTTAAATTTGAGTGATATATAAGAGAGAAAAGATAAAAACATAAAAGATAAAAGATAAAATAATCTGATTATCTATTATTTTTTATATCGATATGTTATTAGATTATAAAAAAATTAATAAATAAATAAATAAATAACGATGACAAAGAATCCTCACTCTCAAAAATAACCTTAATTCACAATAACATTTTCTTTTTCACTTCACTCTCATTCTCAACGTTGTTTGCTGCTCAGATAATTATTAACCACTGTTAAGTTGGGCAATTTTGCAGTGCCAGAAATGTTATTATTATTTTCAAGAGCACATGTCACATTTACACCGACTTTTGGAGTATACCAATAAGCTGTAAGCCAATCCATATTAAGAAGCAAGCAAAATAACTACAAACACAACAATATGAAAAAAAATGAAAACATCCTGTAAATAAACTGAGCACACTACAAGAGATGAAGGAAGATGTAATTTCTCATAAAATTTAATGAAGTAGTCACATTTTTAAATATTCTTCAAGATACAGAAAAGTGGCATGTCTTCTCTTCATGAAATTCATCCCCATTTATTGGTGGGACTTTCATTTACACTTTAGTTACTCTCAGAAAACTCTGCAGAATTAAAGTTCCTTGAGCAGAAGAGAGACAACGGAGCAGCATTGTATTATCAGCTCAAAATCTCATTCTCTGGCTATCAAACTTTCACTCTATCTGTGCTTACGGTCTCTTTCTCGTTCCCTAGACCCTCTTGAATGTCGAGGCTCCTCTTCCCACTCGGCTGGTGGCGGTGGAGATGGCTCATATCTTGAAGGCTTCCTCTTGAAATGTCTATCATCATCACTTGACTCATAGTCCATAGCAGCAGCACCACTGCCACTCTTTATTGCTTTGGCAGTAGATGATTTGTAATCATCATAATATCCATTTGATGATGACTTGTGATGGGCAGAGGGAGCTGCTTCTGTAGTTGCTGAGGAGGAAGAGATCTTGCGTTTCTTACTAGCGTTCATAGCTTCTTCTTCAGGGAAGCTGATGCGAGAAAACACACTCACCTTTGGCCTTTTGTCAGATGTTACTATTGTTGAAGCAGCTTTGATGGCAGTTTCAGAGGAGGGCTTCGAAGAGGACTCTGACCGGTGGTGGTTATGGTGGTGGTGTCGGTCGCGTTCTCGCTCATGATCATGGTCATAGTCATGATAGTCACGATCATTGTGGTGGTGATCAGACTTTCTCTTGGATGGGCGAGGTGGTGGTGGCTCAGGTGAGGATCTGACGGACCGATGCCGGTGATGGTGTTGGTCTGCATTTGATGTTTGAGGAATAGATTTCTGCATCCGAAAGGAAAATAAGAGTCAGTTGACTTTTCTAATTTCTGTCAAAAGCTGTTAATGCCTTTTTTTTTTTCTCGCTACTTAAGGTGATACTTAACTACTTATAACCAAAACAAGTCTTGTTTTCTGCTTTTCTTTTCTTTATTTAATGCAATGCAAAATCGCATTAACGTTAAACAAATCTTACGGCATCAAGCACCAGAACAGAACACCCTGTGTCTTTCTTGTTTTTTTTTCTGAACTAAGAACAACCTGTGTCTTGTTCTCATTTTCTTTTTCAAGTTAAAAAATGGACCGTGAATTTACGAAGTCGCAATTAATCCCGTTAAGATCCATCAATTGCCCAAATCATAGCAGTGAGCATTTGGGCCAACAACGGCCCAAAATTTAAAAAATGATTGGACAATTTACATAGGCCCATAATAATGGTCAAATGAATTGCATCCTCTATCCAGCAGCCTAACTAACCCACCCAACTTAGCACGACTTTCATCCAACTTAGTACGTAACGGGACCTTCACCATTATCATAATTTTTATTTTTTATTTTTTTTTTAAAAAGAGGGTAATATGGTAAATTGGTGACATCGTTCTCCCCCTTTTTCCCCATTGGGATAAGTAGACAAGAACCCTAGAGATACTTCACTGCAAAACCAAATTTGGGGATGTTTCTAAAGCAAACCCCAAAACTCAAAAATCGAAGTGAAGGGAAAAATAAGCAAAACTATATAACACTCAATAATTCGACGTATCAAACTCTTTTTATAAAAATCATAATCTCAACAGTAATCAATCTTTTTTTAAACATCAAAATCAATAACAAACATCCATGGTAAGCGCACGTCAGACGAAATCCCACCCCACCTTTTTTTTTTTTGAAAAGCAAACTTCTGTATTCTTCTTGGTGCAACGTTCACTCTCGAATATACATTATTTCAAAGTTAAAAGAAAAAAACACATTTAAGCTGTCCACTCCAAATGGCCGTTAACCTTGGAACCTTTTCTAGCATGGCTTGTTAGTATTCCAGGCTTTATTACTTTCAGTTCATGAAAAGGTAGGTGGGTTTAGAGTAGGACAAAAAAAGGCAAAGAAACAGTCATAGCTATCACAAAGAAACCAAGTGAAGGGAAATGTATTACAGGTGAGTCGCAGCACATATTTACTATACACAAAAAGAGAAAAAAGGGGTAGTTTGGATAATGAAAATACATACAGGTTTCGATTTCATTGAAGTAACATCAGCAACGCTGCTCACTTCCCTTCCATATTCTCGATCTCTAGAGAACTCCCTGCAGCAGAATGCACAAATTAAACTACTACATCATTTAACAATTAGAACAGTAGCTACCAACAGCATACCATTAATCATAAGCTAACACTTTATATTAATGACTTGAGTAGTGCATCAGATAGCAGCCAATTACTCAAAACTATAAATTGCATCCAAGTTTAATGCTTTATTGAAGCAATCAATACCAACCAAAGCTGTATATAGGATAAAGAAACTATGGAAGAGCAAACCATCCTTTAGAAGGAATCTCACCAAATATACAATACACTATGAAATACTGTGCAATAACCTGCTAAAGATTTATTTTTTGATACCATCCCAAGGCTATTTATGAGACATGACTAAAAAAAATCTAAATACTTCATCATTAATACACAAATTTACCAACCCAACAGGTCCCGATTTTTAGCTATCATTCATAACTTCAAAAAGTTCGACATTGGAATTACATAATCTGATCCATGCATGATCAGTTTTAGTATTCAGATTGCAGGATACATAAAGTATCTATAAAGAAACTTCTACTGGACAATAACTAGCTCACTGTGACATTGAAAGTCAACACTGAGTACTTTGAAAAAAACAGAACTTAAAAAGAATCAGTACAAAATCACATTCTGCTATGAACAACACTGCATTTTGCTGGGCTAGGAAGACATGGAAATGGAAGCATCCAGTAAAAATAGATGATGGAGCAATGGCTATAAACCTTTTAACTTCAATTTCCATTAAGTTCCTGCTCATAAAATTTAGTCTTTATAACCGGACATTTCTCAATGTACTTAAAAGTTCATAGCTCAACTTTCACAAATCAATATGAGCAGGCTCTATCATATGTTAAAACAGACAATCCTCCACAATTGTCAATCCACCGACTTAGAATCATTCACATTCGCTCCAGAAACAGTGTAAAATTCAACAGTAAAAGCACCACCTTAAAATACTCAAATCCTTGATACATGTCAACAATGCATGACTGCATAATTTATGTACATTGCCCATGAAGCTATGAAAATGTGTAAAACCTGCATCACAAGTTTATTTACAGCAAATTAATTACCTTTCACCTCGTCTCTCACTTTCACGCTTCCTTCGCAAATCAGCTTTCCGAGCCTCAAATTCCTCTCGGCTCAGAATGGGAGGTGGAATATTCATACCCATTCCAAACTCTGCTAGATCCCTGCAAAATGCAGAAAACTAAGCACTGTCAAACAGGCTTGTAAGATGACACGTTAAAACAGAAAAATGTTTAAGTGTATATGCAACTGATTTTTCAATATTCAGCATCATTATGCAACCAGCTTTGACACATATACCATCCAAACAAGGGATCCATAAGAGAACAGTACAAGTCACACCAAAGATAAAAATAATGCATACCTCTGAGGTGGAACAATGGGGCGCCTCAGTGCACCAAAGGGATCCTGTGGCATGAGCCCACCACCAAAAGGCATGTCTAAGGGACCCATTCCGTAACCCATATAAGGCATTGCACCACCAAAAGGAGCCATATATCCTTCCATCCCAGGTTGAATGCCATTCCAATAAGGATTATAGGCAGAGGGACCAAGAGGCATCATATAACTATCAACTGCATGATCTTGGGGAGTTTTCCACTGTAAGTCTGCAAGATATCAAAACCCACTTTAGCTCATTAAGCAAGCACAGGACTTGTGATTGTGAGATGCAAACGTCCCTTTACAAACCCATTTAAGATTTCTGAACTTATTTATTACCAAGATATTAAGAAAGAAACTGAATGTTGGAGAGTTTACAATAAGTATCAGACAAAGTAAAAATGGGAAAAGACAAACAAGAGAAAACAGGAATACCATTAGCAGGCATGCGGATCTTCTTTTTTTTCTTCTTCTTTCCTGACAAAAGAAATAATCAATAGGCGTTAGATAAGTACAATGGCCTGTTTCAACAATTAACAAATACAATACATTCTCCTAGACTCCTACCCCACTAAAGAGCTTCTTTTGGAGACTTGATACAGATCTAACATTTCGTGATAAAAGACCAATCAAGCAACCAGTTCATGATCAAAGTATCAAACACAATTAAAAAAAGGGTTCAATTAGCAGCATGGATTATATAAAAATTATAAGGTAATATGTGGCCTACGGATTCAAGGAACATGAGCAAATCACCAACAAATTGATGGGAGATCACTTCTTACCTGCTTCCCCAGAAGCCATCTTCTGCTGCACTTCCTCCTCCACTAGTGGGGCACTACCTTGTGATGCTGGCTCCTTCACACTCATTGACTCGTGTGTAGCTTCAGACACATCAGGTGCTTTTGCTTCTATCCTTGTTTTTTCCACAGTTTGTAGTGGGGCTGTAACAGCTTTTGCCTCATCAGCGTTCTCCTTGGGGACTAGAGTTTCTTCAACAGCAGGCAATGGCTTTTGCTCTCCCTTTGATGCCGCAGACAATGTAGGAGATGGAACTTTAGGTTGTGGACACCTGGCAGATTCCATATCTGTTTATGATGACAGCAATGATATTAGTTACTTACATTAGATCAAAAACCAATCGCCAAAGTTAAAGTCACATTGTAATGAAACAGACCTTGTACTTGAAAAGTGCTTCCAGCATTTTCAGCGCTACTGTTCCCAGACTCCAAAATACGATTAATTGTATCCCTAAGTGTCTTGTTTGGCAAAAGATCATCTGCGAGAATATTTGTTGCCCCACAAACACACATTGCCCTTGAGATAATATAGTCCCTAATGCCTGAATTAGGTTTTACAAAAGTAAGCTTCAATCTAAATAAATAGACATATTAAGATAATAAATTAAAAACAAGGAGGAAGAAAGACATAAATATGTCAAGAAGTACGAGGTACAAATGTTAAAAAGGTTACCAAGTTACCAAGATGAAGAAAATTAATCTCATTGGTATTATAAAAGGCATGACATATTATGACAAAATACTTACACTTGTCGCAGAAACTCTTGAAACAGCATTTGCTTGTTAAAACAGCATCTTTCATTACTTCCTTACATAACGGGCAGTGAAGTTCAGGAGGAAGATCACCAACAGAACGTGTAGTAGAAGGTAAGCCCTCAATTTCTTTCTCAAAAGCAGCCCTGTACATAATCCAAGAGTTGCAATGAATCCTCATGCCTTCAGTCTCCAAAGCATAAAGAAACACATACGAAACAGAAACCAAAGAATCAGCTTACTCATTTGGCTTCAAAACAGCAACTGCCCCACTTGGCAAAGCATATGAACCATCCGGAGTTGCAATTAACATTGACTTTGGAATACCAGTGGGATGTTTAAATCTCTTGACATCGTACTTTGGGTCACCATTTGTAGGGCAATGCTGAATAAAATGTCCTGGATAAGAAAATTCCAATACATTCAGAAAATATCTAGAATTTTTTTTTCCTAATAGAAATGTACAATTTATTAAATAAAGAGACTATAAAATCGTCTAACAAAATCACTGATCATATACATGCCAGTAAAAAATTTCTCCACAATTACACATGTTTTAAGGGCAAAAAGTGAGGCAGTTTAGTTCTGGTTATCCAAGGCTTGAGAGGTCATCTTATGCCTGTTACTTTCAAGGTTTTCCATCATAAAAAATATATATAATGACTAACGAGTTCAAGAAACACTAAACAATTAACAAAATTGAAATCCGTATGAAACCTTAGAAGCATAAATGAAATTGGAAACTTTACTGGACTAAGAAGAGACAAACTTTTAAGTGTCTTATTGTCAAAGTTCAACCATCTAAAATTTTCTTCTACATGGATAAAATATTTGAGGTTTTCAAGTGTATTTAAGACTTAAGATTGCTACGCAAGCCACATAGATGCTATACCAAGCTACAAAAAAATCAAGTGTCTTTTTTATTTCCTTTCACTCTGGATTCAATACCAAAGGCCAAAAGTGAACCTGGGGTGACTATTTGACAGTTCAGTTCATTCCTATCATGGTTCTGATAGATTTTAGGTTTTTCAACCCGATAAGGTGTGAGAATCAATTAGAAAAAGCATACAGGCTTTATGTGGCACATATCATCTGCATCAATAAAAACTTAGGCCTCATTAGATTCCCACTTTAAAATAGACACATTAGTGCATTTTGGACCAAATCATTTTGAAACATGCCTAACACCTTAAACATAGGCTTACACCAAGAAAATAAAATCATTTAGCTGTGCACATACCAGGAACCTTACACCTGTGACAAACATAGCCCTGAGGAGGAGTTTTACGCTCCAAACCTGAAGTAGTTCAAAAAGTGATCACAAATTTCAGTTTCAAGTAACAATATTAGGAGTGAGGATAACGTTATCACACATCAAGAAAGCAAGAAGCAAGATAGACTCCATACAAACAAGGGACTAAGTTTCCCTATTGGCCTATTCAATGTAGGACATAAAAGAAAGAAAGATGAGGAATGAGAGAATCACCAAAACCCCGTCCGCCCATCCTTCCACCCATGCCCCTCCCAAAGCCTCTGCCAGGTCCAAAACCATCAGAACCTTGCCTGAATCCAAAATTTTAACATATGATGTAATGTAAGATCATCAGTGTTGCAAATTTTTACTTTTCAAAAGTTCTCATTTAATTCCCAAATTCCAATCAATAGAGTCACAAATGAAGCAGCTGAAGCCAAGGGCAACTCACCGCTGCCAATCCAAGGCAGGAGTGTCAATTAAAGCCTTAATCTTGCTGTCCTCATCAGCTTTATTTGTTGGTGGAGCATCTGGAAGTGGATTACTTGACTGAATAGCCGGTACTTCAGGAATTGCATACAAGTCATTTCCAAACTCATCCCATTCAGAATCCTCAGTCTGTGAAAGAAATTATAAAGGCAATGACAGTTTATTCCACTAGAATTGACAACATTACCTTATAACAAAAATATAAATAAATCCCAGAGAAAATTTTAAGACTAAAGCTTACGTATTTCACAATAGAAGAATCAGCACCCTGGATGGCAATCTTTTCCGGTTGTGTCTCCTCCACCACAATTTCTGCCTTAGGCCTGCAAATATGGCACATCAAACTCAACCACGCTCTTAGAATCTTCCTTATAGTTTACAAAAGATTAATAATCAGTGCTGCTTAATGACCTAAATCCTAGATTCAGCAAACATAATGCTACAAAAGTTAATGACAGATCTTTTAACATCTTAACCAAAACCAATAAAAAAAAAAATTATATAAAGGTTTGAGATAGTACTCGGTGACAATAGGCATGCGAGGCCTTCCTGGAACTCGACGAATTAACACAGAAGTGTTTTTCGGAACTAACATTGCTTCATCCAAATATTCTGAAATTGAAAAACAGAAAATAACAAGTCTATAAAACACAAAAAAGACATATCAATTCACAAAAAAATGTGTCAGCTTAACCACATAAACCCCAACAACAACCTTCCAACCCCTCAATAAAAATAGTAGAACTTAGCTGTATTTTGATCAAATTTTTTGCTCTATCAGTTACACAAGTGCACCATGTGCAGTTATACTAGTGTTCAGCGAGCAAACCCCAAGTGCTATGTGTGCAATTCTTACTTCATTATTTAGTCAGATTCATGTATACCCAATATATATATATATATATATATATATATATATTGTTTTGTTAGTAACAACTAAATACTCTTAATCATGAAAACATGGCCGCAGCATCAAAACAACGAGTTACAAATTATAGACATAGCTCAACATTCAGAATAACAAAAGGCTTCTACTATTTTTGAGACAATTTGCCTCAGTTCAGAACAGCCAAATTGGTAAATTCGCAAATTCAGACAATTGTTTAATCCAAAAGCAAAATCCCATTCATAGTAAAAACCCGACATTATTTCAAAAAAAAAAAAAAAAGAAAGAAAAGAAAAACCTGACAAGGCTTGTCTGACTATTAGAACCCCAAAATTGGTCAACAGAACAACAATCAATAACCAATTACTAGAGAACAAAAACCAACCTTCGTTAGTTTGGGCATTAGTGACCAGGAGGTCGAAGTCAGTACCCCTGCCCAAATGCTTTGATTCAAATATTTTTTCTTTCAAAGTACCAACTGATATAAATGGACCGTCCATTGAGATTGAATCATAGTCTCTTGCACTCTTAAACTTGTAATACACAGCCATTCCTTTTTCTGATTATATAAAACAATAATAATACGAGAGAGAAAAAGGAGAAAACAAAAACACAGAAAACACACTAATAGAACGATGTAATCGAATCAAAGGCCTTGAAAAAAAATATATAGGGCCTGATATTCAACTCAACTCAACTCAAACAAAATTAACAAAGTACAAAAGCAAAAGCTCTAATTTTTTTTCTTTTTTCTTTTTTTTTTATTTTGATTTTTCTAATTCTCTTCAGTGAAACTCAAGAAAGATCGAACCAATCAAATCCACGCAACGCAAAGATCGCTGAGTAGTCTTCTTCAACCGCTCTCTTCAATATCAAGCCAAAAACTCCACAGCATCAATGCAAGGTTCTCGTTAAAGACACAAAACGAGAAATTCGGGGCCAATTCTTCAAAATCCGGCGAGAGAATCAGAGATCGAACCGGTAAAAGACAAATAAGCCCTCAATTTTCGATTGAAGAACCGCCACCGACAAGAATCTTCAAGAACGAATTCGATTGACGATCGTCGAAGCCCTAACCGAAATCAATTGAGACAATCTTTAAAGCGAAATCGAAAAGATGACAATCGATTATCTTCGGCGAAAGAAGAAACAGCGAATTCGAGAAGCGACGAAGCCGAGTGTCGATGTTGATGAGCAAATCTTCCCGAGCAGTAGCTAGGGTTAGGGTTTCGAAGAATCGAATAAAAAGCGAGCGAGCGAGCGAGCGAGCGATCTAGAGAAAAAGAGTCTTCTTTTTTTTTTTTTTCCCCGATTGTACAACAACTTGCTTTTGTTGAGAAAAAACAATAAAACGTTTGGCTCCGGACGGGGGTGGAGTATGCGAGTATTTATAGTTGATACGGATGAATTTTACGAACTCAACACGAATGAGATTGTTGAGTTTGTGTTGCCAGTGAGTGAGGTTCCACTCGCTTTCATAAGCGCGTGCTAGTGTTTCGCGCTGCCGATTGACGCGATATTCAGGCTTCAGGATAATGTTTGAGTGGGCCCCGTTCTTTTTTTATAGGTTAGTGTCCAAGCCCAAACGTGCATTGGATAAGGAAGAACTATATACCTCGGCCCCACATTTTTCTAAATGTACTCCCCATAGGTCTAATTAAACCTTCTAAGCCATTTTTTTAACTTAGATGAAAAAAATTTGCCTTTTTTAACTTGAGATTAAAAAAATTTTAAGGAGACTGCATTTTGTTCTGAAATTATACTTTTTATATATTGTCACTCTTGAAAACACTTTGTTTTAAAAAATTAAATTTGTTTAATTAAAGTTTTAAAATATGGTATTATATTCCAAACTTTCATGACAATTATACTCATAGGTCTGGAAGAAATTGCTTGTAACACTTAAAATAATACTATGAAAAGGGAACTTTAATCGCTAAAATGAATATGGAGAGAACATAAATTATCAGAAAAAAGAATTATTGTCATAGACTTCAGACAAGAAATTGCTTGAAATTAAAAGAAAAACTATATTAAGGAAACTTAATTGACAAAAAGGACGTGTGAAAAAACATGAATTATCAGAAACGGCAAAAATTCCGTTGCCGGGAATCGAACCCGGGTCTTTCGGGTGAGAGCCGAATATCCTAACCGACTAGACTACAACGGATTGATGGCAGTGTCTCTATTTTAAATAATAAAATGTGTTAGTGTGCGACTGGATGTCAAAAGGACAACTACCTGCGTAATATGTTAAATTTGAAAATTTAAACGATGAAGAGAATACAGAGGAAGGGTGTTTGCCCTGAGCTCTAGTCAAATTATTTATTTAAATAATATAAAACTTGAGATGATTGTTGAATGAGTATGAACTGATGTAATTAAAAGAGTAAAAGTAACCTTGTACGGTACACACTACAATAAACCTTATTAAAAAAATGGATAACGAGATTAGCATTTTAGTTATTGAAGTCAATACATATTATTGTAGTCTGGTTCACTTTCTCTTCCTGTATGATTAGTTAGCTCTCATGTTCAATTTCCGTTATCATAAAAATCTCGTGTATTTGGCTCCTCTCATGCGTCCTAATACGCTAAATTTTAAGTTTGAGGAGCAATTGGAATTATTTGAGTTGTCATTGAAAACTGGGGACGATTATCACATGGGTTATCCACCTTAATCACACATAAAATCAGTTTTTAATTAATTAAATTGCAGTCGTTCTTTCCTTGATGTTCTGGGTGAAAAACATTTTGAAGAGTGCAGACTTCTGAGTAAAAGAGTAAACTTGTCCCTTTTAATAGTAATTAATAGATGTATAGCATAAACAGACTTGTAAAGTTGTCATTTAGCTGCATCCCAGCGGTGTGGATCTTACCTCTCACATCTCACATTTATAATTTGAGAGGTAAATGTCTCCTTATTATGTTGATTACTAACTTGTAAGATAATATTATTCCAATGTTAGTGAGAGTAACTATTTGAAACATTACACCCATTCTGCATCCAATTTCTTTAAAAGGTTATTAATAAACTAGTTATCACTTCAAATACAAAAATAAACTATTTTTTTTATTTAAAAAAAAAAAAAGAAAGAAAGAAAAAGAATTCTATCCACCTATAATAGACATTTATTTTTTTGAGTCACCACCTAAGGATCGACACATTCCAATCTTAGGATATTGATAACTGCCTTTTCAGTTATGGTTTTTACTTTTTTTTTTTTTTTTGGTAATACTGACTTTGAGGATCAAAAGGTTGCTGGATCTACTGAGATCATTAATAATGCGATTCGAATGACTACTCTTACAACCAAAAAAACAGCAACTTCTAATCTTCTAGAAAGAAAAACTTGCAACTCATACCTTGTGTTTTAGAGAACTAAGATGAGAATTGAACCTTTAACTCTAATATTTTAGGGTCAAGATAAGTACTCAATCATTTCTACTAACTATAGATAGTGTGTACTTCTACTGTAATTTTTATTGTAACTAAAAGTACAAAATCTGGAGCTAATTTGATACCAGTAGAAAGAGTAAAGAGACCATCCGGAGCAAATTTGGTACTACTAAGAAGGTTAGGAATTGTTCTGGATAACAACGAAGAGTCGCAAAATACTGAACACAAATTAAAATTTAGGTACTTATTTGGTAACATTCCTATCTAAAGATATAAAACTTATCTCAATAAATTGAACAGATGTCACCGTGATCCTAGTCTTTCCTCCAACCAATAAATAACTTTTCGAAGTTTAGATCAGCAAGATCATGTTTTAGCATATGACTATTTCTGAGTTACATAAAATGTTTAACAGAGATTAAAACTGAGCAAACCAACGTGAAACCCTTTGTTGTCATTGATGAGATGAATTTGATTTAAACTTACTACTCATAACAATCATAGAAAAAGACTAAATATACCATGGGTATCCTAAATAGAGAGAAGAAAAATAAGAGTTTCATACTTCGGTCAAGATCAGTGAAGATACAATCACAACATAAGCCAGAAAAAAGAAAATGGCAATCTGAACGAAGAACTTTGGATTTTCCCTCATGTTTGGGGATGTAACTGCCCTGCACACCAGAAAACCATTCTTTTGTTGATCCTTGGAACAGTGGAAATAAATGCAGAAAAGCAAGCAAAGAAGTGAAGATTCTAATTCTAATGTATAAACTTTGTTATTGTCATCTTGCAAGAAAAATCACCTGGCAATACGCTGAGAAAGTCGATGAAAAGGCAAGCTCTGGATGAAGACAATGCCTGGTCCGGTTAGAACAGCTGTCACTAGATTGTCACCCTGCATTTACACCAGGACCATAAACAACAGTTTCCAACAATGACAAAGGTATAAAAGCAAGACCACCGGACCATCAAACAATGTTAATTACGATTTAGATTGCCTTTTTAAAGCTGAAATGCACAACTTGAGGACCTTCATTGGTGGACCACCTATCTTTAAAATCCAAAGACTTCCATTCCTTACGTGGCAGTGATAAGTGATAAATATATAGGTGCTCAACTCACCTAACTCACTACGTCGTGTTTTCATGGCAAATATTTAACACTGGTTAGCTAAGGCCTAACTATTTGATCATAACATGTGGTTTTCAACCCACAAAGAAAGAAAAATCTTTGTGAAAAATGTAAGAGGGACAGAGAGAGAGAGGGAGAGGGAGAGGAAATGCTGGAAGTAGAGGCAACTTACTCCAAATACTGCCCTTCGCATGGGTCCATTATATTTGATTTGAACATTGACTGAGGAAGTAAGAGCAACAATACAAGACACATCAACAGAAAGTACCTCGCCTACCTCAAGATTTTTCTGCACAACTGAAAAAAAAAAAAAAAAAAGAAAACCAGGAAACCCATAATGTTCCTATGATTAATCTAACAGGTAGCAGAACCGGAAACTTCAAGTTTATTACAAGAGATAAAGTAGCAAACAATGCAAGATACAGAATGTGCCAGTCAATAATTGATCATAACAAATTACAGCAGCATGGAGTATAAACATAGGGAAAAAGACCAGTTATGCAACTTGGCCAAACAGTGAACCTTATCAAAAATCAATTTGAAGAGTGGAGAAAGGTGTTGAGATCACTCAGTTAGGTACACAGGCATTCAAAGACCAATCTGGCCAAGACATACTCATAATCCAAGACAGTCCTAAAAGCTAGATTATGTTCAGCTCTGATAGCATTCTTTGCAGAACTCAGAGCAGACCAACTCCTTAAGATGCCCAAAAAAATGTTTACTTCAGGTTGATAATCAACAAAAAGATGCATACCAGATCCACCGGCAAGAATAAATGCAAGCCCCTGACCAGTTAGTTTCTGTCTCAGAAATCCCTGTAAAGACATTAAAACTTCAGTAAATTACATTAATATAGATTATTGGAAAAAATCCAAAGCAGAACAACACTGGCGGCCGGAAAGGAAGTACACACAGCCCACACAAGTTTGTGTGCATGTGCAACCACAGCAACAGAGAAATGGAAAGATACTCATATTAATCTGACCTCTACACCAGCAACGGCATTGCGTGCCCTCTGATCAACTGCATTATTGACTTTCACGTCATTGACAGAACACAAAAATGCATCCGGCTGCAAAAAAATCGAACAAAGGCATATACAAGACTGGCTAATAGAACTATAGAAGGAAATACAATGCAAATCTACCAGCAAAATATATTAAACAACATATGCCGACAAATTAAATACACCAAAGGGAACAACTTAGTGAACAAGTCAATACCTGGCATAAAAGCTCTCCTCCAAACATTGCCAAATCAATCTGTAAAATAAACGGGAACCAATGCAACAAACAGTAGGCTATAGTTAGTTTTGATAAGCAAACACTGCTGAATCATGCAATAGTAGTTTGACTCACCTATGCATAAACTTTAGTAAGAGGAAGTGAATTACAGAAATTAGGCATGTTTAGAAAACAAACCGGGAGAATCCTAGCAAGAGAAGGAGCAGCAATGCCAACAAATCCATCAGTTGGGCCAGGATTACGAAGAACTACACTAGTAATGCTCTTGCCAAAAAGCCACTGCCACATGCCTACTTCGTTTTCAGGGATGTAAACATTTTCCATTTCAATAGACCCAGACATAAAGCACATGGAACCTACAATTTGTTCATGTCTTAGTTAAAAACATCATGAGGTATAACCAAAAAACAATTCGAACTCAGAAATTAAAACCATAATATCATGGGGATGCACTAGGGCAAACATAATTTATCCCCCAAAGTTAAATGTAAGAGTACTTGAGGTGATGAACAATTTTGTTCAGTTCCAAAAGCTAATCTTTAAGCAGTCTCCAAGCCTTCACTCCAAAATTATGGCAAGATCATCATCTTGACCCACAAAAAGGTGTAACACAGGGTAGGAAGCAACTCTAACCAAGAGATAATATTAGGGAACAAGCAAACAAACACCACAGTAGGTGAGGTGACTAGAAGCTGAACAAATTACATACTAATAACGGGGCAAATAAGTAGCTTATAATGCAGCAGATTTAATTAATTGATCCTTAGAAGATAGTGACACAAGCCAACTAACAAAGGGTATAAAGTTAAAACAAGAGATATATCCTAGTGTTTGAAGAGATAGGGCGTTGATTGAAGACCATTACTTCAAAATGCATTCAGTGCACATGATTAAACAGATGAATTGTAATATATGTATGGCAAAGATAGATGTGTCTTTTTTTTTTTTGGGACATATCATCATTAACTCTAAGCATCAAGATAATAATCAACATAATCTAAAATTCATGGCATAGTTCGACCCAACAAGAGTAGAACAGTGTACTAATTTTTTTTCCTAAATTGTATGAAGGCACATACAAGAAACTCAGTGCCATACAACTTACCAGGCCTTGCAATAACTTTTTCTTGTGGTTTCAACATTATCTGCCAATACAAGAACCAGTGACAGGAAAAAATAAATTAATTAATTAAAGATACTACCAAAAGGAAAAACAAAAAAACAGAGTTATAGTATGAGAGGTTATGATATTCACCTGAACAATCTGAGCTTCACCACCCAAAATCTGGAAAGGTATCACAGCATCTTGTGGACTCTGCAAAAATTTACAGATCAAGTATTCGTTCAACTCAATACTCAGTAGTATATGAACATAAAAGCTCTTGGATCATAACAGACCCAATAAAAGGATCAAAATTGTGCTTAAACTCAAAGCAACCACCACCATCCAGTATTGTTATTGTTACTATTAGAGAGAGAGAGATTAATATCCAATATCAACATATAAGCAACCTATAGGCATGTATTTCAAAGTGTCCTACATATCACACTGTTTATCAATCATTTGGTTTTAGAAGAAGAAACTGAAGGACATAGCTAAATTATCCTCCAAAAACAAACACTTCCTCTAGATTCATCATAATACCCTGCAACTTCTTTTTTCAGGTTATCTTTGAGAAGGCGGAGCAGAATATTTAATTTACAGTTACACGCTTGAAACACAAACTAAATGCATTATTATGAGTCTCAATAAGCTGCCAAGGCTAATTCAAAACTTCTTCGATAAATAAACCATCAGAAATTAGCCAAATCAAGGCAGCAAATAATACAATAATAAACCTAAGTGGCAGATTTAAATAAGTGTAAAACAGGCATCCTACTTTCCTACTCTTTGAAGATCTTCCCAAACTTATTAAGCTCTACAGTTTGAATTGCATAAATTAATACCTCATTTTAAAACTTCAGCTTACAAGCCCTCAAAAGAAAACTATACATTGATTGCATACAAAAAATAAATAAATTAATCAATTAAGTAAACATATCAAATAGGCTTCAGCTTTCATGAGCAATAATATTCTTCTCTACATTTCTAAGTTTCTGTCTCCAGATTATGCATCAGATTCATGTGTTTTATCCCTTTTTTCCCTCTGGTAATATGTACATTCAATTTAAAGGCTTAAGTCATTTATTGTTCAAAAATCTTGATAAATCAACCACTTGGTCCATCCACCAATCCAAAAGGAAATTATTCTTTTCTTCCTTTTTTTTTTTTAATCAAAAAATGAGATTATTCAAAAGCAGTTCATCTATGAGTTTAATTGGACAGTTAAAAGAGTATAGCTTGCACCTAAAAGAAATATCATTTTAGACAAACGATTTATTTCAATTTCTTTATGTACTCATTGTTAGATAGTTATTGTTTGATGCATACTCAAATTAGCCCCCAACAAGATCTCTATTAAGAGCAAACAGATCAGAACTTGATGAGTTTACATGGACATCTTATCAATGTTGATATACTTAAATTTATATGAAATGAATATCCCATTTTCTGAATGTTATTTGTCAATCATTAGAATTAGTTTGCGAATAAGCAGAAGAATTCTCCAGAAGAGTACAACTAAAAAGCTATACTTATACTCTGTGAAATTTCGCCAGAGCATTCCAACAAAGAAACAATTTACTCACTGAAAGTTGCATCCACTATTTCCCCACTAAAATCCATATACAGACATTCATGGGATTAGATACACAGTTTGAATTATTACTTAACACCAATGTTTTGTGGTCGTTTATCCAGACAATCATTAAGTATTCCACGTTCCAAAGATGGTGGAAGATTATTCAGGAAACGAAAATATGGGCTGAAGCCTATATATGTCAGTCATGCCATGTTCTTTTACTCAAATTATTTTTCTCATGTACCAATGGGCACTTTATCAAATTATTGTAGTAAAAAATCCAATTTAATAATCATTCATTGCAAGCCATGATGTCTACACATCAACAATAGTACCAAGCAAACGACATTACTAAAAGAAACAAATAATTAAAGAAACGGGACACAAATAGAAGAGGTTCAATGTTTCACTTATTCTTATTCATCAAGTCTACGAATCAATAAAATCCAAACAAATAAAAAAATCCGAATGCAGAAGATGACAATCTACCTTCCAAAATTAGCCTAACATACAAGTGTATACCTCCTTCGGATGCTCTACATGAATTCAGGACTAAACCTTAGTTAAGTTGATCTAAGAGGTTGTCATGTGCACCCAACATTAACCAATAGCCAGATACCATGTGCCTAACATGAATGGTCCAAATGCCAAAGTCCTCAAATGCAATGACATTCGAGAAAGCAGTGCCGCTATAAAGCAGACTATGAACTAACCCAGGTTGGCATATATCATAGCATTGACTTCGAAACTCACAATTGGTAAGTTAAGAAGCTCAAAAGGAAGCCTTACCGGAAATTTGGCACACTTCATCCAGACAGAAATGATATTTGTCGTTACCTCATCACTGTCAAACCATTTTCCATGGCCAAAGATAGATCACAACATTTCACCTCTGCATTAAGACACGTCCCTTATTTTGTGTTTCACCTATCTTACTCCTTCCTATCTAAAGAATCTTCTTTACAACAAAATGTATATATAAACCGTGGTTTTATCACTTTGTTTCTCAAATGATAAAACCAAGGACTGTATATACAAATTCAACATTCTACACAAACCCAAACTCTCTACCAACCAATTACACAAAGATTATCAAGCTACGAGCTCTACTGCTCTGCTAGTCATCAAATTGAATAACAAAATCACCACAAATAAATTTAACCTTAACCAGCAAAGCAAACTAAACAACACGATCTTCATTTATGCACGCAGCCATAAACGGATCAAACGGCAAATCAAGCCAAAATATATATATATATATTCTAACGATATCAATCAGGATTGTTAATTAAAAAAAAGAAAAAAAAACACAAATTTCTTAGAAGTTTATAGACTGAAATTGTGAAGAAAGAGTACCTGATAGACATAAGGTTGAAATGGAGTAGAGAAAAACGGAGCGGCCATCACGGTAGACGGGGACAAATGTTGCTGATAAATGAATAGAGATCGAGTCGATCGCAACTGGAACCGTTTGATTTGCTTTGAAAGAGATGTCAGTTTGAAGCATCCATTGGTTTGATCAGTTGATGACAATGGAGCCTTGTAGACGAGAAAATTTATTGAATTGATTCAGTTTTTGAATTTTTTAACTCGGTGTGTTTGTCGTCGGGTGTGGATGGAACAAATAGCAGAGGGTTTAAGTGACATGAATGACCTTAATAAATAGCGATTTGTTTGAGGGTTTGCACCGGACTGGTATTAGCTTCGAGTAACTTTCTTGTCAATTGAGTTAAATTCCGGGCTTTGGTTCTTACCGTGTAATTGGTGTTTGCCATGTAATTTCATAGCCGGGGTATGACACGTGGCAGATTTGTGATGTGGCGTTGGTTTATTGGTTGAAGTGTCCAATCTCGACGTGTTCGACTGCTGTCGGGGTCGGTTGCTAAACTGAAATGTACGTGTGACATATGGTAGACTGATGCAAACGGCAGCGTTTGATTTATTGCTGCTGACATGGAGTCAACTTGTGAGGCACTTGTCTCATTTATCAATTCTTTTTCCTAAAAAAGGGATAATAAAACATTAATGATAGGTTTATTTGTTTGGAATAGGAATGATTTGAAGTCAAATTAATGTATTGATAATAAAACATTAATGATAAATTATTTATTTCATTTATAAAAATCGTAATCGAAATCAACAGTATTTCTTTTAAGATGTTTAATTTAAATTGAAATTGAAATAGATAGTTTAAAAGTTACAAATATATTCTTGATTAAAAATATATATTCTTTTAGTAATTTTGAAATAAAATTATGCTTATTAAACTGTTTTTAAATAATAATAATGGTTTTTAAATAATAATAATTTTTTTTTTTTTATATTATGTTATCTATTATATACTATTGATAAGTATCAAATAAGTTTTTTTCGTTTTTTTATTTAAATTTCATTTTTTTTTATTTATAAATAAGAGTATTAAAAAAAAATTTAATATTTAAAAGGGAATGATAATGATTGTCCTTAATGAGGTGAGAGACAATCATATTCCATATCCTCAAATTTATATGAGACCTACATTTTTCATTCTCAATATGGATTAATTTAGGGTAAACAACATGAATAATTATACTTATTCCGCATTCCTATTCCATTATACTTCAAGATACCACAAACTCTCCACAAATACCACAAATTTTACCCTTTTAATGATTTCTTTTGATAAAGAGACTAAATACTAAAAGATAAATATATATCGAGCTTGAATAATGTTTTGATAATATAAAACTCTACACAAATTTAAATTCATACGTAGATCAAGTTACGTATTTCGAAAATAAAAAATAAAGTTTTTTTTTAATACTTCAAAGACATTTATATTTGATCTAAAACCAAACTGAGTGAAAAATAAAAACAAACTGATACAATGATATTATAAGTAAAGATTAATTTAATTTAACGAGTCATATATAAAATATAAGTAGTTTCACGAAGAATCATATAATTTAAATTTATTAACATTACCTTGCAAAATATAATTTGCGATCTTCTAAATAGTTGAAATTTATGAAGGTTCCCCTGTCAAATACCAATATAAACAGGTATTCGATAAAGAAATCTTGTACTTTGTGAAAGTTCTCAAGTCAAATACCAATATAAACAGGTATTTGGAAGATAAAACGGAATTACAAAGTGCAAAGAAAACAACTTATTATTTTTATTAAACATTATAATTAACCTTAAACTTTAAAGCATAATCTGATGTAAATTTTACGTTAAAAATTCACAATGCAAGTGTACGTGGTATTCATTCAACTCAAAATTTCAGTTTGTTGCATCATCGTATTTCTTTTTTTTTTTTTTTTTAAAAAAAAAGAAATTGAAAAACAAGGATGTATCCATATACCAAATGACATGGTGAGAGCTCTCCAGTACCAGGACTTGTACAGCCAGTGGCTTGAATTTTCCATGTTTACTAGTAAAAATTTCCACCAGCTCTCCTTATTTTATATGTATATCATGAAATATATTTTTTTTTCTACATTAAAATTCATGTTACGTTGTACTTTTTTTATCCTATACGAATATTGAAATTTTCAATAAAAAATAAATTAGAGGTACCAAAAAAATAATATCAGGCACATAATTTTGATATTAAATTGAAAAAAAAAAAAAGACTCAAACCTAGAATTTTAATGTCACATCGTAACAGTAGAAAAGCAAATCCTGAAGTAGTGTGCATGTTCTTTTATGTTTGTACCGGCCTACTGGGAATTTCGGTTTTCACCATTTTTTTTCTCTCTCTCTCCCGTGCACGAGGGAATCAGTGTGTATATATATATTTACATTATAAGTCCATATTATAACCATCAAAATCATATTGGTAGAACTCTATTGACAGAACTTTACGATACAATTCGAAATTTAATATTTATATATATTCTATTTTCTAAGAATTAGAAGAAAAAGACCGACCCTAAATGAAAAAACTGTTCTCTATATAAAGAGATAATGTGTGTAATTCGTTTACATGCAAGTGGATTAAGAGGTGATAGTTCACGATTTTGATGGATATATGCTCCAACCTTGCTTTTCTATGGCTTGGCCAAAACTATCTTTCTGTTGTGGGAATTTACATAATTTTTGTTACGTACATGTTGAACAGACAAATGACCGAATCGGCGTCAAATTTGAACCGAAAAGAAAAAGAGGGTTGAAAAATAGGGGGACAGTTAAAGAAGAAGTGACAGAGGTTTTATTACAAACAACAGAACCAACCAACAGCCGTGGATCTCGGTAGACTTGTCTTTGCCTCCGTAAATGACATCACCACCTTTACATGCGTTCTCTTGTCTGACTATTCGAACTTCCTTTTCTCATTTTTCTTCAAGCTCAGATCCACTCTTTTCTTCAGTTTCAATCTCTCTCGATCAAGGTAAACCTTAATTATCCCTCTATGATTTTAATCTTTTCTACCTTTTCTTTACATGTATCCACTTTTCTTTTTTACTATATAATTTTGCTTTGATTCTTTGCTTCTCTAACTTAAAGAACATAAGAACATATAATCAATCAAAGAAGATGAATGAAAATTCAAGGTCACTGTGTTGTTTCGCATATAGATTTTGTTATATGATTTCAGTAGTCTTTTGCACTAAAACAAGTTTATAAATGACTAGAAATTTGTGCAGAAGAACAGTAGCTGCCAAAATTTCTATAATTGTACAGAGTCATGGTCCCGCAGCCTTTAATGGCAACCAATTATTTGATTTTGTAATTTATTAGATGGGTTTGCTTGCTTTCGGTCAGTTATGAAAAGACTATTTCCTGATCCCACCAAAATAGGGTCTTGAAGGAGGTGTCAGAATGCAGTCCCCAATGATTTCACCACTTTCTGCATATAGAAAACACCTTTTCTTGATGGAATCGTGGTTCCATGGAAATTCTGTTGAAATTTTAGTTGTTAGGTGGTGCAAAGTTGAGTTTAGTGGGGTAAATATCAATTGTGCTGTTTCCTTTTATATGAAAAAAAAAAAAAAATTGTGTACTTACCAATTAGTCGTTCATTGTCATCAATGCCAGTCTCTTTATGTTTCTTTTTATGCACATATGTGTGGCATGCATGACTGAGATGTGCAGCTGAAGTTAATTAACTGTTTTTCCTTTTCGGGCAGTTGTTTCCCTTTTCTTTTGTCTTAACTTCCAGCAAAACATTATGATTTTTGCACCAGTCAGTTATAGCAAAAATTACTGTTACTGCAACAAGCTTTCTACTTGTCCATCTATGTCACAACTAGAGCAAATTAGAGCTTGACCAATATCTGAAAATTAGAGTTTCGGATTGCTATTTCAAACTTTGATAGTCTGATTGGAAACATCCTCAAAGCAATTTATGTCCAGTGGCCAATGAACTGTCGGACTCAAATGTCGTATTTGAAAGGAAGTAGTCTTTACAATATTCAGATGCTTTTCAGTATGGAAATTGCCTGATATTGTAAATGGAATAGGTGATCTAGGAATTTGGCAGAAGCATTTCTCCTCTATTTGGTATTGGCCCAACAGTATGTTTAGTTTCTCTAATCATCTATCTCCAGTCGTAGAAGAAAGTTTAACAATAGTATTTCGAATTTTTGTTGTGATATCATCTTGAAGAGTTATGAATTATTTTAATTTTTTGGGTATAATCTATACAATTATACGTCGTGCTTTTGATTCTTGTTAGGAAGATGTGTGCTTGGAGTTTTTGAATTGAAGGGTTTTGTTGAGCTAGAATTCAAGTTTCAGCTTGTTAATCACTGAAAGGAATGATTAATGACTCGGTGTTATTAGGCTTTCAGTAGCATGGATCCTTATTTTATCAATGGGAAGTCCAGAATGATATGATTGCTGCACTTCATTTTGCTTCCAACGCTACATTTTGGTTGACTGGGGAGGTTGAAATTTTCAAGTCCAAAGAAATGAATAAAGTGCTGCGGCCTATTGCTTTTTTCTTGATTAGAGAACTATTCCTGTGTTGTGTACGGCTAAGGATTAATTGGAGGAAATTGCTTTTTGCTGGAGCCGTTATGACAGTTGCTGCCATTGTACTTCACATGCGGTTCTTCTCCCAGCCTGTAACAACAACTCTTGCCGTTATCTCACAGAATTCTTCCATTGAAGTGATTCAATCAATGCCAGTTGTAGGAGAAATAACAGGAATATCTCAGATGGAAAGAAGGAAGATAGACAATGAGTTCAATGTCACAGCAAGTCCTCCTCCTCGTAGAACAACACCCTTACGTTCACAGGTAAAGTTTTGCTACTTTCCCCACCCCCCCCCCCCTCCCCTTCCTCTTTTTTTTTTGTTTGTGGTGTTTCTCTATGAAGTCTGATAAACAGAGATTTTAGCAGCGATATTAATACCATGTCTTATAGTATTCAGAGATACATTTGGAAATTGTCACCTGGTGAGGCACTTTTGTTCGCTAAAAAGGAGATTGAGCATGCTCCAATCATTACTGAAGATCCTGATCTATATGCTCCTATATTTCGAAATCTTTCTATTTTCAAAAGGTATCTATTGTAAATTAGAATATCTATCTTAACTTTTTGCTTCATCACTTGTCTCTGTAATTTGGAGTATTATCTCAAGGGAATTGTGAATAGAAATAAAGAATTTTTTTTGTCCTTGGATTGGATTTGAACTGTCAATGCAGTATAAATGTAAAGTTTTGTGTTATTTTAATGTCCAAGCTGTTTGATGCAGGTTGACAATGAAGAAATAAATTCATAAAAGAGAGAGAAAGCAGAAAAGATAACAAAATTTCATTTTCCAGTGAAGTTGCATGGCATAAAAATTATACTAGGAAATCAAATTGCCTTTTGTTATAGAACATTAAATCATGGCATTGCGTATGGCATCTCTAGATCCATTGTTTGTCTAATACCTGTAAATTTTTTTCATGCTGTTGTTTTCAGTAATGTTAATAGGTTATATATATATATAATCATAAGTTTGCCTGCAATTCAGGAGCTATGAGCTGATGGAAATGACACTTAAGGTCTACATTTATCGTGAAGGAAAGAGGCCCATTTTTCATCATCCTCATCTGAAAGGAATTTATGCTTCTGAAGGATGGTTTATGAAGTTAATGGAGGGAAGCAGGCAGTTTGTTACAAGGGACCCAGATCAGGCTCACTTATTTTACCTGCCGTATAGTGTGCGCCAGTTGGAGGTCGCACTTTATAAGCAAGACTCACATAATTTGAGACCATTGTCAGATTTTCTGAGGGACTATGTTAACATGATTGCTGCTAAGTATCCTTACTGGAACCGTACACATGGTTCAGATCATTTTCTTGTTGCTTGCCATGACTGGGTAAGGTAGTCTGTCTCCTTTCTGTAGAAATAATTGAAGGTGCCGATATAATTTCATTAATGATGAGTCACATCCAGAATTTTCTTCTCATGACCAGCCTCTAGATATATTTTTCTTGTTGAAAACTTGGTGAACCATTAAAAATCAATTCACAGGTTAAAGTACATTGTGTATAATTATTTTATCGCAGATGAATGAATCATATAAACTTGTCATAACAGGTAAGAAATTCTGGCCAGAGGTATTTTATTGATTTGATTAAGTGCCCCATTTAAGGTTTCTACAGTCGTGTGTTAATTGCCATTTCTAAAGCAAAATGGTGAATTTGCAACAAACTTTTATATCAAACTATAAAGTGAGTAGGGGGTATAACCTGTACTACCTTTTTAAGGATAAAAATCAAAGATGGTATGGAGACTTTGGTTTTTTTTTTTTTTTTTCATTTTAATTGATAGATTTACTAAGTGGACATAAATAGTGGTTTTCCAATGCATACTAGGGGTATAAGAGCTGGATCAAATATACTTATGCCATCAGATGGCCTTTTTTATTTAATTCTTCTAGTTCTTGTCGTTTCTACCTGACTGTCTCATAAGATATCTTCCTGGCCAGGGTGATCTTGCATGTGTTAAATATCTGGTTTGATGTTTAATTTCAAGTAAATTTTGTTTTAGCCGATGTCGTCAGGGAAATTCCTTTAAGCTCTCTCTCTCTCTGTCTCTCTATCTCACTCACAACCACACATAAATTGAACAAGCATGTTAGCTACCTGTCATAACATGAACTTCCTTTAGAGATTTCCATTATGAAAAATTAACATTTCAAATTTGTACATCTGCTTTCTGATTACCAAAACTTTTTTCAGGCGAGTTGTATCATGTTTGGTCCCCTAACTTTCCTGTGTTGTAAATCAATTTCACAGGGTCCTTACACGACATCTGCTCACCAGGAACTAAAGCAAAATACTATAAAGGCTCTCTGCAATGCTGACACATCTGAAGGATTTTTTGTGGTTGGAAAGGATGTTTCCCTTCCAGAAACCACCATAAGGACTCCCAAGAGACCTCTTAGGTATATTGGTGGTGGAATTAAAGTATCTCAGCGCCCAATCCTTGCCTTCTTTGCTGGAAATATGCATGGCCGGGTCCGACCTACACTTCTTAAATACTGGCATGACAAGGATGCAGACATGAAAATTTATAGACATTTACCCACACGAGTCTCCCAAAAGATGTCTTATGTTCAACATATGAAATCAAGTAAATTTTGTTTATGTCCAATGGGCTATGAAGTGAACAGTCCAAGGATCGTTGAGTCCATATATTATGAATGTGTTCCAGTAATTATCGCTGATAATTTTGTCCTCCCTCTCAGTGAAGTATTAGATTGGAGTGCATTCTCTGTGGTGGTAACTGAGAAGGATATTCCAAAACTAAAGGAGATCCTATTAGCTATTCCACTGAAAAGATATCTTAAGATGCTATTCAATGTGAAGATGGTTCAGAAGCATTTCTTTTGGCACCAAACACCAGTAAAATACGATTTGTTCCACATGATACTGCATTCAATTTGGTTTAACAGGTTGAACCAGATTCAGGATACCCATTCATAGTATAGAGATTGTTTTGGTGTTCCTGCGAGTGGATATTACTTTGCATACAATAGCACGGCATTGTGGACAAGAACTAATATCATTCCAAATAACAGACAGGCATAGCTGTTGAGATTATGAAAGGATGCAGCATGATCTTTCCCCTAGTTCGTGCCCATGTGCAGTGAGTAGAAAGGAGGGCGTTCACGAAGCAGGTACAATTTGATATTATACTAAAAATATATTTGCAAATCTTCATTAATTGCATGAATTATTGACTTAAAATGTTCCACAACGGTTGGGGTTGTCCCTGGTTTGTTTTCCCATGAACATTTGGTCACCTATCACATGTCCCCGCATCTTTATAATATCACAATCACTCCTCATCGAGATTGAATAGTGATTGTCACTAATTTATAATGTGTTTGTTCAAATGCACGGTTGTGTTTATGTATGATAACAATATTCTAGTAGCTAATCAATCTTTTTAACATGTTTTTTTATTTTTTGTTAAACCCATGTTCGACAATGGCTAGTGACCTTTGAATGTTGTTTTTCTCTAGCTAACATCACCTAATTTGAGATTATGATACTTTTTTCCTGTATAATTGATGAGTTCCATGTTGCTTTTCTTTTCTTTTCAGTGTATGGAAAGACAAAGAAAAGACTGGAGAAGCTTTTGTAATTCCACTTAACTACGGAATACAGAGATAGACAGGTGATTCATAGATTTTCATGCCTATTTTAACACTGTATGCAGACATATCAAACAAATACCTTAATAGTTTTTTTTTTTTTTTTTTAATAAATTGTTTTAAAAAAAATGTGAATATGTCAATGACAGTTGTTGTAAATCAGATTGTTGGGAATTTATACACTAGTGTAATTCTGTGTTTCCATGTAATTTTGTGTAAATCAGATTGTTGGGAGGTAATTTTTCAATGATAATTATTAGCACTATTATTATTATTTGATTTTTTTTTTTAAATGTACGGTATTAAATATTTCACTTTTAGTTTATAGTAGTACTAATTCATATTGTGTCAATTAATGAATGAATATATTCTTTTTAGACAAGAAATATGTACATATTTCAAGTGAAAAAAATAATTATTAATGAATTGACACATTATTAATCAGAATTAAAGTTAAAATACAATGTGAGATGTTTAACATAACTTTTTTGAACTACATTATATTTAGATATCTTTTGGAATACATTATTAGTGTTGTTATTATTTGTGCAGTTTATTGATTTTTGAATTTTTTTGGATAATTATTAATAAGCATTTATTCATTAATTAATATATTATTAATTGAGATAGAAATTAAAACATATTAGTGTTAACTCTAAAGTTGAGGAAGATTGTAATATTGTTGTAAGCTGTCGTCAGAACTTTTCACAAACACATTGAATTGATATTGAAGTTAAAGATATATTAGTGTAAACTCTAAAGTTCAAGAAGATTGTTTGTTGTAAGCTGCGGTCATAACTTTTCGCAAACACTTTTGAGCTGTCATCAACTACTTTTAGTTAGTTATTTTAACCGCCGAAAAGACACGTGGACGACTCTCTTTGTGTCAAAAAGATACTAGATTCGGTAACATCCTCGTGAAGTCACACTTATTATTTGTTTATAAATGATCAGCTCTTGTTTAATTCTAGTTCTTATTTTTTGTTTATAAATAGTCAGCTCTTGTTTACATCTAGTTCCATTCATTCGTTAATATATATATATTTTTTTACCTTAAATTAGCTCAGAAGACAATTGAAACCACATTGATAGGATATTAATGGCACGGTCCGAATAAATAGTTTTCATATGATTGAGAGTCACTTATATTTGGATTAAAGACAATTCATATACATAAGGAAAAATCATACTATTTTATTAATAAAGGTGTAGTGTGATGAAAGTCATGGGAGGGGTGTAGTTATTTTCCACTCAACTGACCCCCTTTTGCGCCATTGGTTAATAAAATCTTTTACAAAATTTGTTTTTGTATTTTATATATTCTCTCTCTGAAATTTATTAGATACAATACAAGATGTCTAATATTACTCTTTTAAATTATAGTTTTTAAGATGTCTTTTTAAATACATTAAAGTGTTATTATTATTGTTTGTACAACTATTGATTTTTAATGTATATATATATATATATATATATATATATAGGAATGGAAAACAATTACTCTTACAATAAGAGAAAAAAAAATGGTCCACACAGATAGTAATATACACTTGATAGGAATTAAACTTCCAACTTATTAGAGGATTGGAAGGTACACAAAGAAATCTAAGTTAAGTGGTGGTGTGTAAACATATATGAGGAGTGTTAAATATACTCTCTCAATAAATTCTCCATTCAATTTAAGACATATATGAATTATATTTTTTAAACATAAAACTTATCACAAAATTTACTTTTGAACATTATATCATAAATGTATAATTTTATAATTTTTATATAATGAATGAAAAAAAAATGAAGGTGGTTTTTTTATTTTTATTTTTATTTTTTTGAGTCTTGAGTCTTTTAAGACCTTATTTTAAGTAATCATTCAATAAGACTTTATACTTAAGATAATGATTTTTATTTGTTTTTCCATTTAAGATTCCTAAATGTAAATATTAAGTGATTGGAATATTACTATTAGACTATTTTTCCTAGATATTATATCTACTATTTTTAAATAGATTATTATTATTTTATGATATGTTAATTTTTACTTTTAATATTTAATATTTTATCAGTGGTTAGTGGTTGTTGGGTTTGCAAAACTTTTGGGACTAATTTACATTCTTACCTTAATTTTTCTTCCCTGGACTACGTTTAATGCAGCTTTTGAAATAGCTAGTGTAGCAAGAACATGGCACCACTGCATGTAGCAATTTCAATTCAATTTGAATCTTAACAGCTTTAAAACCCATTTGCTTTTGCCACTAGCTTCCCCTGGCTTCCGTTGTGGAGGCCATTTCAAGTTTTCATACATAATTTTTTATTTATTCTATTTTACTTTATTTATTTTTATTTTTTTCTTTATATATAAGAGTACTTTGATCTTGTTTCTGAATCAGAGTAGATCAATTTAATGGAAGCACTAACATCTAACAAATTACCATACAAAAAAACAAACCTTTCCATTTGCGCGTCTCAATACCAAACCCTAAGGAGTCCATTGTAATTTCCCCTAAAAGAAAAACAAAAGATGGAGTCGGGGTTCCATCATCCAAGTGTTTCTCATGTTCAAAACGAGAAAACAGATAGTATGCTACAAACAAGTTCTTGGTCAATATTGCTCCATTCTAAGCCATGGCAAATGGGACCAGCTGGCTTGCTAGCAGACTGTGAAAATTAAAATCGTGGAACATTATTGAGCTATCAACAAGAAACTGATCCATCTCGTGAACACATTTGACTTTAAAACCTAAAATTTATACAATAGAGAGCAACTTCTGTTCAAGTGGTAGATTAAAAATCATTGATTTCATTTCAAGGAGAAAAACTAGTTATACTTCTTAGTTTTTAGTTTTTACACAAAATGCTCACTTTTATCAGTGAGCCAAGCATCATTATCATCAAGCTCTGGAAATTTATTTACCCACTCGAAATCATGATAACCTTCAATCGAGAAGTCAAAGAATTCATCAATGTTAAAATTGACATCAGGGTTGACGCATTCTTTTATACCTTCTTGGTATTTCTCAGTAACATCTATGGTCTTTTCAGGAACAATATTTTCAGAAATAATATTTAAAGGTTGCAGTTTTTTTTCCACTTGACTTGTTTTCTTGCTCAAATGAGAATTCCAGTAGTTCTTAATCTCATTGTCTGTTCGTCCTGGAAGTCTTCCAGCAATCAAAGACCACCTATATATCAAATAAATTCACGTAATTAATATAAGTGAAATTTAAATGTATAGATAGAAACATAATTTTGATTATAGTTATAATGTAGTAATTACCTGTTTCCTAGTAGTTTATGAAGCCTGAGAATCAAGTCCTCTTCTTCATCAGAAATGTTGCCTCTCTTGATGTTAGGTCTCAAGTAATTCAACCATCTCAGTCTGCAACTCTTTCCACATCGATTCAAACCTGCACAAACCAAAAAACCCATCAAGTTTATTTAACAAAAGACTCACAAAAACATGATGTACATACATTTTTAAAAGAAGGAGAAAGTAATAATAATAATAATAATGTGAAACCTGATTTGATAGCAACAGTTTTCCATCTCCTTGCACCATGAATTTCAATGTACTGAGCCAGTTTTCTATCCTCCTCTGCTGTCCATGCTCCTCTGTGCATCACTTTCTTTCCAGACCCATCAATATTCTTCTTGGGTGCCATTTTTTACTATCTGAGTGACTAACTGAGCACAGGCAAGCTAGCTATACAATAGAGAGAGAGAGAGAGGAGAATGTGTGTGTAGAGTGTAAGCGATTGGTGAAGTGTTTGAAGAAAGGACTGAAGATAGTGAGTTGGGCTTGGGGCATTTGTGGCTTAGAGCTAGGCAATATATATGTAGCGTCAGCAACTGAGCCATCCATCTACCCTTCTTCAAGGAAGGCCAAAAGGAATACTAAAGACCCCAACTACCAGTTTTTCTTTGTAAGAATGTGAAGTAGACTAGAGGACACTGTCTTTTATTTTCTTGAAGAAACTTTAAAATCATATCTAGTATGTATAGTTCAAAATTAATGTCCTCAATTAAGAGACTTCCAAATTTCATGTAAGTTTGTGTGTGTATATATATATATATATATATATATATTTTTTTTTTTTAATTCAGAATTTGTTGTGATATTTTGACACTTGAGAGGAGAAAAAACGGACACATGCAGGTGTGAGAGTGTCTCCTTCGACTTTATAGTGCTAGCACATGTGACTTGTTTATTCTGACAAGTTTTTCTGGTGCAAGTAAATGTCTTTATGATGTATCATTTTCTTATTCACATCACTTGCTTTGAACAGCAGTTGAGGTCCTTTGATATGGAAATCAATCAGGTAAAGTGCATGCTATCTTGAGACTGGATTTTAAATTCTTACATAGGTACCTCAATTAACGTATAATTATAGCATTAAGTCTAGGGATTGATTTTAAAAAGGATTTTTTATTGGCCAATTTGATGGTGAAATATTTAATTAACAAAAGTAGTAGACTAAGATTTATATTTTATTATTAAAAAAATTTATATTTTATTTTTAAAATATTTTTATTTCACAAACATTTTTACAAAATTATGAAAAGGATTGATCAATTTAATGATAACATAATAAGTCAAGATGTCAACATGAAATGTTAACACATATATATGAGATCAACATATGGTTGTGAACATTATTGTAAGGTGTTTGTCATCACTATCTTATTTTTCGTATTTTTTTATTCTTTAAATCAATTCCTTTTATTTTCACTTATTTTATATATGAATACATTCATGGCTATTTTTACTTTCTGTTAAATAATTTTATACGATTCCTCATTCATATTTACACTTGCAAAGCACTCAGTCTAATTTAGGGTGTGTTTACTTTATGGATTGAGGAATAGGAATCAGGAATGTGATTGATTGATGATATTTACTTGCTTAAAATTCATTCCGTAATGGGAATAAAATGGTGGGCCCCACGTCAATTTAGGATTGAGGAATGGGAATCTCATTCCCCCCAACCCACTTGGGAATCCCATTCCCATTCCCTTTGTCAAGCTAAAATGTCTCTTATACCTTTCTTTAAAAAATGTGTTATAAGTTTATTCCCTTTGTTTTATATTTATAAATATAAATATTTACATATGCTATAAGTTTTCATAAAAAAATGTGTTAGTGCAAAATGTTATATTTTATAAGAAATAATTTACAGTTAGCACTAAAATTTTGAGTTCAATTGAAGAATATTACAATAATACAGTTAAGAAAGTTTAGGTAATATTTTATATATAATTAAAAAAATGATTTGATATACCATATAAATATATAATATTTTCTTCAAAAAATAAAATAATAAATACACAAAATGCTTATAATGATATTGTCAAATTGTTAAGAAATTTTTTTTTTTTTTTAGCTTATTATGATGAATTACAAGATAAAAAGATAACACTAACATTTTAAACAAAATTTTGTACATTGTAATTAATCCATAATTTTAATTAAGGGCATTTTTGTAATTTATAATCAATCCATTCTGATTCCAAAGTAAAGTAAACAGCTTAATGGGAATACTGCTGATTCCGATTCTGATTGTTACAGTTGAAGTAAACAATTTATTCTGATTCCGATACTTCATTCCGATTTCAAGTCATTCCGATTCCAGATCATTCCGATTCCCATTCCGATTCCTCCAAGTGAAGTAAACGCACCATAAGTATGAGAGCATATTCTTTTTGGTCCTCCACTATCCTCGCTTAACATCGAAATCTTCTCATTAGATAACCCCTAAATGTGTCTTAAAACTTTAATCAAAGCTCATTATTTAAGACCAAAGAAATTCATGTTCACCACATTTGTTAATTTCAAAATATATAATGAATATGAATTTTGATTAGCTACGCCAAGGAAATTGTTGACATATTTACTAGACTCTTCAATAATCCATGTTAAGAAATTAATAAATATACAAAGCATTTCGATGCAATGGATGCATATACTATGGAACCCTTTAACTGTCCATTAATTGAAGTTGAATAATATTGGCTGACGTAGCAAATCTATCTAAAGGTATGAAATGAATATAGCTCATAGAATATTTGTTAATCGATGGTTTGACCAAATAGATTATCATAGGATTGTTGACTAATTAACGAACAGACTGGATTAGGTAAGAGTTTTCTTAACATTATTCAACTAGGAATAAAATTGGCAGGCAATTTATTAAAAAAAAAAAAAAAGGCAAGCAATTGTCAAGTCAAGCAAGACTGACTGTTACAGTGCATGAATATTATATTTTTATTTCTCTCCTATACTGCAAGAGGCGCAATGATTCTCCCCTTATTAAACCTTGATCTTGTAACATGTAATTACCATCATTAATATCGTAGTATATTAATAAAAAAATTATAATAAACACCCTTAAAACTAGTGAAAGTTGTATAACTAGCACTGGACTATGAAGATAAGTTTTTAGCACAAAAGTAGGTGAATTACCAATTATACTCTTCATCAAAAACTCCAAACGATGCAAAACAAACTCCACTTTTTTTTAAAAAAATAGTTCATAAATAAGGACAAGGAATTAGTTCATGAATAAGATAATAGATTACAAATAAAGAAAGTAGTTATCGAATGAAAAATTAGTTTAAAAAAAATTGTACTAACTAAAGAAAATAGTTCCAAAGAAAGTGATTAATGAAGATAGATAATAATTACCAAACAAGAAAAATAGTTTACAAAAATAAAATAAAATAACATAGATATTTAAAAAAAAATAAATGCATAGTGTGTTTTGTATTTATAATAAAGTTTATTTAGTAATTTACCTACTTTGATGCTAAAAAACTTCATTTTCAATGTTAGGTGTTAATTGCAAAATTTCAACTAATTTCTAGTACTATAGGGAAATTTTTATTTTGGAACCTATATTTTTCAGCTTCTATTACTTTAAATAATCTTTTCATTTTTGTTCCCGTGAACCCTAAATGATCAAAATCAATGATTTAGCATTTGACCGGCTTCTATTACTTTAAAATAATCTTTTCAATATTTTTGTTCCCATGATCCCTAAATTATCAAAATCAATGATTGAGCCTTTGACCAGCTTCTATTACTTATAAATTATCTTTTCCTTTTTGTTCCCATCAAAATCAATGATTTAGCCTTTGACCACATTTTTAATGATCAAAGTTAATAGATTAGGGTTAATTAACTATTTTGCCCTTTTTTTTTTCAAATTGAAGAAAAAAATAAAATGAAAATTAAAAAATGACGCATAAAAAATAAAAATTTGTTTTTGACCCAAAGAATAGAGTTATTTGTTTTAGCCTCAAACAAAACTTAATCATTTTCGTTCATTTTGTGAAGATGAACATTTCACATGCAATGTTAAATATGAGATATTTTCAAGTAAGAATATTTCACATGTATACATATGAAATATTTCAAAAGGTTGAAAATGTTTAAAACTAATTGAAATTTTATTTTGGGCCAAACGGATAAGGGTTATTTTTGGGTCAAAAATGATTTTTTTTTTTTAATTTAAGTTAATAGTGAATTTATCTGAAACTTAAAACAGTATTTAAAATAATAAAAAATAGAAAAATTCACAAAATAAAAAGAAATGGTGGAAATCCAACTACTAATCTCTAGGTCATAGCAGATTCATTGTTTTAAGATGGAGAATCTCTATCATGTCATCATTGAGTGGCAATGAACATTCTCTATTGCCTAGCTATGAAAGATCGAATATGGAGGACATCCATCAATTCCAAACAATGGATTGTAGATCCTCTACAGTGGAGATTCATTAATTTTTACTGTCTAATGAACAGTTAGGATCTTCGCTATTTGTTTATTCAAATTTGTTGTCTTTTTAAATTTGGTCTAAATATATTTTTCTAATCTTCAATATCCATTTTTAAGGTGGACGGAATTATTTTTATGTTTATTATTATTATTTTGCTAACTTTATATTATTTTATAAATTTTTGTTTATATTATTTTATGTATAAGAAATGTGAAGGGTAATGATCAAAATACCCCATAGATATAAATAATAGCGAGAGACTATTTTAATGGATTTATGAAAATTTAGTTAAATCAAAAACCAATAACAAAAATATTATTTAAAAAAAGGTAAAAATAGAAAAATATAGGGACAAAGACTATTTTTCCCTAAAATAATACCTTTTAATATAAAAATGGGTGAATCTAATTACAATATTAATATAATCTTCCCTAAAATAATACCTTTTAATATAAAAATGGGTGAATCTAATTACAATATTAATTTATTATAATATGCCTAAACATAAATCCTTTATTGCTTTATCCATGCCTATTTCAGAGCAATCATTTTGCACCCAACCTATTGGCAGTCGAATGATTTGAGTTTTTTTTGTTGTCCAGATCAATTTGCAACATTGATGATATATATTCTAAGTTGCCAATGTTCCCGACACCATGCGAACGGAATTAAAGGTTTCATTCATTGTAGAATCTACTACAAATCAAAACACAAATTAAGGAGTAGAAGACAGCTAGCGTCGTTGGTTTAAAAGCTAGTTGCCCCATGTCTTTAGTATGGTTCTACACTCGAAAACCGAAAATAACAAGCTCCCTTTCCTATATATAGGAGTTGCTCTCCCACTTTCGTATGAGTCTTTTTCCCATTTTCGTGTGGACGAATCCCTTCCATCTAAGAGCAGTATATTGGATCATTTCATGAATGTTCACATCTTGGTTGGTTTTGATAGCCTTTCGAATCAGCCGCAGTCTTTAAAATTTTTTAAAAAAATTAAGGTAAAACGCATGCGCTCAAGTTGAGTTGATTTTTCTTTTTTTTTTAGGGGAGGCGGGGTGGGAAGGAATATCAAGTTGAGTTGATTTTATAAGAAGGGTAAATTGGACAAACAGCCTTATATTATGCTTAATTGCAGTCACTGGTAACTTTTATAAAAAGTAACACAAACTATCCTATACCGGTAATGGTCAACGGTTTGGTTTGATCGTTGAACACCATATTCGATTAAAATATCCAAACTTCACCCAGTATTAAATTTATTATTATTTTAATTTTTTTTAGCATTTTATTTATTTAATAAGAAATTAACTAAAAACAATTAGTTTGTTCTTCCATTCAATCCAAACATTATCTGTATCCATGAAAAGTAACAAATGTTCAACAAAAAATCCAATCATCTGTCAACAATGAAAAAAATTATAGATCATCGTCGAAGGAAAAACCCATCATCTCTCAACCATTAAAAAAATATAGATGTTCAATCATCATTAATCTTATACCTAGATCTTACTATTCAACTTCGATATCTAGTTGCATTCGTACATAAACTTATGAGAGGTTCGTATAATTAACGTTCATAAGAATTTCAAATATAATCAAACTGGTTTTATAAACTATTATTTTTAAATTCAAGAATTCAGGTCCTGTCCCTTTAATGTGGAGCTGCAATATTGTACTTCCCATTGAGAAATATTTATAATTATATTTGTCAAGACAAAGACTCAAGTCAAATAAGGGAGGTTAGTTTTGACACTTCATGACATTTTAAGGTTATCTATTACTAACACATTTACCTAAACATATTTCAAACAACGATTATTATTATTTTTTTAATATCATTTATGATGTCAACCGAATATGAATTATTGTTAGGCTAAATAAGGATTTTTTTATCAGTAATGATTCTGAACTATGTTATGAAATGAACAATGGTGAATAAAAAAATAATAATATATGCATAACAATGCTTTTAAAGATAAAAACGTACAAACAAATCTAACTAGGACAAATACTCCTAATTCGACCAAAATAAGGACCAAGAACGGTTCTAAAATTTGTGGAAATGATAAATTTTGAATAACTGATGTCTATTGAAGCTACTTATCTAAAATAATAATAAAAAATGAACAAATGATATTAAAAGCAAAAATTCATAAATATATATATATTTATTCGAATTGTTTAAAAAGATGATAAAAAGCTTGATCATTGGAATTTAGCTGAGATACATTATGCATTGGTACAACAATATGGCCACATTTTTTGTTCTGGTAGATTAGGTTCTACCCATTTATTACTGGTCCAATTTCTGTATCAGAGTTGATCAACAACCTGCCCTACATTTGTTGTTTCCTTTAAAAAAAATACTTAAAAAACATATTTCCTCACGATATATTTAGATAATATCTCTATATCTCTATACTTAAAATGTTAAAAAAATGTTGAAAACTAGTTTTCCTTAATAAAAGTACCGAACACGTCGTAGGCACAAGTCGTAACATTGTGAGGACTCGTTGAGATCAATCACTATCCAAGTAGCTCAAATAGTTACCTTATAATATCATATAATATCTAGAAGATTATTGAAATTTATCAAGAATAATCATTATTTACACAATGTGAATATTTATTATCATAGTCACATGAGAACTTTTTGAGATGGATTATTTTTCTAATGATTCAGACATCTAATTTCATGTTATTGAGATTAATTATCATTTAAGCATATTGGATATTTTTCTCATATTTGTAAAATATGCATACTGGAACTTGAATCCACCATTAAAATGAGATTTGAACTCTCAACATTAGAGTAGATGAAAATATGTATAACTACTTATGTTAAAAAGAGAATGTGATTAAAAACTATTTTCTACACTTCATAAGATATTTTTAAATTGTATCTTAAATGCACAATTTATATATCTAAGAGTAAGAACAATTTTTTTGATTTATGGGAAAGAAGAAAGAACTGTTTCTTAATTATTTATCCCGGATGTTTGATTTCCATTGCTCATTTGTATGGGGTATTTGTCTCATCTAATAATAAAATTAATTTTTTTCAAAAAAAATAAATTAAATCACAGGAAACGTGAGTCACGTGGTCGAGATGCGAACGTAAGGTGTTCGTGAGTCCGAGAAAACCAGAACAAGCCATAGGAATTTAACATTAAACCGTGGATCCCTCCCGGCTCCCACCCACGCACACGTTGTTTGTTCGATCATCGAAAAGCAGCTCTCAATCTTTCATACAAACAAATCTACTCATTGTCTGCTCCAATCACCCCTCCTTGTGGTCCCTGTCCTTTTCATAGGACTTTTGTTTTTAATTATTTTGTCATTCGTTATTATTTATTGAATAAATTACACTCCACCTACTCCAGGTTTGTTCTTTTACATTCAAATTTAATTTTTAAAAAAACTGATAGTCGACTCTTCCCGACCGTTAAATTTAAATATTGATTATTTAAAAATGATAAAATAACAAAAACACTATTAATTAAAAAGTTATAAACTAAAAAAATTGAAAATAAACTATGAATCTTTATTGTTATCTCGAAATATGAATGATGAATATTTATATTTTAAAAAAAATTTTAAAAAAATCCTATAGATACTAAGATCCATTAATAGATCTCTAAGGGAAGGCCACAATCATCAGTGGAGGCACGAGCTTCCCCACTCGTCATTATATAAGACATAAGTCTTATTCATCTCTACTAAGAAAGATTCGACAACAATGGAAGAAGGCTCGTGTCTTCCCCCTATCAATGGGGAGGCTCAAACGTCTCCTTGTTGTCAAGGGAAGGCACAACCCTACCTTCAACTCCAATGTGTATCCCCCTCGTTGCAAGGTTGAGATCAACCTTACAAAACAAGGGAGGCTTGTGCCCCCTCCAATGATGGCAAGGAAGACTTAAGCTTTCTTTTAGAGATCCGTCAATAGATCTCTCATCTGGATTATGGATATCCAATGTGAATCTCTATTTTTAATTTTTCAATTTTTATTTTAAAAAAAAAAATTGCAATGGTTGAAATGGTTAAAATGCTCTTATAAAAAATAATCAATGGTCAAATGTAAGTGTCAAATTGGCAAGGGATGTAAGTATTAATATTTTGAAAACTTGATTTTGAGTGTAAAGGTGTAAACCTCATGTGTCTAGTGTAATTTGCTCTTATTATTTGTACACATATATATATTTTTCTTTTGTGAAAATTTATTATGCATTTTTATGTCTGCCTCCCCAACCCCCACCCGATGCTGTACAGCCCGCGGCCAATAAATAGCGAATAAATAGGGTTTTGGTGATGGAACTATGAAATGAAATCATTCATAGTAAATATGGTTAGAATAATAACTCCCTTTATTTATTTATTTATTTATTTAGAAAGTCTTCTTACAATTTGTGATTTAGTAAATAAATATAAAATTTAAATCCTTATCATACATGAGTAAATATGCAAGTTATTAGATATAATTAGGGTAATTAAAATTTTCTTTGATTATATTTCTAATTTTTAACATATTATAGTTAATTCAAATCCAAAATTTTGATAGTGAAGACACGATAAATATAGAATTGAATCATCTCTGAATTATTAATTGAAGATAATGTGAAAAATAATAATTGATATGCATAGTGAAAATTTGTATTTGCATGAGCTATATTAGTTACTCCAACTAGAAATATTTAAATTATTAATATTTGAAGATATTTTTCAATTCTAACCAATTAATAACACGAGTAAGAAATATCAAAATGTTTCTTTAAACCATCGATCAATGTGAAATGGTTCCAAAAAGTTGTCATTCAATCTAATAATCACCTAAAGACGAGTGACTAAATCTCGATGGTAATAAAAACAAATGTTTCTCCAAAATTAATGAAGCTACACATGTAGGTCGTCTATAAGAGTATGTTTGTTGTAAGGGATTGTATTGGAATTAGATACCAATTCAATCTCTTGTTTTTTGGTTGCACTGTATATTGGATTTCTCCAATTCCATGCAACTATTTTATCCCGCTTTGGTGGTAGAGACTTAACCCATTACTTAGATGGGTTAAATTTATTCCATCAATATGAGACATCTTTGTCTTAATTTTTTTTCTTATATTAATTATATAAAAAATTAATTTTTTAATATTATTTTTTATATACTTTATTAATATTAAATATATATCAATAATTATTATAAAATAAATATTATTTTAAAAATTTATTTTAAAGAGTTAGGATATGCTTTTCAAAATAATATTAAAACATTTTTAGTTTTATTTCATTAAAAGAATATAATACATAATTACCTTTTCTTAATTGTATATTATACAAACAATGGACAGTATTATTTCTAATATAATTTCATACAACATCAAATATATCGCTAATTAATTTATCTAATCCAACTCAATTTATATAATTTCGATAAAAATAATTCAATTCAATATTATATGCCAACCAAGCCTTTAGTAATAATTTTAAAATAGAAATGAGATGAACATAAAAGGGGAGTCCACCAATCACTAATCCGTAGAAAGTTAGATGGCAACCAACTAAAGATCTCAAATGCCCACGTGCATTATTGTGTGTTCAACGATTGACATTCTACCAACCAAAGCAAGTACACCAATAGTTGCGCATTCCCTGTGTGTACAGACGAAAATCGCGACAGTATGTATTATTAAAGGTTAAAATTGTAAATAAATATTTTATATTTATTTTTTTCAAATATATAAAATGGTGCACTAATATTTTTAGAACATATCGTGGATGGTGGCTTCTAGTTAGTGCAGTGTGTGAAAAAGGCCTTGTGGTTCTAATCTGATAAGGTGGCAATGGATTTTGGGTAATTTGGTTGATATTTTCCAGGGTCGATGCCAAAAATAATAATAAAGTAGATGCTTCGAACCGTGATTACGTTACAGTGGACGTAAAATGTTTAGCGAATTTCATTTTGTATATAAATAATTTAAAGTAATTTCATATTTTTCCATTCTTTCAAATATCAAAATTATCCTTTTTTTTTTCCTCTGCACCCATTGATTTTCAGCTCTCAAATCTAAAAGATTTCTTGAAGTACACCAAACCGATGAAATACAACAAACCGACGTTGTCCTTTGATCATTGCACTCTTTTTGCCCTTAAAACTGTGACAAAACTAATGCAAATTTTTGTTTAATAAACTGCACAATTTGCTGCATATTTTCTTATACGGTAATTGGTGTACGATTTTACAGCAGAAAATGCAGCAACTGGCCGCATTTCCTCCTTTTTTTCCCCCTTTTTTTTCCCAGGAAAGAACTGCTGTAATTTTTTGTAAAATGAAAAATAATTCTTTTTGTTCTTTTTTTTTTCCAATAAAAAGGCAATAATAAACATTTAAACAATCAGCTTTAAAAAAAAAAAAGAAGAAAACATTTAAACAATCATATATTTATATGTTTATAATCCATTAAATTAATTCATTATTAATCCATTTTTCAGTTACATATTAAAGTTATATTTTAATGTTGTTATTCGGGTTTTGATTCCGAGTTTAATATCAGAATTTATGACGAATTAGTTGGGTGTGCATATTGATAGATTTGATTTTACAATTATATAGATTTATCTTTTTAAGTAATTGTACAAGTACATATTTTAGTAATAAAAAAATTTGTTAAAGTATAACTGTTTTGAGAAATATTTTTGGTGGCAATTTCGAAAGAGAACAGTTATATTATAATCCTTTTAATATATATAAACTTTAATTTAATTAGCAAGTTGAGATAAAATTAATTTGTGAATAGAAAATCTCTATAAATAAATAATGGTGAAACATCCCCTTCTAGTACATATGGTTGCAGACCTTTTTAGGAATTCAAATTTCATCAAAAGGATTTTTCTTATAATTACAAAGGTAGATGTTGAAGTCCTTTTATTAGTCATTGAACCTCAATCGGTTCCACTATATTTTGAACCTATTTCGTGTTAGTTAAAAAAAATACACATACCCGCACAAAACAAAGGTACTGTAGCGGTAAAGCAGCCCCTCCCACAAGTTTATATGCTGGGTTCAAAGCGCACCCATCCTACTTAATTTATGGAGAGTTTTTCTATGCTATGTGGGTTGATCTCTCTCATTTCTAAAAGTAGAGTTCCTAGCCTTCTTTCAGAATTTGATCTCAACTGGTTTTTGTAATGCTCTGATCTAATGCCAATAATAAAATTAGGAAAAAAAAAAAAACAAACACATACACACACACCCCACAATGATGGGATGTGTCTGTCCACTCTCCACATTCCTTGATTCCAAATAAAATGTTGCAAAGCGCAAACACTCGCAGTCTCACACCACAGCTTGGGCCCATGATCCCTGTGCTTTTTGTCTTTTGGAGGGGAATTTAAGCTCAGAATTTGCTATATCTGCGACCATAGGCCCATGATGATGCGTTACTTCACCTAAAAATGCCAAGGGATTATATATAAATGTTGAGAAAATCTTATAATTGGTTTAATTTTTATTTATTTATGATGCCTGAGAGATTAAATTCGAAGGAAACTATCCATATCTTATGTTTTAAGCTAAATTTAACTTGAACCCTTCAACATAAGGTGTGACTTGAACCTAAGTGAGGTTACCAATTAACAGTACTAAAATAATTAAAAAGAAACAAATGACAATGATTTTCTGTACAATTTATAGTTCAACTGGCATGCTCTTCAATCTTCAGTCAAGCTGTTGCGTACATTCTTATAACCTTTCACAGGACCGCTAAAACTGGGCGCATGAAGCATAAGCATTTAATTGAGATCAAACTAAAGCTAAAGCCAATCTCAGCTTTGACTTCTGTCTCACAGCCTCAGCTTGTATGAGCTTCTTTTGACCATATGTCGCCCCTTTATTGATCATCACCAACCATTCAAAACTATAATTACAAAAAAATTTAAATACAAGCTTATAAGAATGTTTCCAACTCCATTGACATTGTTATCAATCTTTTGGTTCAATTACATTATGAGTGCAAGAATTTAAGGCCAATGTGAATCAAATGTAAAACTCGACCATAAATTTTCTCATGCTGCACATATCACGCTTACAACAAAACTCAATACAATTAACTTGGCAAGTAAAAGGAAACCTTTCTTTTCTTCTTTGTGTGTTCTTTTCTAACTTTTTTCTTCTATAATCTTGTTCTATTCTGATCTATACTCTAAGAAACAGTCCAAAAACTTTTTTCAGTATACTAAATACAGCAAACAGAAGCAAGATCGCAACGATCTTCTTAGAAGCTAACATCCTAAGATTTACCCGCATGCCATGTTTCCTCATTAAATTCACTGATGCCATGACCAACATGAGAAGGCAAGAACGGATTGCATACAACACCGTCTTAATGGTTTCAGTTGGTCCATAAACTTTGACTTCACTTTGTCCTGATACATCCACATACGACCATTTAGAGCCTACAGCACTACTCTCTGGCTGGTTAAGCCCGAGACTCTCATTCAGCCAGTCAGACAACCAGATAAACACTTTTGCAAGCCATGCAACCTCATCATCCGAGATAGGGCGCTTCATCCAGTCACCCTTATATTTGACGTTAGCCAATGCATGGTTTCCCACTCTTTTCGGCCTGAATATTTCATCACGGGATTGCTGTCGTTCTACCTCTAGTGAAAATGGAATTGGCTTTATAGCATGCCCACCGAAAAAATAACTTATATGAGATTTCAAAGAATCTATGCACTGAAGGTTTTTAGCAAGATTGCCACCGGAAATGGCTTGCAACTCTGCTTCTGCACGCAATATAAACAACTGCAATCACAATATCGTGATCACTGGATCAGATCCTATTATGTAAAAATAGACGTAGAAGTAATGCCAAAAACATATGCATGAATTAACGATAACAATAGCACACTATCAAACACCTGAAGTAGGTGTTGTCCACCATCTTCACCATCACTAAAAAGTCGTAAATCTTTGTTCCAATTTTCATGCAAGAAAGATCCATCAGCATCACTCTCACACAAGCCATCCTCCCAGTCCTACAGTAGCCAAAAAGTAGATAAATAATTAAGAAAGTGATATCAAATGCTCCAAAACCAGACAATTGTGCATATGTGGAACACATCGCATCATAGCCCTTCATCAAAAATCATCCTGCAGACAAATTTGTGCAAACCCAAGACATGAGACCATAATCATCTGGTTTAGATTACAGTGCCCTTCCTTTTTTTCAACTTTCTAAAGCCATCTAAAGCAGACTCTTAAGACAGAACGGTTCCCATACCTTATTCAGTTACTTTAAAACTCAAACAGAAGAGCTAATGGAAGAAAAGATGAATATACCTGCAATTGTTCATGAATGGAAGGAACAAATCTATATAAGCTACTGAGCTTAGATTTGCTAGCTCCAGCTTCTTTGGAATGAAAAACAGTGTCCACATTCTTAACAAGGTCAATAAGCTCTTTAGATGATGTCAATACAATCATAACCTGTAAAATTGAAGTATAGTATTAGCAAAATTGCAGAAGAACCAATGAAACATATAGTACAGGATTTAGATCAATGCACTAAAATTATTAAAGACCCACAAGGCATATGACTTCTAATATATATGCAATCAAGTCTTCATGCACATTTCATACCATAGTGTAGTACAGTACTCAACTTTACAAATCTTCATATCAGAACAATCACGTTAACAATTACTTTGAATATCATAATCATAAGATGCAGAGGCAAGTTCGTATGGCAATCACGGCATTATTCCATAATTGGTTGAGCTAATATTTCAACTTCACAATTGAAAACAAAATTCTTTATTTTACTAGAAGCCAAACTCCTACTGATGAAAGATCTCAAAATAAGATCATACAGATATGAAAATATAATATTGTTTTTCACCACTAAACCCTATTAGACAATAATCACATTTGGAAACTGTCTTATACATTTCCCACCAGAAATAATTTTAGAACCACCTAAAGGTTAGTCATGCTCTTTTAGCACAAACAACATAAAAATACAAATTTTCACCTTATACTCAGTTTCATGTCGTAAATAAACAAGGTACAGTCTCTAATGAAGCTAAATTTTAGGCCATAACCAAGCTATCTCAAACCAGTAGAATATAACCCAAGAGGTCTTGCAAAATGAAAGAGGGAAACAACCAGTTTACACCTTGTGAATAAGACATCTACAATGTAAAAATGCTGGCAAACAATAAGAAATCCACTTAAGTGACTGATATCAAAACAGCTGCTGTGGTCGTTAAGAAAAGCCACCTCCTTCAACTTATTTCAGCAGTTGAAGGTCTAAAAAACACCTACAACATAAGACTGTTGACAAACTTAGAAAACCACATTTCAGAGACTAAAGTACTGCAATAAAAACAGAAACTGCAATCTGTTCACCTATGGTTCTGAAGTGCATACAGGGTAAGTACATGCTGATGCCACACAAAATTAATCGTCTTCAAGTAGTGAGCATCATTTTGCGAACACAATCTTAAGCAAATTTACATGATCCATTAAATTGTTATCCTCAAAATCAGATGTATTCAAGTATCAGAATCTCCCCCTTAAGGTAGATCAACCTGAATATAGAAAATGAATAATTTTAACACAAGCTTTATTGATGAAACCAGTGCCCCAGCCACAAAAAAAGATAACCAAATAAAATCCACGGCAAGAAAGAAATAAAAGAACACTTCTGCTATCATGGAGTTTAGAAGTTCTTCAAACATGAACCCGTTTTGAGCAAGCCAAGTCCAGTAGCTTTATTGATGAAACCAGTGCCCCAACCACAAAAAAAGATAACCAAATAAAAATCCACGGGCACGAAAAGAAATAAAAGAACGCTTATGCTATCATGCAGCTAAAAAAGTTCTTAAACATGAATCCACTTTGAGCTAGCAAAGTTCAGTGGCCTACTGGTGTGGCATACAATATACACATCTATTTAAAGGACAAGTTAGATAGAATCATCAGAAGCAGTTTAGATGCATCTCCCATGTACAATGAAAACCAATGACAGCACCAAGAAAGAAAAGCATATGCCCATAGATTACAGGCTTTCCAGCATATTTTGGGAAACAGCATTTTTAGTTTTACAACATAGTGCCACTATAATTAGATACAAATGTCATCAGACTACTCATTTTCAAAGCAGATGCCTGTTGGAATATGAATGAGTAGAGCATTCACTGTAGAACATTTTAAATCACAAGGTACCATTCATATTATAGTTCACCTAAATGGACTCCAAAGTAAAGCATTCATAAGACAGTACTCAAATCAGTCTTAACAAAACTCTTGACAAATTTAGCAGCAGTTAAAGCTATCCAACATACACCACAATGTTTTCTGCCCACATTGATAAGGCACACAAATCTGTATAAAGTTAATCACGGGTACAGGATTGGATATAAAGCTGGAAATAACTCTGCTCTATGATAAAGACACTATGTTAGACTCTAACCATAGGACTAAATCAACTTCTCCAACATTGACCATATTGCAAGAAATGTGTAGAATGCGGCATCCCCATTCCTGGTTTAGCAAGTCAAAAGAGGACCATAATAGTTTTATGTAACAATGAATAACAATTCAGACTCTATCAACAAAGTCAGACAGATAGCCTTTTCTATAGTGACTCATCTTCACAAGTGCAAATGGAAATATCTGTAAAGTCATAGGTCTCTGAAAAAGTGTCATTATCCAATTACCAATTTGCAACTGACAAAAGATTGTAAATCAACAGGACACAAATCAAACAAGCAATTTTATTTTATTTTTTTAATTCATTAATTTCTATTAGCAGAATTGATTATAAAACATACATAAGTATGCCATGCAATGGAATTTATCAGAAGAAAAAATACAGTCCAAACTGCTAGTCCCTACAAAAAAACTCTCAATCGCAAGGCTATTGTACTAATGAAACCAAATGAGATGTCTTTGGGTCCTAGGATCCACATGGATAAAGGAAAAAAAAAAAAAAAAAATTTGACGTCTAGGATGAAGACTTCAAGTAGTTCTCAATAACCTTGAAAGCTATGCAAAGTAAAATTGTGACACACAACACAAGCAAAATTAGTTTATATACAGCAAATAAGACGTGCAAAACTACTCTTTAACATATGAGAAGAAAAGATTAGAAAAGCCCATAATATTAAATTAAGAAACAAACCTTCAATACCATCTGGACAATTACTTCAGGATCAGCATGAAGAAACTTATGCGCAAATCCAATAAAATGCATTACCAAGGAGCTGTAGTATAGATAATTTGACAACACATAGCCTTGCCATGCAGGTGAATACCCAGAAGCTTGAGGTCGAGAATCATTCTTCTTCACATTCTTACTGGACCCATTTACAACCTCATCAAGCTCCGCAAAATCATCCAACGTAATATTCCATGGCTCCATATAACAAACCCAAACCGAAAACACCTCCGAGGCATTCTTGATTGAAGTCCCAATTGGACAAAACAAGAATGTCCGTAATATATACCTATACAATGGCCTTTGTATCGGTGCATTCCAAGAGCAACCAGTGGTAGCACAAGGCATCACCGACACCAAATCCCTAGTCTTCACACCACTTTCAAACAAAACCGAACACGAATCTGGAGACCTCCATTTCGGACTCCCACTACACTCAACATTACTCTCAAACCCATTTGAACCCACAACCGAACTCAAATTCAAATACTTAACAAAAAACTTTACAACCTCCCCTAAACCACTCGTTGGCGGTGTATCTCCCAAAAGCAAACGGATCATAGGATATGACACCCCATACCACTTACATACATTAACACTCAACGGCGAAAAATCATTATCAATAAGCCAATAACTCACCAACACATTAACCAAAAACTCCGCACGGATTATAACAGAGCCATCATAACCACTCGTGTAATTCAAAAGCGAGCTACGATAAGGCTGCTGATGCTCACCTAAATCACGTATAGGCACGAATTCACGCAGATAGGCATACAAAAGTCGCAAATAAAGATTACACTTAGTCTTCCGCGAATCTCCACGCTTAACATTGCTACTAAACCCTGGAATCGAATTGGTCCAATTCTCTAACCTAAATTTGTCCTTTTTGGTTCTTTTTATCAACACATTATTGACACTAACTTCGTTGTTTCCTCTAGAAATTGGATAATATGCGAACCAAAACATGTAATATTCGAAAACATTTAAGTGGACCTCATACGTGGAACTCGAAGTTTTAATTGAATCTTCTTGGACTTTACCTTTGAAAATGGGACACAGATTTGAGAGGATTTTAACGTCTTTTTCGGTTGAGAGCATGTAGCGGGCCCAGTCGGGTAAGCGTTCGGTCGGGAAGACGAATTTGACGAGGGACTTGCGGTCGACGGAGTAGATGGAGTTGAAAACGATGCCATTTGGCGAGAGGAGCTGGAAAACCCTAGCGGCTAAATCAGGGTCGTTGGAGGAGGAGATGACGTCGATCCAGGAGTCGGATTGAGGACGTGACGTGGCGGATGAGGAGGAGGAGTCGTTGGAGAAGCCGAAGAGTTTGAGGATGAGAGTGGGGAAGGTGATGGAGAAGAAGTGGCGGGAGTGATCGGATGAGTGAGAGTGGACGAAGCTCTCGATGAAGGCGCAGGCGGAAATGATTTGCTGTGGAGTGGTGGACGAGAGGATCTTAGAGGCGAGGTCTTGGGACTGAGAGAGTGAATCGATGGTGTAGGAATGAGGGATCATACTTTTTGGACGGCGAGAGGGTGCGTGCGTTGGGACTTTTGTTGCAGAAGAGACGAGAGAGAGAGAGAGAGAGAGAGAGAGAGGGGTTTAAACGAGGAGGCGAGAGGCAAATGTGGCGCGTTTTAATGGGGGCAGAGGGAGGAGGTGTACGTGGCGATAAATCAGGGTTCTGAGGGTGATGATGTTCACTGGCCGTGGGGCCCGCCCTTAAATTAAATTGTCCTGCTTCTCCACGGCACGGATTCCAGGGAACGGTTTCTTTGGCGTGGGCGGGAATTATCTCCTTGTCTCGCTACTTCGGGCCCACGTAAACACACCAAAATTGAGTTCAAAAACACAGTTTCAAAACGAATAAAACGACAGCTTAAAATTCATGTGGGCATTTTTAGTGTAAAATGTTTGGTTTTTGATGCGGGATTTTAATTTGGATTTCACATTTGGTTGTGTTTGTATAGCTTTAGTTGTTGCAAGTGCCGCTGATGATAAGAAGATATCTCTGTGAAGGAAAGATAGGAAGAGCATGGGGACAATTGTGAACCCAGATTTTGGATTTTCATCAATGTATTTTAATTTTTTTTATTCTCCTTTTAAAAATTATTTTTTCTTAGATCTTCACACCTGTTAATTGAAGATAGATCTTCATCTGAGTTTGAGCTTTATCTTCAACATCTAGGTTTGAACTCAATTTTTTTTTTTTTTTTATCCATCTTAGAGATAAACGATGGAAATCTTTCATATTTTTAATTTTAATTAATTAATTGTTTATTTTTTAACTTTTATATATTCATTTAATCATGGTCGTACATGTATTATATTTCCCACTCTCCTTTAGAAAATGTCAAAAATACCCTTCTTACCTAAGCTTTTTGTCACCGTTGATTGTCAGTTGATTGATGACTTTAATTTTTTTAAGAGTTTTAGAAAAGTTAGAGATGAAAAAAGCCATTAAAAAATTTGATATTTTTTAAAATCTCTAGGATTAAAACTAAGTTTTTCCCAAAAAATAAAAGAAAAAAAGTATAAAAAAGTGGTTTAATGTGATTTTATACTCAATTTTTTTTTCTTGAAAAGGAAAACTATAAAACATGTGCAAATTTGATTGATGACTCTCATTCACATTATGATGAATATAAGAATAATACTATTGTACCCAAATTGATATTTAAATAATATAACATTATAGAAAATGGGAGGATATATCAATATATTCTTCCAATTTTTTAGAATGTCTATGTCATATTGTTTGGACATGAAATTAGATAATGTAACATTACTGTTATAATAATATTGAATTTGTGTGAATATGTATTAATGCAATCTTAATTATTATTTCTTTAATGCTCATTTAATTGAGATTGGAATCACTTAATCATATATGGTATAAATAAAATGTTAGACTAGAAAAAAAATCATTTTTGTCCCAAAACTGAAATGATTTGTTTTTAGCCTAAAATCATTTTTAGTGATTTTCATCTCTTTTAAATATTTGAACATGTAACATTATGACACAGGAAATATTTCACGTACGTGAAAGATTTGTAAACTTATGTGAACTTTATTTATTTCAAAATATTTTATATAAATTAAAATATTTAACATGCAATATTGTTCACGAAATGTTTATTTATGTTAAAAAAAATTGAAGATTAAAAATTGATAATTTTATTTTTTAGGTCAAAAAACAAATTTTTACTTTTTTGAAGTCATTTTTTAAATTTTCTTCTAAAAAATATATAGTGAGATTTGTAAAAACGCCCAAGGTTTGATTCTTTTTTAAAAAATTGTCCTCTAAATTATAATTTAAATGCACACCCTCTGTAGAGTCTTTTTGATACACAATTACAAGGGCTCTTAATTAAAATTTTAAAATGCAAGGTGGTTTTACTATCCAATAGAGGGGTTTTAATCCAAATTTAAAACTAAAAGTTTTTTTTTATCAAACTCATATGAGCTTTTGGAAATCTCCCATATATATATATATATTATATCTTTTGAAAGTCTTAAATATTAAAAAAACCTTCATTATAAAAAGAGTGTAAGTTTAATAATCTAAAGTTTGTGTCACAACGCACAACCTGTCGACGTACGAATTTGGTCGACCCAAGTTCTTGACTCAATACTTGTAATTAAAGAGAAACAAAGCAAAATGAAGAGAAAAAGGGAAAGAAAAAACAGCATTTGCACGGTGGTTTTTATGTGGTTAAGTCAGAACAATGTCTACGTCTACGACTATATTCTCTAATTATTTTGATAGGGTCACAGTATATTATTCAATATTGTGTGTTTACAATAAAATTTCAGCCCTATTTATAGTGTAAGACATTATAATTTAAAAACAATTAAAATAAAAAAGAATTTCACAATAATTACACTTTCAAAATCGGTTTCCACCATATCAGGGATTGATACAACCAACATAAGAATTTGAATTTATTTTCAATTCTGGTAGTCGATTCCTTTTTAATTTGGGTTGTTGTCATTATTGAAAATTCCCTTAACAGATGCTTCAATCTGCGAACTGGAGTTTGTTTTTAAAAATCTTGAGCTGAGCATAAGGCGAGCTGGACTATGACTGACCAGTGACTTTAGAACTATATTAGCAAACTATGAGCTCTTTTGTGCGAATTGGGTGTTGGCGAACTGACCCTTTGTCTATTGGGTCAATCCACTGGATCGATTCATTTGGCTTTTACTAGCACATTTATATGGTCCCAAATATACCCACAACATAAGCCCCCCCAACTCTCAGTGCGATCTGCGAACTGATAGCTCAAAACTCGCTGGTAAAAGCTGACGCATCATATCCTGTCACTACGTGCCTTTTCAAATTTCGTCTCATCACTCGACACGTGGTAACTCTTCAGGTAACTGCAACACGGTACGTCTTGTGTCATGCGTATTTAATGTACACGTTTCTCAACTGACAGCTCATGATGACAAAAGCCACAACTCATGTTACATCGTTAGATGTAAGACGGTTAAGTAGCCCTCGAATCCAATGGTTAGGGTTTGGATCTCACGTCTATATATAAATGGAGCCTTTTCGTTTTCCTTCTCACTCTGTCATTTTCAACCTCAGTCGCCGAATCACTTTCTTCTTCTATTTTCTTTCATATTGCTTCCTTGCACCAGTTCTCCTCTAATTCCATATCCTCGACGATCGGATTCTTCGTCCTTAGGCAAACATTTATAATAAGTCTTCATAACCGATTCTTGAGTTTTTTTTTTTGTTTCCATTTCTTGTACACATTGTGTTTGCATTATGTTTTCTAGATTTGAGACTGATCTGAATGTTTCATGTTTTTTATGTTGAATGTTTGCAACTTTTCATTTCTTGTTGGTTTGATTTTGTTGATCGGCCCTTTACGACCTACTTACTGTTTGTGACACTTTCGTATGCGAGTTATAGGATGATACATCTGTAGATTATTAGCTTGTAGGTCGTTTGCCTGTAAGTTGAGCCCCTCATAGCTTTAGTGATATATATATGTGTGTGTGGTGTTTGTGACTTGTAAAATAGGAAATCTCTTGCTAGGAAACTTAGACTTCTATGTATGGTCTGCTTGTAGTGACCTGACTGCTCCCTTTTATGTGTAGATGTCTTCGTCGCAGATACCAATCACACAGAGTAGATGATGATGACTCGTCCAGCTCAAAAGAGCTCGGCTCGGGGGTAGTTCGTACTGTAGGAGAAGCAACCTCTACGACTGGTGAGGTCCCTGAGGGGTTCGTAGCTCGGATTGACCATATAGTAATTCGTTAGCACGCTGAGAAATGGTGGGGCTGCAAAGTGTTTATTCGCAACGCTTCAAAGATACAATATAATGAGTTGGGAGGAATAACTTTAGAATTCCGTCTTCCCAAGGGTTGTCGTATCAAGTCACCCACATCTAGCGACCATACAGCCTATCCTCCCAGGGGGTTTATTGCTGTCAAGACTCACTACCTTAAGCATGGACTTAGATTTCCAATCCCTGCCTACCTTATCGATCTCTTGAATAGGCTACAACTTAGCCCTTTTCAGCTTACTCTCAACTCTTACTCTCAACTACATCTTTAGCTTTAGTCTTCGTAAGAAATAACCTTCCACTTCCAAACCCCAGAATTCTTTGCCATCTCTATAGTATCAAGAGCGTTGGTGGTATGAGAGATGAAATGCGAGATGAGATCTACTATCTCACAACTCGAAAAATAGGCTATAAGGGTTTCCTGCCTCAGGGTAGCGCGAATGGCAAATCTAATGCAGAAGATTATAAATCAAACTGGTTTTGCATTTCTTGCCCTTCACTTAGAGAGCTCCACAATTTCACTTTTGTCCTTAGCCCATGTAGTTAGATAGCACAGACCTCTTTCAAGCTGTAGTAGTTTTTTTTTTTTTTTAAACTCTTCTTTTTTTTACCTCGCAAACTTGATAGGAGATAAAACAGTTTTTTCTGATGGAGAGGTAGAGATTCTTAAGGCACTTGCGGATTCGTACGAGGCAAGAATTAATCACGCATTTGATGATAAACTCCTCAAGGCCCACCAGTTAGCCCCTTCTTTTAACAACGAGCTTCTAAACAACAAGAAGGACATCGGAAGTAGGGGTGAACTTAAGCTCGCCCCTGTCTTTAAAGCCACTGGTAAAGTAGAGGCTATCCCATTCCTTCAATAGACTCCAATTCCTACCTCTCGATGAGCTACAGGGATGGTGAAACTCGCTTTCCAAAGGCCCTCACCAGATTGACCTGTTCAATCCACAGCCCCTCAATTTGTTACTTCAATTGAAGCGACCATCTCGGCACTAGGTTCAAATCTTTTATCAGCCAAAATTTTCATCTCGTGAACGAAAGTGGTTGAAGTTCAATGTGAGCAGGTAGGAGTTCCTACTCGTAAGGTCCAGACTGCTCCAAGCAGTGGAGCTAGATTGCTAGAAGAAAATCAGTACTCAAGTTGAATAATGCCGAAGAGGCTAAAAAGGAGGCTGAGGACGCTTTGGCTCATGAAGAAGGTGCTCACGCAGTTATGAGGTCACATTTTACCGTCAAGCTTCTCAAAAGTGGAGAGAAGTTAGAGAATGCCATGCATCGAGCGAAGGCCGTGGAGAAAAGAGTGAAGGAGCCTTAGTGTGAGCTTGCACTCGCTAAGGAGGAGATTGCCAAAACTAAAGAGAAAGCCAAGGTGCGAGTCACCAATGGTAAAAAGGAGGTAGAATCAGAGACTTTCAGTCTATTCTTCTATACCTTGTGAAAAGTTCATCCTGAGTTAGACCTCTCGTTCTTCGGCGAAAAGACGGTTGCTAAGGTAGAGAAGTATAAAGAGCGAGCTGTTGATCCTTAGCTGTTCCAGATACAGCTCTTCAGAACATCGAGCTCCCAAATACGACTTCCTATGATCAATTAGCTCAGGTCACAGAGCCTCCAAGTATAACCTCCAATGATATAACTCCTATCGAATCAGCCCCTTAGAGCTAGGACACTGAATAACTTGCCATTTTGAAAACTTGTTCTTTGCAATTTTTCATGACTTTTATATTTATGCTACATTTGTCTTACTTGGCGAGACTATGAATGTTTTTATTTCATTTGTAATGAATTCTTCTCGTTATAAGGTTTTATTTTGAATTTACATGCTTATTCAATGTTATGTCGATTGCATCTTCTTTTCCCTAAACCTTCGAATTAAGTAATCAGTGTATAAATAAGTCGTAGCTTACATATTATAACTTGATTCAAAAATTTAAGTCATAATAAAATTATTATGAGCTATGTAGTTGGTCGGAACCTCGTCTACTATAGCGAAATGTTGACGAGCTATGTAAGGGGTTGGAACTTCGTCTATTATAGAGAAATTTTGTCAAGCTATGTAGGAGATCGAAACATCGCCTATCATAGCGATAGTTTTTTTTTAGCTATGTAGGGGTCGGAACCTCGTCTATCATAGCGAAATTTTGTCAAACTATGTAGGGGGTTGGAATCTCTTCTACCATAATAATGCTTTTTCGAGCTATGTAGGGGTTCGGAACCTCGTCTACCATAATAATGTGTTTCTCGAGCTATGTAGGGGGTCGAAACCTCGCCTACCACAGGGAAATTCAGAGCTGTTGGTATAATAGCGAGTTAGTAGGTGGAGACATGTTAGCTTAATAGCATGACTCATAAAATTTTGAGCATAGCACATAATAAAGAGATCAATAGAGCAATCACTAAAAAAAAAAAAAAACAATATAAGGAATTTGAAGTTTTATTAACTTTTGAAAATTAAATTACAAATTAAATATATATATATTTAAAAAGTTATTGAAAGTATGGGCGTAGGTGCTCAGCGTTCTAAGCTCGAGAGATTTCAACCCTATTCATATTAGCCAAACGATATGCTCAATTTCCCAGGTTTTCCTTGTTCCCAGTTCGAACCTAATGACCCGTTACTGGCCTTGTGAGCTTCAGGTAGGATAAAGTGCAGTAAGAGATCACCTATGTTGAAACACCGAACTTGGGTCTTTCTGTTGTAGTACCTCGCGATCCTTTGCTGATAAATAGCTACTTTGAAATGTGCTGTTTTTCTTACCTCTTCGAATAGGTCAAGATTTGTGGTAAGTAGTTGGTTATTGTTTTCTGGATTAAAAGTCGCTCTAAGTTGCGAGGTCACTTCTAACTCTACTGGGATCATGGTTTTGGATCCATATACCATAGAAAAGAGAGTTTCGCCAGTAGTACTGCGAGCTGTGGTTCTGTCGGCCCATAGTACCTTTTGTAGCTCGTCCACCCATGCTTCTTTCTTTGATTCCAACTTTGCTTTCAATGTCTGCTTTATGATTTTATTCATAACTTCAACATGGCCATTAGCTTGTGGATGGTCTACGGCTGAGAAGCTCTTGACAATCTTCAAATCATTGTAAAACTTGATGAAGTGGTCGTTGTTGAACTGGATTCTATTAACTGTCACGATTTGTTAAGGGACCCTGAACTTACAAAAAATATTAGTCCACACAAATTTTTCTTTGTAGTGGAGATTTTCACTAACTCTTTAGCTTTTACGCACTTAGTGAAATAGTTTACTAAGACCACGGCGTGCTTGCATTTTTCATGAAAGGCCACAAGTCCACCATTTGTTAGAGAAAAGCTGGTAGAGCTCGTAGAAGCTTGGCGAACTTCTGACATTTATCACATCTTTTGACTAAGTTGATAGCGTCCTACTTCATGGTAGGCCAGCAGAATACTTTTCGGAGCGTTTTTTAAGCTAAAGTTAGCCCCCCAAGGTGATTCCCACAATGACCATCATGTATTTATTTTAGCACGATCTCATAGTTCTGGCTATCAATGCATGTGAAGCTGAAAATCCTTTCTTGTATAACATGTCATCATAAATATAATATCGAGCTGCTCTAGTTCGCAAGCGACGTGTCTTCAGTTTGTCACTCGGCACCTTTCCACCCTGTAAATAGTTTAAGATTAGGTCCATCCATGAGTTTGGTTGGACAACTATGGTAATAATAGAATCCCTCATTTGTGTGCTTGGGACTGACAGGAATTTCACTGGGATAGCTCCTAAAAAATCTACATCTCAAGTAGTTACTAGGTGAGCTAGCACGTCTACATGCGAATTTTGATCTTGCGGGATTTGCTTCACCTCAAACTTCTGAAAAATACCTAATAACTCATAAACCTTCTAGAGGTACACGGTCATCTTAGATCCCTTAGTCTGATATTCTCCATGGATGTAACAAACTGTAGGTTAAGAGTCACTAAAAATTCTTACTTGTTCAACTCGCATCTCTTTAGCCAGACGTAGACTTGCGAGCAGCACCTTATACTTAGCTTCGTTGTTGGTAACCTGAAAACCAAACCTTAACGCACAGAGGATCTTGTGCCCTTCGGGGTTGATTAGTAAAACTCCAGCTCCAGCCCTTTGTTCTCTAGATAACTCATCAACATATAACTCTCAAGTCGGACCTTCAGAGCATTCGGCCTCTTCTTTTGCAGACCCCGTGAATTCTACAATGAAGTCTATTAAAGCATAGACCTTAATCGTCGATCTCGATTTAAACTCGATATCGAACTGTGACAACTCTACCGCCCATTTGAGTAACTGGCCTGAGATATCCGATTTCTGGAGGACCTGCTTAAGTGGATACCGAGTGAGGACTTCGATCTTATGAGCTTAGAAATAGGGGCGTAACTTTCTCGACGTGACTACTAGATAATAGACCAGTTTCTCTAACTGCGAATTGGTTTTGGCATCAAGCAACCTCTTACTTACATAGTACACAGAGAAGCTGCTTCATTTTCTTTTCTCACACTAAAGCTACGCTCAAGGCATGTTGAGATACCCTCATGTATAAAATGAGTTTCTCCCATTCTCTTGGCTTGGATAAGAGTAGAGCTCGACCCATGTAGTTCTTTAGTTATTGGAATGTCGCTTCACATTGCTTAATCCATTCAAAGTTATTTTCTTTCCTCAGCAAGTCAAAGAAATGAATGCATTTGTCAGTAGTCTTCAAAATGAATCTACTGAAAGCTGCGATTTGGCCATTGAGGCTTTACACATCCTTGACCTGAGTAGGGGATTTCATGTTAATTAGTGCCCTAATCTTCTTGGAATTGGCATCGATCCTTCTGTTGTTTACTATGAAGCCAAGGAATTTTCTGGAGGCTACCCCAAATGCCCATTTGTGTGGGTTCAACTTCATCCGATAGTTCCTCAAAATCTGGAACATTTCCTTTAGGTCGCGTACATGGTCAGCCACCAGCATGTCATCCATGTACACCTCCATGGTCTTCCTCATTTGCTTCTCGAACATCATATTGACCAGACGCTGATTGGTTGCCCTGCATTCTTTAGTCCACAAGACATCACTTTGTAACAGTACAAGTCGCGATCTGTGATGAACGAGGTGTTTTCTTTGTCCTTTGGGCTTATAGGTATCTGGTTATAGCCCAAGTAGACATCCATGAAGCTCAAGAGCTAGTGACCAACCGTTGCATCCACAAGTTGGTCAATTCTTGGTAAGGGGAAGTTATTTTTCAGGCACGCCTTATTTAGGTCTGTGAAGTTGATGCATGTTCTCTATTTTTCATTCTTCTTCTTTACAAGTATAGGATTGGTGACCTAGGTTATATAATAAGCCTCGCTGATGAATTTATTGGCTAACAAATTATCTACCTCCTTATTCAAAGCGGTGTAGCGTTCTTCTGTCATTAACCTCCTCTTTTACCGAACTGGTTTGTGGTGGGGGTCAATGTTTAACTTATGCGACATGACCTGAGGTTTATTCCTATCATATCTTCGTGGTTCCAAGCGAAAACGTCTAAGTTCGCTTTGAGAAAATCAGCGAGCTGGGATCTCACCTCTGGAGTTAAGCCTCACCCTAGCTTGAGGCATCTTTCTGCATCTATCTCACTGACTTGGATATCCTCAAACTCTTTTATAGGTCCAGTTGCTCTATCCATATCACCTCGCATGGGTCGAGATCATGACTTACCCTTTCTCACTCATAACTCGTGATTTACCACCTGAAACCACGTTTACTTTCTTTCCTCTAACCCTCATCTTAACTGCATCTTCGTAGCAGCATCTAGCTAAATGTTGCTTACCTCGCATGCAACCTATCCTATTAGAGGTTAAAAATTTGACTGTAAGAGTCCTAGTGGAGGTGAATACATTCAGATCATTCAACGCAAGTCTCCCTAGGATCACATTGTATGTTGAGGGGTAGTCAATGATTAGAAAATCTGTCAGTACAGTAGTTTGACGACTTGAATCCCTAAATTTAAATGGGAGTCTAATTTGACCTACTAGAGTGATGATATTTCCAGTGAATCTATAAAGAGATTCTGGGGAAGGCTTCAGCTATTTTGCCCTGTCGACATACGAATTTGGTTGATCTAAGTTCTTGACCTAATACCTGCAGTTAAAGAGAAACAAAGCAAAATAAAAAGAAAAAGAGAGAGAAAGAACAACATTTGTACGGTGGTTTTTACGTTGTTCAGCCAGAATAATGTCTACGTCCATGACTGTGTTCTCTAGTTATTTTGACAGAGTCACAATATATTATTTAATATTGTGTATTTACAATGAAATTTCAACCCCTATTTATAGCGTAAGGCATTACAATTTGAATACAATTAAAATAGGAAAGAAGTTCACATGAATTACACTTCCAAAATCGGTTTCCACCATATCATGGATAGATTTCGTTATATCAGAGATTGATTCTACCGACACAAGAATTTGAATTTATTTTCAATTTTGGTAGTTGACTCATTCTCAATTTGAGCTGTTACCATTCTGAAAAATTCTCTTAACGGGTGCTTTGATCTGCGAGCTGGAGCTTATCTTAGATAACCTCGAGCTGAGCATAGGGCGAGCTAGACCATGGCTGACCAACGACCTGAGAACTGCATTAGCAAACTACGAGCTCGTTTTTGCAAATTGAGTGTTGGCGAACTGGGCCTTCGTCTACTAGGTCAATCCATTGGATCGGTTCATTGAGTTTTTACCAGCCTATTTATGTGGTCCTAAATATGCCCACAATATGGCCTCAATCCTATATTGTCGAAGCAACCCTTATACATGATATTAACTAAGCTCCCTATGTCGATCATGATTCTTCGCTCCTTCGAGTTACTAATCTTTGGTCAGATGACAAGTGAGTCATTGTGGGGCCAACATACACCCCTAACATCTTCTTTAGTGAAAATAATGTCACCCGAGATTGTCTTTGCTTTCTTCACAAGTCCTTCCAGTCCACTATGATATATGAGCAAGACATGATTTGTTTCCCGTACATATCATTCATGTTGCCTGTTAGATGTACCTGTGATATGAGGGCCACCATGTATAGTGAAGATGATTCTTACCACAGATTCATGTTCTTGCTCAGGAGCTCCCTGGGGTTGTTTCTGTATTGGTTGTAGTGGTTATTGAGGTCGTTGTCGTTTAGGTTGTGGGTTTGCTTGTCTCACCACATAGTCTCTCAGGTGACCTCTTTTGATTAAATCTTCAATGACAACCTTTAACGCCCAACATTCCGAAGTGTTGTGTTTGACCTCATTGTGATGAACACAAAACTTGTTCCTGTCTCTACGGTTAGTGAGGGTCCTCATGGGATGGGACTTCCCGAAGTCCTCTCAGTTCCTATCTGTTGTGAAGATCCTATCCTGTGTATCTAACAGGATGTTGTAGCTATCATAGAGACCCTGACGCTGAGGTCGCTTATTTCTTGGCTCATTCCTAGCCTTCTTAATGATTTAATGATTTGAGTTGTTGTTTCGACCTTCACTTCTGTTCCCACCATTGCCTCTTTTCTTTGGTTGGTTGGAACTGCCCGTTTCACCCTTCTAGTTAGATTTCTTAGGGCTGAAGGTCTCCTCCTATCTGATCTCTTTGACAGCTCGCTCATATAACTCTCTCAGGTCCTTTACTGAGGATTTGTAGATGCTTTCGTATAGCTTCTTATCCTTTCGAAGACCAGCTGAGATCGTAGTTAAGATACTTTCATCTGATGAGTTCTCTACATTGGTAACTTCACGTCTGAACTTGATAATATAATCTTTCAGCGATTCATTCTGTCACTAGAAGATAGTGGCAATGTGACAAGATGATGCGAGCTGCCTCCTCAAAGCTCTATATTGGCTAAAGAATTTTCGTTGGTATTCCTCCCAACTTTCTATGCTACGAGCTGGGAGACTTTTAAACCAGGTTCGTGGAATGTCTCTTAAGGTGACTGGGAAGACATGACACTTAACCAACGGATTATCCGTTTGGAGATCCATTTGGATGTTAAATGCATCCAGATGGCCATAAGGGTCGCTATCCCCACTATATTGAGGAATGTTAGGGACCTTGAATCTGGGAGGAAGAGGTTGTGTCTCGATCTCTCTGGTAAAAAGGGTCCTCTCCCCATACTAATCATGTTGGTTTGAGACATCAAGTTGTGCTTCGAACTACTGAACCCTCTGAAGAAGCTCTTCTATCTATGGATCCTGTGGTCTTTGTCCCTTTCTATGCTCACGACTTGGGGATTGACAGTCTGGTACATGTCCATGTCTATCTCTAAGCGAGCCGTTGGCTCGATACGAATTCGCACATCGTTGGTTATCTATTTCATCCTCTTCATACTGAGATGTAACTCTGACTCGATCGTGGCTAACCTTTACGCGACGGCTCCCATCCTGACTCACTCTTACTCTTAAACTTGCAGGACGCATAAGTTCTCTCTCTTCGCGAGCTTGGCCACCTCCAGCTCTTGATCGTGTGTTAGAGGAGCAAACTGAGCCGATAGGTCGTGAAACCTCTCCGAAAAGTCTTTCAGGAGCTGGCATTTCTTCTCGTTGTTGCTAATTAACTTCTCTTGGAGCAGCAGCCTCAAACTTGAGCATGTTTTGGGCTTAGACCTGTGCCAGCACCCTGACTGCATCTGCCAGCTGCCACACGGTATTTTCGAACACCTCCTACTGCTAGTGTCAGGCTAGTAGTCTCTCAACTACGGGGACCGTTAGTACTAGTTGGCGAGGGGCTAGTGGAGTCATACGCATAGTAACGTCGATTATGGGGATATGAGATGCGCTTGCCATCGGCATAATTACATCCTCCATTAGCTTGACATCATGCTGCTGCTGATCCATCTGTCTTTCTAGTTGATCAGCTGTCGCATCCGAACTCCCGGTTGTTCTTCCTCTTGCCATAACTGTCAAAAACTCCAAAAAATTGTAGTCTGGACCTTCCGCCTAGCGTCAAAATGTCAACGTACGAATTTGATCGATCGAAGTTCTTAACCTAATGCCTACAATTAAAGAGAAATAAAGCAAAATAAAAAGAAAAAGGGAGAGGACGAATAGCGTTTGCATGGTAGTTTTTACGTGGTTCGGCCAGAACAATGCCTACGTCCACAACTATGTTCTTTGGTTGTTTTGGTAGAGTCACAGAATATTATTCAGTATTGTATGTTTACAATGAAATTTCAACCTATATTTATAGCTTGCGACGTTACAATTTGAATACAATTAAAATAGGAAAGAATTTCACATTAATTACACTTCCAAAATCGGTTTTCATCATATCAGGGATAGATTCCGCCATATCAGGGATTGATTCTACCGACATAAGAATTTAAATTTATTTTCAATTCTGATAGTTGACTCATTCTCAATTTGGGTTGTTGTCATTCTGAAAATTTTTCTTAATGGGCGCTTCGATTTACGAGCTAAAGCTTGCCTTGGACAATTTCGAGTTGAGCATAAGGCGAGCTGGACTATGGTTGACTAGCGACCTGAGAACTGCATTAGCAAACTACGAGCTCGTTTGTACGAACTAGGCCTTCATGTATTGGGTTAATCCATTGGATTGGTTTCCTTGAGCTTTCACCAACTCATTTATGTGGTCTCAAATATACCCACAATACAACAAATGTACGAAACATTAAGCAGCTAACCAGATTCACGTAAGTTGCTCTGTTTGACAAACATTAAGCAGCTTCCAAACAGGCTCCATGTATTATAATGGTTGCGAAGGCCCACTAAAGTTAGACCGAGTTGCCTGCTTGACAGAGCTCCTCCCTTACATGATGAAATGGCTCGGTTCTTATTTCCTTTACTTTCTTATTATGAAAAGAATTTGAAGAGTAAACTATTCGAGATTAGTTCCAAAATTTATTTATTAGATGAACAATCCCCTACTAATTAAAAAAATCTATTGATGTTAATTTGAAGGTTATAATAGTAATTAAATAAGTAATTTTATTTATTTTAATAAAATTAAATAAAAATTTTAAAAAATAAATAATTAAATAAAAATTTAATTTATTATATCTCAGTCATCCATCCTATGATGGATGGTAGAAATTAATTTGAAAAAAATAAAAAAATTAAATAAAAATTAAATATAAAATATAAAATTTTAATCATCAGATTTTTACTGTCTATCTTAAAATAGATAGTGGACATTGATTTAAATAAAAATTAAAATTAAATAAAAATTAAAAATTAAAACCTAATCTTCATTCTTATATCGTCTCTCATTCACTCCTCCTTCTTCCCTTCCCCTCTCTTCTTTTTTTTTTTTTTCTCTTTTCTTCTTTTTCTTTCACCTGTCTCGTCGTCGCTGCTACCCATATCTTGTTGTCGTTAATGACTGTGGCACACCTATCTCCATCTATCATCAAACCAGGACTGCCTCCTATCCACACCTCTTCTTCTTCCCTTCTTTTTTCTTTTTCTTCTTCCACCTATCTCGTCGTTGCCGCCCCCCATATCCACTACCGATGACTGTGGTGCACCCATCTCCACCCATCGTTGTCGATTTTGATGCACCTATCCCACACCTCATCGCTCTCTCCCTCCCTCTTCTTATTGCTCTCTCTCTCCATCAATGACTATAGTTTGGATGGGTGATATTGGTTTGAGTTTGATTAGGTTTAACAGTGGTAGTGGTGGAGTTAGGGTTTGAGTTTTGATTGGGTTTAACTATAGTGGTGGTAATGTTGGGGTTTGAGTTTTATTGGGCTTGATGGTGGTGATAGTGATGTTGAGTTTGTTGTTGCGAATAGGTGGTGGTGGTTTCTGGGTTTAACAACCACAGGGTTTCTGGGCGAATCAGGGATGGTTTGATTTGGTGTAATAAAGATGGTTTGAGATGATTTTCTCTATTTTTCCTTTTTTTTTTTCGGTTGGGTTTAGAAATGAATATTTGGGTTTCCAGTTGTTGGAAATCCAGTTGTTTTTGTGTTAATTAGTTTTTTTTTTTCATTTTTGTGTTATTTTTTATTTAATAATATTATTAATTAATAGTCTAAAGAGGATTATAGTCCTTATATAAATTTGAAAGGTATAATAGAGATTTTATAGAATTTTAAGAGGGGTATTTTGGTCATTTAGCGATGTTGGATGGAAAATGCTAACATTTTAAATGGAAAGTTAACTGCATAGGATAGTTTAGCTAATATAAAAAATTGAGTGTTAATATCGAATAGTTTACTTTCCAAGGGGGTATTTCATAATAACTTTTCTTTTTATGAACTCTAACTCCAAGTGATGAGAATCATGGAACTCTGAGTTAGCATGTTATGTTAATTATATTGGTGTGACTTTTCAATAACAATGTGATATGTGATATTTTCTTTCATAAAGAGTAATGTTGAAAACCGAAATGTGTGTTTCAAAAAAAAAAAAAAAAAACCTAAAATGTGAACCATTTGAAGGTTGAAGTTTTTTTTCTTTTTAAAGCAAAAACCCAAATGCTTAAAAGACTGCAGAGAATCGCATTAAGAGGAGAAAATGAGAACAAAAATACTAGCGAAAACCAATAAAGAGAACTCCTTAGGAATCCAAGAGAAGGTGCCTACAAATACAAGATAAATAATTCATCATATGAAACCAGACTGATTTAGGCCCTCATTAACTAAAATGTCCACTACCAAATTGCCTTCATGAAAGATGTGAATGATTTTAGAACTCATTTTGCCGATAAATCCATGCTTTGAAACCAAGAATTACTAAGTAGTTGCTAGAAAAAATGAATATATTGTTATTTTATACCTATTTACCTAACGTTTGTAATAAATATTCAAGTAAATCATGTTAGTTATTTAATGATAAATCATGGAAGGATATGACAAGTAAATTGATGTGTTTCAAAGCAAATTCAAGATAAAAGAGCAAAAAATCTTGCAAGTTGAAGTTTTAAGACAATTGGAGTTAAAATTTCGGAGTTTTTAGGCTGGAATATAGGTCGACTTGTTTAAACTCATACAGCTTGCATAGTTAGAGTTGTATAAGCCATAACCCATCAAATTAAAGCTCTGGATGTCTAGTTCTCATAGTTGTTGACCGTTTGTCAATCGAAGTTATTTAGAGAAAGTTATGACCAATTTAGAGAAGCCCTGAAGGTCAGTGCAATTGTAGGTTTAAGTCATAGGATCACAAGACGCGACTGTCGCAAGTTGGTGTCGCGGGTTCACAAGTTACAACAGCAAGCTGTGACAACTTGCAAGATGTTATCGCAAGATCACAAGTCGCGACAACAAGCTATGACAACTTATTTTAGCAAATTTCAAACTTTGTTGTGCAATAAATGCTGATTTGGAAATTTTCTTCTTTGTGCAAGCCTTTTAGTCAACCATTCACACCTATAAATAGGTGTGATTTCCATACCATACAACAAACAATTGAAAAGAGAGAGAGAGAGAGAGACAACAGTAGAGAGAAGAAGAGAGAGAGCTTAGCGTGGGGTGACGGCTTTGCCCTCAACCACGAATTTTTCAGCAGTAATTTTTAGAGCTTTCAAGTCATCATCAATAGTTGGAGGCATGAGGGTCGCAATATATTGGGAGTCAAGTTGGAGGATCAAATCTAATATGAGAGATGAGAGGATCGCGCCTATTCAATGAGATTTTTTATGCACTATATTTTTAATTATTTAAATATTTGTTGATTCTTGTTTTAATTATTTTAAGAGTTAAATACACAATACCCCTTTGAGGTTTATTCAAATACAAGCGCGTAAACAGTTTGATTTTTATAACATGATGCCCCCTAGTTAACAGTCAAATATGGTTAAATCAAACGGTTGACTGGTTTTTAATTTGTAAGGACCAAAATGCCCTTACTGTTTGAAATAATTTAAAATTATAATTTAAAATATTATTAAAATAAAATAATAAATCAATAAAAATTATTAAAACATCTCACTCTCTCTCTCTTTCTCCACCAGCCTCCACCAAAGACCACCGCCCCTTCGCACGCCAACCTCTTCTTCTTCTTCTTCACCAGAAGCATCTGGGTTCGACCAACCCAGATGGGTTCGTCTGGGTTCGACAAACCCAGACGAGTTCGTCTGGGTTTGACGAACCCAGAACCCAGACGAACCTTCTGGGTTCGACGAACCCAGACGGGTTCGTCTGGGTTCTAGGTTCGTCGAACCCAGACGAATCTGGGTTCGTCTGGGTTCGTCTGGGTTCGACGAACCCAGATCTGGGTTCGTTTGGGTTCTGCACGAACCCATCTGGGTTTGACGAACCCAGATCTAGGTTCGTCGAACCCAGACGGGTTCGAGCAGAACCCAGACGGGTTCGAGCAGAACCCAGACGGGTTCGACGAACCCAGATCTAGGTTCGTCGAACCTAGACGGGTTCGAGCAGAACCCAGACGGGTTCGACGAACCCATACGGTCCATCTGGGTTCGTCAAACCGAGAACCCAGACATCTCTGGGTTCATGAATAGGTTTGTTAAAGATTTTTTTTGTTATGATTCTTGTATTTATGTTTGATTTGTTGTGGTTGTTGATGATAATGATTCTGAGTTTGAGTTTGGTTGATGATGATGATGATGATTCTGGTTTCTTTTGTTTAGTTTGGGAACCAGTTGTGTTTTTTTTATTATAATTTATTTTGTAATTTTCTTGTTTGATGATGATGCATCATCTGGTTCACCATGTCTGGGACGAATTTAGATGATGAACATCATCTGGGAACCCAGAAGTTCATCATCTGGTTCACAATTTTTTTTTTTAAATTCTATTTTTTTTTGATTTGTTGTAGGGATATTGAATTATTAAAAAATATATTTTTTTTCTTTTTTAATTTTTTTAAATAAAATAGGTTCATAAATGACGAAATTACCCTTGGTCAACCAAATATTGACTAACAGACACTAACGACTTGGGGGCATTGTGTTATAAAAACTAAACTTTGACTATGAGTCTTTAAAGCCTTACCTCAGGGGGGTTTTGTGCATTTAACTCTTATTTTAATGATGATGAATTAAATTCTCATTTCTAGGCTACAATGTACCTTGACCATGAATTTAATTTATTTAATGATTTAGTAATATTTTATAATTGATTTTTATTTTTGTATTCTATTTTATTGGTGCTTAATGTTAGTTGATTAATTTGGATCCGTTAATTGATTAAATTTTAGGAATTTGATACTATGAAGAGAAGCATAATAAGACCAGAACCTAACAAAATAGCATAATTCATATGAGATAGAAATATACTTATATGGTTGTGTAATCATGTGTAGATAATGTGAATTTAATGAACTCAGGTTAATCAATCTATATAGAGATATAGTCATGTTAATTAATTTGGGTAAATGTTTGACCATCGAGAGAGACTAGTTACTACATTAAGATTATCTTATTAAATATAAGGTAAAAACTATCTTTAGGAAAGGAGAATAAATCAAATGATTGGTTAAGTAAAATTGTATGCCTTGATATTTTCCAATTGCTGATTTTTCTTGAGTTGAATTGTTAGTTTAATTTTTTAGTTTATAATTTCTTTACTCAAATCCAATTTCAATAGTTTAGATAAAGAATTGTCTTGACCATTTTAGTACTTAACACATAAATAATTTAGACAATCCTTGTAAGAACGTTACTCTACTCACTACTATATTACTTATGGACCGTGTACACTTATATGAGTTTCTAGTATGAATATTTAATATCGTGTTTTAATTAGAAAAATTCCATCATTGAAATTAATTTATAAAACACACTAGAAATTTGTCATCAAAAAACAAAAAATAAGTACGAAATTTAAATATATTGTATATGCACTAGGAAAAAAACTTTTCTCAACCATAAGAAAATACTTTGATGCTCTATCATAACATTGGGCAATTCTCTCTCTCTTTTTTTTTTTAATATGGATTTTTTTTTTCAAATTTTGTTACATAATATTTTAAAATTCTTTTGTATATTTATTTTTTCTAATCCAATCATTTAAAATTATATCATCAAACAATTTACAAGTGAAACAACCAATAATTTCCAAATTTTATTTGAGAAAAGTTTACTTTTAAAAGATCTTTTCTCTAAAACACCCTTACTCGAAGAAATCATACCAAGCGAGCTTAGACTGATAATCAAACGAAAACATTCTTATTTCATTTAGTTAAGGATTTTTCTTACTATTAGGAGTTTCTTTAATTCATTCTATGATATATCTTTTTTTTTTTTTTTTTATATAATGCCAAAAGTTGACTAACTTTAATTTACACCAAGAATTAACTAAATCCACACCTTAACAAACTTTAATGGCAATTGGGTTTCAAACATGTTTATTTAAAAGCCTAAAACATACCTCAATTGAACAAGATCAAATTGGTTCGATTCAGGTCTATTTCATATTTAAAACCACAAACGCCAACTAATTTCCAGAAGTAACAAAAAAACATCATGATCCACAGTCCACAATCCACTTGCTAGTTTCATACAATTTTTAACGAAAAACAAAACTAATTAGAACTCAAAATAGAAACAAAACTGACAGTGATCATAATCCACAAAATCGATATTTAACATATAAAAAACAAAAATCAAATACATAGGTTGGTGTTTTTTAACAATTACACCACAAATCAAACCACCCTAAAACTCAAAACTCAACCCATCACGAAAACATCAAACTTCACAAACCAAACAATAATTACAATAAAAAATTTCAACTTTAAACAAACCCACCACATAAAACACAAAACCCAAAAAACCCACCACATAAAACACAAAACCCAAAAAGACACACCACACTAACTATCACAACTTCTCAATTGCACCACAACCAAGCTTAAGAGAGGCTTTCAAAAATTTGGTTCAAACCGTGACACAATCTGGAGGCTTGGTTTGATGGTAGGGGCAGGCAAAAGGATCTGAAGACTAGGGTGTCTGGTTGTCAACGAAGAAGGAAAATGAAAAATGAAAGGGGTTTGGTTGGTTAGGGTTCGACGAAGAGAGGTGAAGACATGGGTGTGTGCCAACGAGGAAAAGAAAACCAAAATGAAATAGAACGAGTTTGGCCAGTCAAAGAGATGTAATTAAGGTTGAGTTAGGCATGCAAATTTATAAATGTGTCATTCAGTGTTATTCAAAAGTTTAATAACACTGAAGAGTATATGCATAAATTTCATATATAAAAAAATAATAAACACACTAGTGTTATTCAGTTTGATTCTGGGTCAGACTCGAACATGAATCGAAAACATGTAAGTTCTTCACCTTAAGAATCGAATGCCCCTCTTCTCTCCATATAAACCGACTCGAACTCCTAAAAATCAATTTAGATCGGGTCCATTCAGGTTGGTTCATGTTAATGTGCCTAGCCCTATTCAAAAGTTTATATTGCTATTAGTAATTATCTTGTGTTTGACGTATACAATGAGGCCTATACAAGTAACTTGAATTCCAAGTCCTAGTGAGGTGACCAAATGCACGCGTACGTGTAAGAGCCAATAAGCCCGTATCTCCTAATGTTAAGGGACCGCGAAGCAAAAAGAACAATTCACGCCCGCTTTTTTTGGGCATTAGCGCGCTCTGATGTTCATTTTCGTACTAGTATGATAGTGGTCCAGCCCAAGGGTTCGATCATAGCGAGCTGTGGTCCTATCTAGCTTCGTCGCCTAGCTAGACTAGACCTGGACTACGGCCTACGGCCACCAAGAGTCGCCATGTGGCTCGACATAGTTGATATGATCCCGAAACTTTTTTCTTAGAAAGTGATGTTGCAACCATAACCATACCCTACAATTGCACATTAAATTGTAGGGTAGAGAAATAGGGCTGCCCTCATTATTGTTTAGGATGATGGTACAATACGGAAGCAATTGTGTCAGACACTCAGTTAGAATTGCGGATTTAAAATTTTTAATGCTATATATTTGTTTGAGTTAGAATAACCAACGATGACGGCTTTATGTAATTTAGTGGCAACTTCAAAGTCACGAATTCGAATTGATATTCGGTATCTAATATTAAAAACGGTATTACTGTATTTTTTGGGCTGATAATGAAATTTCACTTTTGGTAATGTAATAATTTAATTCCTTTATATATTAATTTAGGATTTAGGTTATTATAAGGATAGTTTTATAATGTTTATTAGTAGAGAAGAAAAATTAAATATTTTATCCTACTCTTTAAGATATCCAAACGTGTAGTAGTATAGTCAAAAAAAATTTTTAATGATGCGAATGTAAAATTTACCGAATAAACCAGTAAATTACTTCTTAACATGATGATGAGACATTTTGTTTGTACGTATATTATTTTCAATAATGGTGGGGCATGAAAATGAAGTGAATTGATAAAAAATTTCACAAATAAAATATTATGTACAGATACATTAATTTATTTATTCAATTTAATATGACATTAAAGTAGATGAGGTGTTTTTACGATATTTTTTTAAGTGAAAATCACTATAAAGTTCTCTAGACTGTATAATTTTGTGACATGCTTATTTGTATGATTTCTTGTCTTGCCTTGCTCTTTTCTCCATATCTTACAAAATTAACAACACACAATCTAATATTAACAGTTACACAATCAAACATGGATGATAACAATTATAATAGAAGAACTATACGTTATATTGATAGAGAATTCCTTGTAAAATTGGTGTGTAATGATACTAGCTAGATTCTGGCTTGTCTTGCAAGTCTTATAATCGTGGGGCATGATCCTTTGTCACCCTTTATCCCTTTATATGTGCCTCGCACACAAATTTTTCCCCTTTTTCTTTTTTCTTTAAAAAAGAAATTATTGAAATTTATAAAGTATAGTACATGTGATTGAAAAGAAAAAGCATTATTTATGATAATTTTATAAATTCGGCTATATATCTGGAATTAGATTTGTAATGACACTTTAAAAGCTGTTTGAATTTAATTAATATGTGTTATAATTGAGTGGTTGCATGCTTGCATGCAAAAATATAAATGAGGAGAACATGATTGTGTATATTCTTTAAAAATGGAATCTTTTGTTAATAAAAGTAAGACAGATATACAAGAATTTCTTGATGTGGTTTGCAAAGGCGGACACATTAATATGGTTTAAGAATGTTATATGACCACTTCAATATTATTTCCTGATATTTTACAAACCAATATTGGAATTTCATGCATGTCATTGATTTGCAAATTAACTAATAATAAGTATGAGAGTTGTCTTTGTGGGGTGTAGCTTTATTCCAACTAATATTGTCCCTTGGACAACTCACCCAATTGGAATAATGTAAAAAGTACTTGAGGTTTTTTTTTTATATTATATCCCGCTCAAATTGTGTAATAAGATTTTAATAGGAATTAATAATTTAAATGCATACATTACCTGCATATTGTAATAAACTACTAAATCAGTCACGCGAGTATTAAAATTGCAATTGCCTAGACAATCTGACGAATTGTTATACATATAGAAATCACGCTTGTTTTAATATTGGTGGCACAAATATTTTATACGCCATATATATTTATTTAAATTTAAATAATTACTATTTAAATTTTAGAATTGATTAGTTGTGGGAATAAAGACACTCACAAGATGGTTATGACTTTAATTTTTTAGAGGGATAATCTAAAAAAATCTGTTATAGTTTATATAAATATCAAATTCATTCATTTTTATGTAACCATTCATTTTTATGTAACCACCCCTCCCTCCCAAACATTAACAAAAACACTCAAAATATTCTTTAGAAGAGTGTGAAATGACAAAAATGCTTTCGATTGATATAAATTGATGATGAAATCATAGAGAGCAAAGTTGATATTTTCTATTAATTTTTTAATATTAAGAAGAGTTTTGGACAAAAATAAAATATATATAATAAAATAGATATTTTTGTAAAATACAAATAGGTATTTTAGGATTGTCCCTTATAGAATTGGTCAGTGAAATAATAAAAAATAAGGCAATGGTGGATCTTTTTTCTTCGATCAAAGTCACGTGCATAGCTTTTGGACTATAAAATGAAATAGTAATCAGTAACAATGATAATCCATTCAAGTATAGAATTTTTTTCAAGTTAATGTTCTTACTGGATTTATCAAAAGTTAGGTACAGAGTATGTTTTCGGATGTATTCATAACCATACAAAATATTTTTGAATAGCTAAAAATATCCTTTCTCCGTATTTTATAATTAATTAAAAAAGATAAAGAAATTAAAATAAAATCAGTATGGCTTCTTAACTACATACCTTTTGTTTTTTTTTTTTTTTTTTTTAAGAAAAAATCTAAACCACAACTTGTACTTCAAGTATCTGTTAGGCAAAAACTTCGAAATTGCATTTTCAAAAACTTCTACTCGAAAGCAGATTCTACAAAGATATTTCAAATTCAATTACTATTAAATTAGGGAAGACTTAACAACAGGAAAGTTGATTATATTTATAAAAGAGGAGGTGACTCAGCCTGGACAAAAGGCATTTAATATTTAATTATTTTTCATTTGGGATATTATTGCAAAGCTATTGGCCTAGATATGACATAAAAACTTGTACATATATATATATATGTAAATATATATCATTTTCACTTTCGAAAATGACTGCCATACATAAGGACAAAGGATGACAATACATAAATTGATGATAGGATTAGATATGCCCCTTTTCTTCCAAGTACTGGGCCACAAAGTCTATGCCAAGCGTCACTTTGTGATAGCCATTGTTTTGGCACACTATGAGAACAGTTAAAAGTAAATTAAGAGAGGGATTGACTCACAACCCTCCTGATCGGCTTTAATTTTTCAAGGTACAAGCTAGTCAATTTGTTGGGATAAAGTGTGCCCAGGGTTTCTCATGCAAGGCACATCTTTGTCTAAGAATCTCTCTCTGTTTTCTTTGAGAAGTAATATATATATATGCATAAAAAGCATACAAGTATATTAATTGTTTAGGGGGTGAAAAGCATTTCCCAACTTAAAAGAAAGAAAAAGATGTCTCCATCAATTGCCATTTCTCATCTATTCCATTCGGTAACTCCTTTTCAACCTTTATGCTGCCCCATCATGTCCCTCACATAAATGCCAAACTCAAAGTTCTATTTTGATTAAAATTGCAAAATGTGAAACTGGTTTAATGCTTAGGTGGCATGTCAATCCAATAAAACTACAACATTATTACACATTAATTTAAAACTTATATAAATATAATGATGTTGTGATTATCACATTTTAAACATCACTCTTCCGTGAATTTAATTTAATTTGACGTCACTCATCTGTAATTTAATTTAATTTGATAACATGATGTCTTACTTTTTGAAAAGCTTTTTCGAAGAGAAGCGTCAAATCTGGTGACAAGTGGTGTTTCTTGCATTAATTCCAATTGCTATCAATACTTGAGAATCGTCTTATCCTTAACCCAACCAATTAGATCACATCCTCATCACATAATTAATCCTTGATACCAGATACAACTTAAATAAATCAGATCTGTAGCATTGGATGCTAGCTGTCACACTCGAGTAGCCAGGCCAAGTCATATTCTATTGGACATTTAATGTTTCAACTTTACTAGCTGCATCTGATAGGCTACGTTTAGTCCAAAAGCCGATCACTCATATATTAGAATCCTTGTACTCATTGTACAGATACCCAGAAGAAGACAATAGCTAAGTAATTGCGTGAACTAGAAGAAAGCCCCATCTGGGATTGATTCTCACACTTTGAAGAATATGGCTGTACAGCCTTACAGCCCAGAAAATTCATGCATGCCAGTACAAAGAACAATCTGATTCATTTTTCATTTTTCATGTTTTTACTCATTCCCTTCACTGGTCAAAATCTTCCTAGATTGTGCCTGTTTAGCTGCCAATATTGACTCACTGCTCAACTGCTCATTGCTAGCTCAGTGGGAGCAAGTATAATATGATCGAATAAGATTCATTAATTTTCAAGAATGACTTTGTTACAAGTCAATTAAAATGCTCTTAAATATATTAATCTAGGCACATGAAGAGAGAAACATATATATTATGTGCAAAGTCAATTAGAATTGAGTACTTTCTCCATGAAGCTTTTATTGATTTTTTCATCTTCAATTCCGGGAAGGTAGGGAAATTCCACACCTACACCGCATGCTTCTTCACATGTAAAGTGTCACCTTGTAAATTAATTTTGGCAATTTTGAGTACTATTATTAGCACAGAAACAGAAGGAAATAAATAAACAACACAAAAATTTCAGGCCAAATCCACTCTCATAAAACATGAAATTCTGTCAATTCTCTTGTATGTACAATGTTCCATGTACTGAAATAAACAGGAAGTAAAGTTAAAATTCACAGACACTAGAAGGTCACTTGATGGGAATGATACCACATAGAAAAGAAATTTAAAACATAAAACTTTCTGATTAATATCTTGTTGTATCAATGTGAAAATTTGGCCTGAGAAATTGAGAATATAGTTGACTAGGGTCCTACTATATATCTATATATCTAATTATAATCCCACAAGTTATAAGGCTCTTCATACCAGAAACCAGTATCAACCGGCTCTGTTTCAGGAACCTGCCACGAAACCGAGTCCCAGAACTCATCAATCTGATGACTACCATCTAGTAAAAGATCAGGCAGGCCGAAAAAGGTATCATCATTGTTATTCAATGGGGAGCTATTAAGTGACTCTTGAGTGTCATGAGAGGCCACAGTACTAGCAGGTGAGTGAGGAAAAGCCAGCTCCTCTGGTTCATGTCCACTGATTTTCTGGTAGCCGATAGAAGCAGCTTTGGCGGCTGCAGCTTGTATGTCCTTTGGAGAAGCAGTGGCAGGACGAGGTAGTTCATGAGCCAGCTCCGGGAAATTAAGGACAGCAGAGTGGCCTTTGATTGCAAGAGCTGCTACATCATGAGCTCGAGCTGCCATTTCAGGTGTCTCGAAAGTCCCCAACCAAATTCTTGACTTCTTCCTTGGCTCCCGGATTTCGGATACCCATTTGCCCCATTGACGCATTCTCACTCCTCTGTAAGTCGGATGTTTTGTCCCAGTCCCACCATTTTCACTACTCTTACACTTCTTTTTCTTGCCTTCATTGTCACTAGCTTTCTCTTTTTGGTCTCTCTTGGACTTCTTTTGTGATTTGAGTTTTGTTGAATTGTGATATGTAGTCGTAGAAGAGGAGGACGAGGAGGAGGTGGTGGTAGTGGACGATGTGGTTTGAGGTTCACGCTCTGTGACGTTGAGTGATGACACTTCCATTTGGACCCTAAAATAAAAGAACAAAAGAAGGCTTAGTATGTGAGAAACATAGCTTGGAATGTAGGAGGTGGGAGCTTCTTATATTTCCTTCACAAAATGTAACAAAGATATTATTAAAATGTATTCAAGGCCATGAGGGCCTCTTTGGTCATAAAAGTAATACCATATTGAAAATGGTTATATTTTTAAAATGTTTTAAAATAATGCATGCTAAGGATCTGCAAAATCTTTCCTTACAAAATATCTTATTTTTATCTAACGACAGGTATTCATTAAAAATAATAATAATAAATTAGTACAAATTACAAGATTATTTAATTGAAATCGATCTGATTTCTATTATTTTTACCATTTTTAACCACTTGGGGGTCCTTTTTTTAAAGAAAAGAAAATGTGGACAAGGAACATAATCTTTAATGTTGGTTGTTTCCTGGCGTTTTCTAATGGCTTTAGTGATTAATGATGAGGGCAAATGTGATATATGATAAATCAAATATCAAATAGTCATGTGCAAATCCTTTTTTTAAAATAAAAAATAGTCATGTGCAAATGAGAAAGTGATTGTGGTACAGTGATAAACTACAATCTACCCATATTATTTTTAATGATCATGAATTGTATTTGTAAAAGTTCTATTCATATAAATATTTTTTTCTATCTATATAGATTGCTCTCTTTTATTTTTTAAAAGTTGGTTTTTGAATAACATCTCAAAATTATATCGGAATAATTTAGATAATATCTTAGGTTGATCTAAGTAATTAAAAAAATAATAATAATCATGTGCAAATTGGAGGTGATAAAATGATTAATTAAGACGTGGCAGTGCATGTGAAAGCTGGCTTGGGTCAACTTGTGGCTACTTTGATCTGTGTGCCTTCAGATCCGTTCATTGTGATGTGGCCGTTTGTTAAGCATCTAGTATTATTGTTTACTGTGTACTTTTCTAATTTTTTAGAATTTTTAAATCGTTTGATGTTAAATGTGACCGTATTTCTCTATTTTTTTATTGTTAAAAATCCAACATCTAGAAAGCAAAACCCAAAATTTTGTAGATGTTTGACCGAAAAATCTCATGTTTTAAATGTTTTAGCATTTATCTGCGTCCTTCAAGATGTGATTTTCTTAGGCACATGAAATTGGTGAGTGGCTTGCGTTGCGTGAGCGTTTATTTGTTGGCTCACCAAAAAGCCTTGTCCATTTCTGTTGTTCAAATTGATGTGAAACAGGTTTTAATTGCTCTTCAGTTAAGATCTTCGGCTAATGACTCTACCAGGTTCATTAGGGAGGATGCTTTAGATTTATGGGCTGCAGTTGGTAGTTGTGTTTGTCATGCTACATACCTTGCTCCGGTAATAGCGTGGCTCACCGCTTGACTGCTTAGCCTTTTTCCTCCCGAGAACGGTTGTATTGAAAGGACGTAAGCCTTGAATGTATTTTTTTCTATTCTATTTTTTTTAAAAAAAAAAATTACTTGGGTTACATAGATCCATAATACAATGATCTTATTAAATCGATTAAATAAATAAAAATTAAACATATTATAAATAAATAACGGAAAAATTAGATTTGTGAAGACATTATATAGTTCTTTATACTTACATTAATGAAATTGAGAGTTTGAATAGTTTTTTTTTTTTTTTTTAAACATTAAATTGTAATATTTTAAAAGAAAAATTGTATGGTACAAATATATTTAAATAAATCCTGAGTTAAATTTATGTAACTGTACACGTCTTGGATTTAACCCAATCTTATAACAAGGATACTCTGATAATTTTATATTAAAAAACAATAAAAAGCCAAGACAATCAAATGAATTAAATTGACAAATCAAGACCAACTTTGCTTTTTTGGATCGAGAGAAATCATATAATTAGAAAATTCCTACTTGCTAATTTTTAAATGAACATAAGTGTAAAAAGACAATAAATGTTCACGATTAATTTCCATCCCCCATGAATCCAAAACTTTGACGGCTGTAGAATTTTGTTGTAGTTACGTGCTATTATAAATGAATTAACAATAAACTAATGAAGAATTTAAACTTTCGACTGAACATTTTTTGTTTTTTTAAATATAAACGGGAAAATAAATTGACACAATCGAATGAAAGATCTATATGATGAGCATGATCTAAATAGTTTTTTGGATAATAAATTGACATCTCTTTTATTTATTATTTTTTATGAGTAAATTGGGAATCAAATCTACTACATTATTAAGTTACGAATAAGTTACACAACTCAACAAAACTTTGGTACAACCCAAATTATATCGCAACATTGTACACTTACCCCACTTTAGATGTTGCCTTCCCATCCCCACATGGTGTTATTTACTAAAGTGGAGACTACCAAAATTAAGCAAACCATTTTATTTATTGAATAATCTTATTTATCAATTATATTCATTAAATTGATTGTAAAGATGATTATTAAAATCAATTTAATTGATATAATTATTAAGTAATGTTACCTAATTAATAAGGAAGCCAAATCCAAAATTACAAATTGCCTCTTATTAGTAAAAATTATATTTCTTCCTTCTTTGTTGTTTCTATCTTTCTTTCATCTTCCATTTTTCTCCTTTATTCTTCTTCATTCTTTCTCTTTGGTTTCAATTATTGTCCACGACTGCAAATTACGAATAGCCCCTTATTACAAAAAATCACGTTTCTTTATTCTTCTTTCTTTTTTACTTTCTTCATTCTTCCTCTTGTCTCCTTTATTCTTCTTCATCCTTCCTCTTTGGTTTGACCATTAATTTACTATTTCTCTCCCTATGTTTCTCACTTTCTCTCCTTATTGGTTCTAAAAATTGAAAATTTGTGAAAAAAGTTGAAATTAAAAGAAGATGGGTATTAGGTTACTTACAAATGTTAGATTTGTTTACGTCTAAAAATGAATTTTTAATATTTTAAGTGGTCAAAAACGTTTTTTATCCTATTTAAAACTACTATGTTTGGGTTAAGAAACACTTGAAGGAGACAAACAGACAGTATATATCGTAAGTTCAAATTTTTCTAGTTCGGTTTCAATGAAATTTAAAGGTAACAAATTTTTTAGACGTGAACCAATATGATGCACATTCTGATCTGTAGCATGTATGAACAAAACAATTCTACTGCTCGATCAAATTGACGAACAATTTACATTAATAAATAATAACCAACCACCGAATATCCATCAATTATTGAATTAAAATAATAATGAATTAGCATATTTTATATTGTCATGCATTATTCTCTCACTTTCTTTTTTCTAACTACTGATTTGTTGAACTAAAAAATGTTCATGACATAAGCTAACATAAATATTTGTCAAAAGCATAAAACCTGTTTTTGAGTCGTAGTCTTCAACCTGATGATCCTTGTTCTCTTTTGCTTTTGACAACAAAAGATTTATAACTTGTTTATAGTCTGCCTTGAAAGAAAATTTATATAGGCACATTGTACTTTATCTTTGAATACAAATCGGAAGGAAACTTCTTCACATTTTGATTACATTCACAATTAAAAAGTGACATCGATCGTTTTTTTCCCCCAGTTATGGCCTCTATTAGCACACATTCTGACGTGATAATTAATTGTCTGAAATTGAGGCAAAAGATTCGTACATATATCGTTTACACACTTGACCGTACATATACTTTTCGAAATGCGTATTTCGTCATCGAAGAAATTAGTTGAAGCGGCTTAGCCATCTCTAATATTTGACACAACTTTAACACTATTTTGGTGTCAGTATCAAATTTTTTTACATCAAATTTTTTTTTAGACATCAAATTAATATAAATAATATCTTTAAAGAATATTTCATATATAATTATTTAATCAATATTAATTAATTTATTTTATATAAAATTTTATTCTCAAATAATTACTCACAATATATTAAAAAATTATTAAATACTCAAAATTTTTTTAAAAAATTTTGTTTACAATAAATTATTCTCATTATATTTCCACCTAATTTTTTAGTCACTTAATATTTTTCAACTCATTTTTATCCAACTAATTGTTTATCCACCTAATTTTTTATTCATCTCATTTTTTCAACTAATTTTTTATCCAACTATTTTATTATCACCCCATTATAAAATCTTATTATCAAATAATTACGCATAATATATAAAAAAAATTATTAATTTCTCACATAATTTTTTTAATTTATTATAAAATATTATTATCATTAATTTTTCAACTAATTTTGTAGTCATGTAATTTTGTTAACTAATGTAACAACCCGGTTTCAACAATTTCTTGCTCGACATAGGCAAATCAAAGATAAAGAGGCTCACTTGGCACTCCGTAATGCATTAATTGAACATTTGTGGGAGTTACATGGTAACGAAGAATGATCAAGGGGGAAATGGATCGTCCAATGTATTTGACAAGTATTTTGGTGGTTATGGAGGAAGTGGAGATGACATTCCAAATTTCTAAATGGTTATTTATAAGTATTTATGTCAAGTATTTTATTTTTAAGTTATGTTGTTTTTTTTTTTAATCTTTTTTTAATCATGTATGTTTAATTTAAAGTAATGGTAATATTAATGTTATTACTATTTAAAACATTATTGAGTTTTTACATTAAAAATATTACCAATTCTATCAAGTAATTATTAAAATAATATTTTGTATATGCATTACATAATTTAATTCATTTTATATTAATATATTACTTATAATATATATTAAAAACTTAAAAATATATTAAAATATATTCAATATTATACTCATTTTAAAGATCTTAATGAAATATTTCCAACGGTATAACTTTTTTATAATAATTTAATTTATATTTATAATTATTAATCAAATTATATAAATAAATTAAATGTGATAAAGGATATAAATGAAATAAAAATTGTTGTAGTTATTATACTAGAGGTATTGTTGAAATTTTGAAAAAAAAAGGGTCACATGGGTCCCAAATAAAATTTAGTGTTGGCTACGGTTTGACACCAAATTTGGTGTCAAACTGTAGCAAAAACACCAAATTTGGCATTGGTTTTGTGCAATAACATTATTATGGTGTCACATTAGAGTGACTTTTGCACCAATTTGATATTTTTACACCAATTTGATGTACATTCGAGAAGACTTTACAATATATGGAGAAAGATGTATAAATATATTTATTTAATGTGATTCTTGGGGCTTTGAATTTGTAGCTAGGGTTTGATTAGACAATGACATGAAGTAGGAAACATTAATCATTATAGTAGTTTCAGGATTAAACTAAATAATTCATTTGCCCAATCATTAATTATAATATCATCCAACACCTTGGAGAATCTTCCCTGCAAGTGAACTTGTCTATAAAGTCAATTTTATAGTCATTGACCAATTGATTAAGTCTTGTATTTTAATTAATCATGTTCCGATCTAGCCCTAGCTTAGACCTGAGAGGGAAATGATGACTTAATGCAATGGCTGCCCCTGTACACTTTTTTATTCATGAAGTCACCCTCTTTTGCTTATATTAGAGATAATAATTTCTCCGATCCAAGGTTTATACATATGAAAATGCGAGTATGATTTATTAACCCTATATATATGTAGATATATCATAGCTAATTAATTTATGATATATATATCATTAATTAATCAATTAATTAATGAATAAATATATTAGTGTCATACGGATTCTTATAGTTTTATTTTTATTTAAAAAAAAAAAACTTCTTTTTAGGAATATAAATTTAAAATCCAAAAATAGTAAAAGATGGCGTGAGGACAAATTTTGTTCTAGGAGCATCTAGTTCTATTCTACCTAACTAATTACAGGAAAGATCAATATGTTAGACGGATAATAACCAAGAGTGAAAGAAATATCATAATTGAATTTTATAAAATTACAAGTCTTCTTATTGGTTAACAGTTTTTATGCTCTTTTGGGTTATTGGTATATAAATAAATAATAATATAAGGAAAAAAATTAAGTCATGCTCTTGTAATAATTAAGTCAATTATACATGATCAATTTTTAATACCACATGTTTGAATAATTGTCAGGTTAAATAAACATTCTCTATGATTGGATCACATTGGACTGTGGTGGCAATTATATACTACTGACGACAATACATCATGATAAAAATTGATGTTGAACATTGAACGGTCTAAATATCAAGCATAATTTTCTAGGGCAACTTGATCATAAAATCTTTTTGACCCCACATGAACTTGAAACGTTACTATTTCAGCCTCTGTCCTCGATTATGCGATTTGCATAAGTTGATTTGGAAACGATAAATTATGTCTGTATATTGAAGAAACAAAAGATCTTCATGTCCACGCCATATGATAAATCATGTGGTCAATAAAAGGCCAACTGCACCTATAATAATGGTGGAAGTAAAGCGAGCCATGCAAGGCCTGTTGCTCGGTCTGAATTCTCGAAAGGGTAGCACTGCTAAACTAGAACCCTAAAATTTTTGTTGAGTTGATATGGGATGGGCCTGAAATGTACGAATAGCACATCGACATCCTGTTTATATATGCTAAAGCAGTACGGTTTCCAGAGTGTATGATCATGATGCATGAGTTTGTACGTATATCATCACATGTTTCACACCAAAGAAAATAAAAAGAAAAACTTTAATAAGTGCTCGTCGTCTATGAAGACTATATGTCGCTTGCACGGATTATATTCTGTCAAGACACATTTGTTAGGGACAGGAGCTCAACTTTATATGATAACTAAATATTACTTTTGTTTTAACTTTCTTGATACATGGAGATTAAAGGTTCAACAACACGTAAATTAACTGAGAGCCAAAGTGTTTCTAGCTTTATATATACAGTTTGTGGCTTTTCAGGATCCTGTTCAACATATGCATAGAAAAGGGAAAATCCTAAAAAACCACATGAGTTTTGATAGATTATCCATTTTTCCTCATATGGTTTTGTTTTTATCCAAAATTTCTCATCTGTTAATTTTTTAACAGAAAATTTGAACAAGTAATAAAAAGACATTTTTACCCCTCAAAATTTTAATTAAAAAATAAAATATTTTAAAATAAAAAATTCATGAAAAAAAAAAAAGAGTGGAGATCCAGATTGGATCTCCACCGTCCATCAGCCATTACATCATCCCATCATCCAGACCACAACCATGAACATCCCAACAACCATCACACTAAATCAATAAACCCAAAGCAATCAATAAACTCACAAAGATTGAAAAAAAAATCATCAAGCATACCTGCAAACCCAAAAAAATTATTAAAATCATGAAACATCATCAAACACCAAACCTTCAACTGGGTTCATCTAGGTTTGAACCCAGATGAGGGTTCCAGACGAACCCAGTCGTCTGGGTTCGAACCCAGATGAGACGAACCGCGTCTCATCTGGGTTCGAACCCAGACGACTGGGTTCGAACCCAGATGAGACGAACCGCGTCTCATCTGGGTTCGAACCCAGACGACTGGGTTAGAACCTTCATCTGGGTTCGAAGCCAGATGAGACGAACTGCGTCTCATCTGGGTTCGAACCCAGACGACTGGGTTCAAACCTAGACGAACCCTCATCTGGGTTCGAACCCAGATGAGTCTTCGAACCCAGATGAGACTCATCTGGGTTCGAACCCAGATGAGGGTTCGTCTGGGTTTGAACCCAGTCGAACCCAGTCGTCTGGGTTCGATCCTGATCTGAAGAGAAAGAGGAAAGAGGCGGCGGCGGCGCCGGAGAGAGAGAGATGAAGAGGAGTCCGCGTGGGAGAGGTTGGTGGTGGAGGCGGCAGTGAGCGACGAAGCGAACCGTGAGGTTAGAGAGAGAGAGAGAGAGAGATCGGTAAGGTTGGAGAGAGAGAGGGAGATCGGTGAGAAAGTGGTGATGACTGAAAAAAAATTTGATTTTTCTTTAATATTTTTTATTTTTTTTTAATTTAAACAAAAATATCTTTATCTTTTATATTTTTATTATTTATTTATTTTAATTTTTCATATTTTAATTAATTAATATATATTTTTTTAACTTTCTTCACATTACCGTTTTTACCCTTGGACTCAAATGGTCAACTTTATCCATTTAACAAAATCTGTTACCGTCAAGGGTATTACCGTCCTTTCATATACCTCCAGGGGGTATTTTGAGTGTTTAATTAAACGTTAAGCGGTATTTTGAATAAAAACAAAACCATATGGGGGAAAATGGATAATTTAGTAAACGTGAGGCCGTTTTTTGGGATTATCCCCATAGAAAATGCAAGTTTCGTACTGGCTTCTGTTTGGACCTAGGGCATCCTCCAAAGAGGAGGAAAATTGGGTTTTTTCCTCTGATTACAAATTGAATTATATCTATGCATGTGATTGTACAAATTGACGAAAAAAATATGTTAAAACAATTAAAATTGAAAAAAAAAAAAAGGAGAAATATGATATGATATCATTATGTTCATCTCACAAGGCACAAAATCTTTTACTCCTATCAAAATAGTCAAATTCATCGCATTATATCAATCAAACGTGTACTTATGCAATCAATCATGCCGCTATATACATAAGCACACTACATGTTTAATTACATTAATATACATCTCAAGTTCTCAACCGTGTTCGTCTTATTTTCCGATAATTTTGGTCTTGCAACTATATTTGCATTTTTTTAAAGGGGTCTATGGGCACAAAAATTAATACATCTAATTGAACCTGTCATTAATTACAATGCAAAAAGCACATTAAAGTATTTTACGGAAGATGTATATTTCACGATACTACTTCATCAAAATATTTCAACTAAATACAACCATCCCCTTCATCAAAATATTTCAACTAAATACAACTATCCCCTGAATATACGTGGTTGCATATTTCCTAATCCATATTAATTGTAACAATTCAAATCTCACTATGCTCATGTGCTGTGAGTTCTCTTCCCATTATTATAGGAGTAATTATTCCAATCATGTAACTAATAAATAAATGGGAAAAATTTAAAAATCACCTTGAAATGATAAATAATTTCAATTTACCCTAACTTTTTAAAATATTAACAAAAAAATCTTTTACCGTCAACCAAAAATAGTTTTCATCTAAAATTTTAGTGGTTTTATAGAAAAATCATGAAAAGATAAAAATAACCTTGCTAGTTAAAATAATTTTAAAAAAGAAATCAACCCAAATTTATCTGGGTTCAACCATTATAATAAAAAACAAACAATTTACATTAAAAAATAAATAAAAAAAGAAACCAACAATTTACAAATAAATTCGTATAAGAATAAATAAATAAATTATAATATTTTTTTAATAGCTGGGACAAGTTCAGTCGAGATCAAACGAGGTTGACTTTGATAAACGATCCGGAAACGACTCTCATATAAGAGAAATCAACCCACATATAGATGAAGAGGAGACCCATGTAGGATGAGAGGGATAATCTACACATTTTTTATATGATGGAAAAGAGGTTTGTTGCTGTTGGTGAGAGTCGAAACAGGCACCGGGCATCAAGTCAGCGACGTTGCCATCATGCCACTAACTAACTCTCACCAACGACAATTAATTACAATTTTTTGAGGGTAATAAATTATAATTTTTTTATATGGTAAGAGAGAGGTTTATTGTTGTTAATAAGAATTGAAACAAGCATCGGACACTAAATTAATGGCGTTATCATCACGCCATTGGCCAACTCTCACTAATTGCAATTAATTAAAGTTTTTTGAGAATAATAAATTATAATTTTAAATAATTTAAATAATAATAATTATGATTAATAAAAACCATTAAAAATAAATACAATAAATTAAAATTAATTAAATTAATTAAAAAAAAATAAGATATGGGTATCACCCAACAAAATACTTCCAAAAACTTAAATCAAATGATCTCAAAAAAAAATTAATAACAATAAATCAAACAATTGATGAACATTTAGAAACTTATAAAGCTATGTCAAATTTGGTAGCATCTCCAAAAAGTTCACAAATGCAAGATTCCATAAGAACACGTAGGCTTTGTTTGTTACTTGGGATGAGACTGAATTTGAATTATTTTTTTTGTCTAAACCCATGTTTGGTGCTTCCACTCAACTTACATTAATTTAACTCATCACTAATTTATCCCATTAATTTGGGATAAAACTCATCACATGGGTTAAAATTATCTCATTGCGTGCTCCTTCTCTGACACCTTACTGCTGCCTTCGTTGCCATCACCTTCGGTCATTTCTCCTCCACCCTTGCCTCTCTCTTCGTTTGCACGCCAATACTGCTTTTCTCGCTCACCTCTGTCTCTTTCCATTTTGTCTTAGTCACAGTTTTGTCCTCGTTAACCAATCTTATTCGTATTTGTCTCCATTAGTGATTTCGATACTCACCGATCTCCTTTTTCATCTTTGTCTTCTTCATCTTCACCTTCAACTCTCTATCGTGGTTTCTGAGCCTATCTTTGTCTTCGTATTCGAACGGTTTTTATGATTTTTTGGGCATCATCGATCGCCGACCTCTTTTTAGAATCGTTGATAAAGAAGGATGGTAATAGAGAAGGTCATGGTGGTTGTAGAGGTTTGATCGATTTTAATATGTAAAATTTATGAAAAACCTCTAAAAAATTATTTTAAAATCCAAGTTTATATTCACTATTTTTAATCGTATCCTACTCTCACAAAACATAAGATAACATCTAATTCAATCTCATTGCATCCAATCCAATTTAATCTAAACCCACATAAATTATCCCATCCTATTTCATGCACCAAACAAGACCCTAAAACAAACAAGAAAACCCAAACACAATGAATTTCCCATATTAAAAATGACCCATAAGCTCCAAGAACAACATCAAATACCAATCAAAATAGAACCACAATCAATTCCACAACACAACAAAAAAAATTCAAAATTCATCATAAACCCACATGAAACTATCTAAATTCCTTCACCAAGAACACAAACACACAACAAAAAACATTCAAATTATAATTTGTTTGTTTATTATTTAATCAATTTATTATTCAGTTTAAAATCAAAACTTTCTCTAATCTAACGGCCAATTAACCAAAATCCAACAAAGTACAAAACCTTTTCCTGATTCCCTCACTCATTCATGATTCTTCATTCAAATTACACCCACTCTCACTCCAAATCAAACAACCGCCTCTATATCTTTTTTTCCCAATTCAAAGCACCCGAAAAAAATAAAATAAAATAAAAAACAACAGATGCAAAAATGAAAGTAAAAGTGAAAAAACTAGATAATCTTCCAAATGAATTCTCTGGAAGAACCCACTGGACGAACCCACAACAGATCGACGGCAGTAACTATTTCTCGAAGATCTCCTCTTTGTTCGTGATCATTGACGGCAGTATTTCCCTCTTCTTCTTGTTGCTGCTTTCTACGTTAATATCCGATGCCGTTTTGAGGACAATGCCGCTCGAATCGCTCACTAAAAGAGGCGGCGGCCGCGAAGAAGAAGAGTATGCCTATCTGGTGCGGTTTTGGAACCAGCCAGATCTGACCAGGGACGAGGCTGTGGTTCCGGAATCGGAATCGGTGAGGAAGAAGAGAAGAAGATACTGTTGAGATGACAAAGAGAGATGGTGTGGAGAGAGTAACGGTGATGTCATCCTTTTTCCAGCTGTTTCCATCACTATCATCGCTCATTACGCTCCAATGACCCTTTTGTCTTTGAAAGTAACTGATTCCTTAGTTTATTGATAAATTTACTATTTTATTTAACGGTTAAATCATTTTAATTATTATTTTTAATAATAAAAATAATTTGATATTATTTTTAATTTCAGACTAAAATCATAATAACCCTAAAAAAATTCATCAAAAAAAAAAAAAAAAAACCAATAATTCTCTAAGGTGTAGGTTTGAAAAGTTAAAAAGATACATAAAAACTTCTTCTAAATATGAACAAATTAATGAAAAAGAGATACATGCTTAGAGTGATTGGCATTAGGCTATACTTATAATCACCATTACCGAATAAAATTTAATAAGTTAATTACATTCCCTCCCATTTTGTTAGGAAGATTACTTCTAATCAGAGGGCCTTTAGAATCTGACTTTATAGGCTATATGAAAATCTCATCTGCATCTTGTTAGAGGTCTTGAATATGGTCTTCTTGCCGGAAAATTGAGGGAGATAAAACGAGGTTTTCTAATGACAGAGAGATGAATTTCTGGGTTCTTTCCCTTTCAAAGGACCAAAAAGATAGAATGATTCTTCAAACACTATTTTCAGTCATTCCCAAACCTGATTTAGGCCTCCTCTTTTATACATAGAATCTAATAGTTTCTCATGTCTAATAATGAACAATTACGATATATAGAAGACTATTGTACCAATTGATATGTAATAGTTCAGTAGTAGTATATGGTGGGCAAATTTGATAAAATGAGGTTAGTCCAATTGTATGATATTCAGAGTCTTATATAATTTATCAATTTGAGTAGTGTCCCCTACCCCAAATAATCCGAAGTTTTGTAACCGTTAAAAAAAAAAGTTTAACATTAAAAGAAAATTAAAAAACAAATTTGGAAGCGTCAATTTAACTATTTCGACAGTGTTAAAAGATATCAAAAACTAGTTTCCAACTGTTCCTAAAGACAACTCAAGCCAAAGCGAGCTGTTGTTGTCGTTAACAGCATCTCCCTCCGTGGCGTGGCACGTGAGGACGGGCCCACAAATGCTTACGATTAACGAAAAACTTAGCTTTGGATTAACCATTTAGAACCCTACCTATCAGTGTTGATGTTGTAAAAACGATGCGTCCAAACTGTGGATCTTGTCCTAGACGAGTATGCTCCATTATAATATCGTCCACCACTTCTCCAAACTTCCTGCGATGCACAATAAACAACCAAACAAGAATTTGATGACCAAAAAAGAGTTCTATTTTGTTTTCCCACAAAAAAGAAGAAAAAATCCAAAATCAATGGAAATATATGTCAACTTACGAGGTGAAAAAGTTGATAATTTCATCGGGGGTTAAAGGGTAGCCTTTGGAAAATGTAAGGAACAAAGTACTAGCGTCCTTTGGAATCTGTCTCGGATAAAACTCTGAAGCTTCAGGGTTCAAATTTGTTTGTGTTTTGGCCTCACTACACGTTGCACACAGGCATCGAAAGTTTGGTGCTGCAACCTCTTCAATGAGTCTAATAATTACTGGCACAGGTCGCATACCTGACATGTCAACTTCTATTGCTGCTCTCTCACCAGATATTCGGTCACATACAGTCCCCATAGTGTGCATGAATCGCTTGTACATGAACTCATGGTTGTTGCATGAGAACCTGTAATTTATAGGCTTATGGAAGAGGCTGTTAAAAACAGGAGAATCGTATATTACAGCTGGCTCCACAGAAAAATTTGGTCCTTGGCATTCCAGGCTCAGCAATGCTTCAATGAAAAGGGCTTCACTGGTTTTGTCATCATGTGAATGGATTTTTTGTATCAAGTCATGGTAACCAATCTCTTCTGTCATAAGCCAGAAAGCGATGGTTCTCTTCACATGATAGGGATTTTTTCCCATTGTACATACCTGTTATGGGCTGAAGTAATGGACCGGATAATTGGACGATGGTTAGATGTTGGATCCCCTTTAACCGAATAATTTTTGCACTTACCTATTGTGAATAGAAAGATCAAGTTTTAAAAATTGATTTATTTTGATGAAAACCGAGCCTCGAAATTAGAATCAACTAATATGAAATTTGAGGGAATAAATTCTGATATTCTTTTCATTATGCAAGTAATCATTTATACAAGTAAATTGATAAACCAAAAATAACTAATAACATATGATTAGATTAGATAAAACTAATCTAATCTTATTTAAATAATTCTAGATATTATTTAAAAAAAAAGGCCTAAAAACGAGCTTCATCTTTATTTTTTGACTTACACATAACAGTACCATTTTGTTGAAGAGCAATCTTTTGAGTGAGTAGAAAAGTAACAGATCTAGGAGGGATCCAACCTCAGCCATGTATGTACAGAGAGCAATTACACATGACGAGTGATCAATTAATTTTACAAGGTGGGCGAGGAGACGAGGTTTTTGGGTTTCCTATAATATAGAAAACGAAAAGACTAATTTGTAAACCGGCAGGGGGAGAAAGGTGACTCCGTGGGAAAGGAAATGCATTAAGCTTTGACCGCTAAGTATTGTTTTGAATGTTGATCATTCAGAATTGTGCATTCCCACATAGCATTAATAATGAAAATCGTGAAGGACAACTTTCAAGAAATAAATGCATGTACACACTGAAACTGAAGTAAATTTAATGGAGAAAATCGATGATTGATATGAATGGTACAAGTTTTGAGAAGATAAGAACATATCGTATTAAAACACACAAATGATGGATTAAGTTTGAGCTATAGAAGATCAATGAGAAAAATATTGGGGAATAGCCGAATAGGCCAATTCTCTTGTAGTACAATGTTCCATGTACTGAAATAAACAAAAGTAAAAGTTAAAATTCATAGACACTAGAAGGTCACTTGATGGGATGGTACCGTATAGAAAAAAATTTAAAAACATAAACTTTCTGATTAATATCTTGCTGTATCAATGTGGTAATTTGGCCTGCGAAATTGAGAATATGGTTGACTAGGCTCCTACTATATATCTATGTATCTAATAATTATAATCCCACAAGTTATAAGGCTCTTCATACCAGAAACCAGTATCAACCGGCTCTGTTTCAGGAACCTGCCACGAAACCGAGTCCCAGAACTCATCAATCTGATGACTAACATCTAGTAAAAGATCAGGCAAGTAAAAAAAGTGTCATCATTGTCATTCAATGGGGAGCTATTCAGTGACTTTTGAGTGCCATGAGAGGCCACAGTACTAGCCGGTGAGTGAGGAAAAGCCAGCTCCTCTGGTTCATGTCCATTGATTTTCTGGTTGCTGATAGAAGCAGCTTTGGCGGCTGCAGCTTGTATGTCCTTTGGAGAAGCAGTGGCAGGACGAGGTAGTTCATGAGCCAGCTCCGGGAAATTAAGGACAGCAGAGTGGCCTTTGATTGCAAGAGCCAGGGACGTAGCTCCCTTTGGGCTAGGGTGGCTGCCAATTTTGAAAATTTAATTTTAAAAATCCGATTATAAAGTACAAAATTATTTTTTGATTGAATTCATTAAAATACCCTATATATTGACTTATTTCTTCAAAATAAATTTCCTTTATATTTTAAAACATATACTCAACTTTTTTATTAACAAAAATTTAACTATATAATATATTGTTTATTGAAAATCTTATTAGTTGTAATTTATGATCAAATGTGAATGCGAAGTATATTTATTTCTTTTAATATTTGGTTATCAAATTACCTTAAAGCTAAAATCAAGTATTTTGTACGGCTGATGTTGATTAATAATAGATTTTTAATTGATAATCTTATAGAATTCTTGTGATTTAAATTATGATTATTTTATTTTTTAAAATTTTTTAGATCTTTTGATTTTTTGTAACTTAATATATCATTATATTAATTATAATTCAAATAAAAAATGTAGTCCATTGTTTTGAATATATATATATATATATATATGCGTGTGTGTGCGTGTGTGCACGCATGTATATCTTCTTTACTGAATTATTTATGTTAAAATACACATTATAAGAGTTAAGATTTACTATATTTTTTATTATACATTCGATAAATTTAATCATGTATAGATATTCGGTTAAGAAAATTTTTCTAACACACCCCAACATTAAATCTTAGCTATGTCCCTAGCAAGAGCTGCTACATCATGAGCTCCAGCTGCCATTTTCAGGTGTCTCAAATGTCCCCAACCAAATTCTTGACTTCTTCCTTGGCTCCCGGATTTCGGATACCCATTTGCCCCATTGACGCATTCTCACTCCTCTGTAAGTCGGATGTTTTGTCCCGGTCCCAACATTTTGACTTCTCTTACCCTTCTTTTTCTTGCCTTCATTGTCACTAGCTTTCTCTTCTTGATCTCTCTTGGACTTCTTTTGTGATTTGAGTTTTGTTGAATTGTGATATATAGTAGTAGTAAAAGAAGAGGAGGAGGAGGTGGTGGACGATGTGGTTTGAGGTTCGTTCTATGTAACATTGAGTGATGACACTTCCATTTGGACCTCAAAAAAAAAAAAAAAAAAAAAGAACCAAAAAAGGCTTAGGATGTGAGGAACATAGCTTGGAATGTAGGAGGTGGAGCTTCTTATATTTCTTTCACAAAATGTAATGAAGGTATTATTAAAGTGTATTCAAGGCCATGAGGGGCCTCTTTGGTCATAAAAGTAATACCATATTGAAAATTATTATATTTTCCCCATGTTTTAAAAGAATGCATGGTAAGGATCTGTAAAATCTTTCTAATCTGTTACAGAATGTCCGATTTTTGTCTAACAAGTATTTATTAAAAAATAATAATAATTGTCACGTGTCAGCCTCAAGTGTTAAATACTATAGTTGAACCCTTTCCTATAAACTTAAGTTTTTGGGTTTGATGGTAACTAATATAGTATCATAACTTGAACGTTTCTGGTTCAGATCTCCTCTCCCCCCTTTATCTCAAAATCATCTCATTACACATGTTATACGGTAAGAGGCGTGTAACATGTGTCTGTCATCTATCATCTATCCATGTTACACGTGAGGAGGCGTGTCACGTGTCAGCCTCAAGTGTTAAATACTATAGTTGAACTCTTTTCTATAAGCTTAAGCTTTTGGGTGTAGTGGTAACTAATAATAATAATAAATTAGAACAAATTATAAGATTATTTAATTGAAATTGATCTGATTTCTATCAATTTTTACCATTTTGAACGACTTGAAATCCTTTTTTTAAAGAAAAGAAAATGTGGACTGATAAAGTATAGATGAATAATGTAAATTTCATTGTGTATTACAATGTAAAATATGAAGCCTATTTATAGGCTAATAGATATATTACAAAAATGAAAAATAGAATCATATATTACAATGATAGTAACACGAATATGTCATGAATATGGATATGATTTATATGATTGATTGATATGATTGATAACATCCTCTCACAAACTGAAGATGGCGAAATAGATGTAAATTTTAGTTTGGAAACTAATTCAGGAAAACGTTTTGGATGATGAGCTTTGCTGAAGACATTGATGAGTTGATTAGTAGAAGTGATTGAATGAAGTTTAATAGTACCATGATAAACATTCAAAATGACAATCAATTTCAATGTGTTTGAGACGTTCACAAAAGACATCATTGTAGGGCAATTTGAAGAGCGCTATGATTGTCACAACAAAGAGGAGTAATTGTGCCGTGATGAACTCTCATGTTCTTAAGTAGTATTAACAAGAGCTCGATATTCAACTTTAGTATTGGATCGAGCTATAATAGTCTGTTTCTTACTACACTATGAGATCAAAGAATCTCCAAGAAAGAAGCATAAACTAGTGGTGGATCATCTATCACTAGGATCGCTAGCTTAATAAGTATCTGAATACGCATGTAACTTTAAAAAAGATTAGCCAAAAAATGAAGTCTATAAAATATCGTGCCCTTAAGATATCATAGAAAATGAAGGACAGCAACAAAATGAGTGGAATGAGGAGCAGTTATAAACTGGCTGATAATATTCACGGCATTTATGATATTCGACCAAGTTACAGTCAAATAAATAAGACTACCAACAAGTTCTCGATAAATAATAGGATCATTGAATGGTGTGCTTTCGAAAGACATTAGTTGAACATTGGTTTTCAAGGGACTAATACCGAATTTATCATCAGTTAAGCTAACACTAGCAAAAAGATTCTAAAATATATTTTGTTTGTCAAAGATGGTAACCTTCAAAGTTAGAGGAGACGTAGCTCCTTTTGAGTTAGGGTAGGCTGACCAATTTTGAAAATTTAATTTTAAAAATTTTTTAAAAATCTTATTATGAAGTATAAAATTATTTTTTAATTGAATTTATTAAAACACTTTATGTATCTATGTTTTTTTTTTTATTTAAAACAAATTTCCTTTATATTTTAAAATATATACTCAACTTTTATATTATAATGTATGATTTAGAGTGAACAAAATTTAATTATATAAAATATTGTTTACTACAAATCTTATTGGTTGTAACTTATGATCAAATGTGAAAATGAAGTATATTTATTTCTTTTAATCTTTGATTATCAAATTATCTTAGAGTTAAAATCAAGTATTTAATACTGCTTATCTTGATTGATAATGAATCTTTATTTGATAATTTTGTAGAATTCTTGTGATCTAAATTATGGTTATTGTATATATTTTTTAATTTTTAAAATCTTTTGATTTTTTTGTGACTTAATTCTTAATATATCATTATATTAGTCATAATTTAAATAAAAAATATAATCCATCGTTTTAAATATATATACATTTATATATATATGCGCGTGTGTACGTGTTCATGTGTGGGCGTGCATGCATGTGTGTATATTTTTTAATAATTTATTTATTTAAAAATATGTATTATAAGAGTTAAAATTTACTATACTTTTTATTATACATTCGATAAATTTAATAATATATAGATGTTCGATGAAGGAAAATTTTCTTAACCCATCTCAACATTAAATCCTGGTTATGTCTCTGACACGAGGGTTTATTGTTGGCTCAGCAAGAAGCTTTGTCCATTTCTGTTGTCGAAATTGATGTGAAACAGGTTGTGATTGCTCTTCAGTCAAGATCTTCGTCTAATGACTCTGCTAGCTTCATCAGGGATGATGCTTTAGATTTATGTGCTGCAGTTGGTAATTGTGTTTGTCATGCTATACCTTGCTTACGTAAGCGTATGTCACCGCTTGATTGCTTCAACTTTTTCCTCTAAGAAGAGTTGTGTGGAGAGGATGTAGGTCTTGAATGTATTTACCCCTTGTTCCGTTTAACGAATGTTCTGAGTAATTTAGCTCCAAATTTTGTAAAAATTAAAAACGAAGGTAAAAAACTTAAACAAACGACAATGCTATATGTAGAACAAATGCAACTTTAGATATCCTATATTTGATTGATAGACAAAATGAAGTTGGTCTTAAAGTAGATTGGTGAAGACATTATATAGTTCTTTGTATTTACAATAATGAAATTGAGAGCTTGAATAGTATTTTTTAAAAAAAAAAAATTAAATGTAATATCTTAAAAGAAAAATTGTATCGTATAAATATGTTTGAAAAAAGCCTGAATTAATTAAATTCATGTAACTGTACACATCCTGGATTTAACCCAATCTTATAAAAAAGGATACTCCGAGAATTTTATATTTAAAAAACAATAAAAAGCCAAGACAATCAAATGAATTAAATTGACAAATCAAGACGAGCCAACTTTTTTCCGGATTGAGAGAAATCATATGATTAAAAAAATTCCTACTTGGTAATTTTTAAATGAACACAAGCGAGAAAAGACAAGAAATCTTATCATTAATTTCCATCCCACATGAATCCAAAACTTTGGCTGCTACAGAATTTGGTTGTAGTTACGAGCTATTATAAATGAATTAACAAATAAACTAATGGAGCATTTAAACTTTTCGACCGAACATTTTTTTTTTTAAATATAATTGGAAAAATAAATTGACAACACAATCGAATGAAAGATCTATATGATGAGCATTGTCTACATAGTATTTTGGATAATAAATTGACATCTCTTTATATTTATTATTTTTTATGAGTAAATTGAGAATCAAATCTACTACATTACATAAGTTACGAATACGCAAGGTACACAACTCAACTAAACGTTGGCACAACATAAATTATGTTCTAATATTGTAGCGCACTTACTCCACTTCAGATGTTGCCTTCCCATCCTAACATGGTGGTGTTATTTACTAATGTGGAGATTACCAAAGTTAATCATCTAAAATAAAGGGTATTTGCTTTTAGTTACAAATGAAATTTTAGTTGTCATTAACCAAATTTAAAAATTCAATTTTTTCCACGCTAAAAAATGGATTAAACTATCTTACAAATTGGGTAACCTTACTCATCAGTTGTATCTATTTAATGAATTGTAAAAGTGGTTATTGAAGTCAATCTCATAAATGTAATTGCTAGGTAATAAGATAGTCAAATCCAAAATGACAAATTGTCCCTTATTACTAAAAATCATATTTCTTCCTTCTCCGTTCTGTTTATCTTTCTTCGGTTCTCCATTTTTCTCCTTTATTCTTCGTCATTCTTCCTTTTTGGTTTCAATTTTTGTCAACGACTAAAAATTACGAACAGCCTCTTATTACAAAGAATCATGTTTCTTTCTTCTTCTTCCTTTTTTCTTTCTTTATTCTTCCTCTTGTCTCCTTCAATCTTCTTCATCCTTCCTGTTTGGTTTGATAATTAATTTGTTATTTCTCTCTCTACGTTTCTCACTTTCTCCCTTTATTGGTTCTAAAAAATTGAAAATTTGTGGAATAAGTTCAAATTAAAAGAAGATGGGTATTTGGTTACTTACTATCGACGTTGATTTCTGATCGAGGAGAGTTTACACTCCAATACCTACAATCAATGTAGAGCAAACAGAAAACACAAGAAAAGAGCAGAAAAGCAGAGAACAAAAACAACACACAAAGGTTTTTAACGTGGTTCAATAAGTGCGCCTACGTTCATGATTGTTCCTCTCAATTATTCTACAGAGTAACAGTATAATATTGCTTCTGTGTTTGTTATAATGAAATTTAGCCTCTATTTATAGAGAAATAGGCGTTACAATTTAAGTTGAGATAAAACAGGAAAAGAATTATGAATTAATTACACTTCCTAATCAGTTAGCACCAAAACAGGAAACTGCTCCGTAAAATCTGAGATCACGTTGACTGAATTTGAATTTGAATTTATTTTCAATTCTGATGGAAGAATCAAGATTAATTTGAGTCTCTACCTTTTCTAGAATATTTCCTTAACTGTTTGGTCACTAGGCCAGTTGTAACTGCCTTAGACGATCTCAAGCTAGACGTTGCTCTGAATAACGAGCTGTGTATGATGCGAACTGTAGAATACTAACAACGATCTGTAACTGTCATGATGTGAGCTCGCTGGTGTGAGCTCTACAGTTGGATACTGGTAACTTGAGCTTTGTCTGCTGGGTATTTTGGTTGAGTTGACTTATTGTACTTTTATCAGGTTTTTACCAGCCCATTTGCTGAATCCAGAAAATACCCATAACACTTACAAATGTTAGATTTGTTTGTCTAAAAACGAATTTTTAATAATATTTTAAGTGGTTAAAAACGTTTGTGATCCTATTTAAAACTACCATGTTTTGGTTAAGAAACACTTAAACGAGACAGTACATATTGTAAATTCAAATTTTTCTAGTTCGGTTCCAATGAAACTAAAAGATAACAAATTTTTTAGACTTTGAAACAATGTGATGCATGTTCTGATCTGTAGTATGTATGAACAAAATAATTCTACTGCTCGATCAAATTGACAAACAATTTACATAAATAAATAATAAACCAACCACCGAATATCCATCAATTATTGAATTAAAATAATAATAATGAATTAGCATATTTTATATTGTCATGCATTATTCTTTCACTTTCTTTTTCTAACTTTGAACTAAAACATGTTAATGAGTCCAGCAGTGGACCCAAACATTTATATTAAGGGGCATTTTATAACAAAATAAAATAAAATAAAAATTAATTAAGATAAAAATAATGTAGTTCATGAGGTTTTTTATTTGTGAAATTTATCATATAAAAGAGAGAAGACTCTCTACGTACATTGTTAAATATATATTATGGAACTCAAATTCCTGTCACGAATGTAAAAGAAAAGTTTACTAACTATTTAAGCTATAAATGAAGATATAATTCATGCCTAGTAAAACATATTTTTATTTTTAAAATTTGGTCATAATAATCTCTATTATTTTAACGAGTAAACCTCATAAAATAGCACCAAACATCGGTAAGTTTATACATTAGCACTAAAGAACGGAAATAAATTCATAACATTCGTTAAGTTACAAATAAAATGTAAAAGAAACCTAAAAGATAGAAAAATTAAAGGAAAATTAGTCAATAATTTATGTAAATATGATATAGGTAATGATAAAAAAGGAAAAAGAAAATCATGATAACTAGCAGTAATTGTTCATAATTATATATAAAATAAAAAATAAAAAAGTTCATAGTTCATAATTGGTTATAAAAGTTTTCAAAATCAAAGCACTTCAACTATGAGAATTTGTTTGGTTGGTAAATATCTATGTTATTTATTTTTACAACTCAGGTTCGAAAACCAATAAATCCGCATATATTGTTCATTACTTTTACAAAAAGGACCTAAGTATAAGTAAGGGTGCACACTATTCATTACCTTAAAAGAGAGAGAGAGAGAGAGAGAGAGAGAGAGAGAGAGAGAAAGAGAGAAATAACACATGTATACGTGAGGAGTGTGTGTTACCTTTGAAGAAAAAAGAGAGAAATACCACATGTATGAGTGAGGATCGAACTAGACCGAAGTGGTAATGAAAGTAAAAACGCGCCTCCCATTACCAAACCATTCCACATTTGGTTATCATATTTCGAAATTATATATATTAATTCACTAATATATTTAAATATCTAGTAATTTACATTATATACCTAATAAAATATCGTAAAATTCCAAAGGGGCACATGCCCCTCCTAACTCGGATCAGGCATGTGCTCCTCATTCTACAAAATTTTCTCTTACTAAAGGGAGAGAGAACTTTCTCTCTCTAGAGAGGAAGCTTCAAGAAGACATTAGTAAGGTAAAGAAAAATTCTAGCAAACACATTTGTTAGGATAGGAGCTCAACTTTATTTGATAACTAAGTATTACTTTTGTTTTAACTTTCTCGATATATGGAGATTAAAGGTTCAACAACACTTAAATTAATTGAGAGCCAAAGTGTTTCTAGCTTTATATATATATATGTATCATTTTGGTCCCTAAGTTTTAAGATAGAGACAAATTTTTAACTATGTTTCAAAAAAATGTCAAATCATCTCTAACATTTCAAGAAAATGTTAAATTTATCTCTTTCATTAGTCAACTGAAAGTCAAATTTAATGAAAAATATGACAAGACTTATTTACCCTTCAGCTATGTTAAAATGGATAAAAGGACCATTATACCCATGTCTATAGTTCAATATTACAATAATATTTTATTATGAAAATATCTCTTTATTATTTTTTTTTTTTAAAAAAAGAGAAAATATCCCTTTATTTTGAGAAAATTAAAATTAAATCCTAAAATAAAACAAATTAAAAAAAAAAAAAAAAAAAAACCATCTTCAACCTTCAACCCAATCTTCATCTTGAACCACATTCCACTTCAAGACTCATCTTCGATCAAGCAAACAACACTCATAAAATCAACCTAAATTTCTTATCTATTAGCAATTCAATGAAAATTAATTCAAAAAACAAGATAATGCCAAAAATATATATATATATCCACAAGTGAAAATAAAAAAAGACTAGAGAATCATCGTCACTGATAGATTGGCGACCACACTGTATCTAGTCAAAATGTGGGTCAAAATAAATAAAACCCACAAACCCACCATTGCATCTCTTGCTTCGGTTGCCACAACATCAATTGGTTCATCTTATGATGAACTAGATTTGGTTCACCAGATCATCTGGCTTATCACTAGATTCGAGTGATGAACCTCCTTGTTTGATTGATCTGGTTCAGGTGGTTCATCATCGAATTAGTTTTTTTTTTTTTTTTTTAAAAAAAAAAAATATGTATTATTTTTGGTGATGAACTAGATTGAACCCACAAAAAAAAAAAACCATCTTCAACCTTCAACCCAATCTTCATCTTGAACCACATTCCACTTCAAGACTCATCTTCGATCAAGCAAACAACACTCATAAAATCAACCTAAATTTCTTATCTATTAGCAATTCAATGAAAATTAATTCAAAAAACAAGATAATGCCAAAAATATATATATATATCCACAAGTGAAAATAAAAAAAATAAAAAAAGACTAGAGAATCATCGTCACTGATAGATTGGCGACCACACTGTATCTAGTCAAAATGTGGGTCAAAATAAATAAAACCCACAAACCCACCATTGCATCTCTTGCTTCGGTTGCCACAACATCAATTGGTTCATCTTATGATGAACTAGATTTGGTTCACCAGATCATCTGGCTTATCACTAGATTCGAGTGATGAACCTCCTTGTTTGATTGATCTGGTTCAGGTGGTTCATCATCGAATTAGTTTTTTTTTTTTTTTTTTTAAAAAAAAAAAAATATATATTTTTGGTGATGAACTAGATTGAACCCACAAAAAAAAAACCATCTTCAACCTTCAACCCAATCTTCATCTTGAACCACATTCCACTTCAAGACTCATCTTCGATCAAGCAAACAACACTCATAAAATCAACCTAAATTTCTTATCTATTAGCAATTCAATGAAAATTAATTCAAAAAACAAGATAATGCCAAAAATATATATATATATCCACAAGTGAAAATAAAAAAAAATAAAAAAAGACTAGAGAATCATCGTCACTGATAGATTGGCGACCACACTGTATCTAGTCAAAATGTGGGTCAAAATAAATAAAACCCACAAACCCACCATTGCATCTCTTGCTTCGGTTGCCACAACATCAATTGGTTCATCTTATGATGAACTAGATTTGGTTCACCAGATCATCTGGCTTATCACTAGATTCGAGTGATGAACCTCCTTGTTTGATTGATCTGGTTCAGGTGGTTCATCATCGAATTAGTTTTTTTTTTTTTTTTTTTAAAAAAAAATATGCATATTTTTGGTGATGAACTAGATTGAACCCACAAGATAGTTTTTTGTTTTTAATTTTTTCTGGTGATGAAATCACTAGTTTTTGTTTTTAATTTTTTTCTTCATTATTTATTTTTTAATTTTTTTTTTTTTCAATTTTTTTCAAGTCTTTTTTTTAAAGTTTTTTAATTGATATGGATTCCAGATTTTTTTTCAATTTTCAATTTTCAATTTAATTATTTTTTACTTAATTATTTTTAATATAATTTATATTTAAATTCCTTTATTTTTAATCTTTTTTCAATTTATCTAGTTTGTACATATGTTAGTGTGTCACCATCCTAAAGCATAATTGGAAATAACAATTTTGCCCTGCTCACGATATTGTTTGCTAGATTTGATTATCAGTTGATTAATGAGAGAGACTAATTTAATATTTTTTCGAAAAGTTAAAGTTGATTTGATTATTTTTCGAAACATATCTAAAAATTTGATAATTTCATAAAATTCAGGGAATAAGATAGTTTTTACCCTATATATATGTATATAGTTTGTGGCTTTTCAAGATCACTCCGAGAAAAATGCTAAGTAATCACATATAATGTTTGTGATAGATGTCTAACTAGTAAAAGTAGTGCATAAGTAGGTGTACGCGATATATAAAGGTGTAATAGTAAATAGTGTTTTTCGAATACGAGCGAAAGCCTGTGATAATATTTTCTAGCACGGGCCATTTGACCCCATTATAACTAGACCGTAATAGTAACTAGAATTTGCCGTAGTGGATCCAGTTCAACATTCTATGCAAGTTTCGAACTGGCTTGTGTTTGGACCTAAGGCAACGTCCCATGAGGAGGAAAATTGGGTTTCGTTCTCTGATTACAAATTGAATTATATGTATGCGTGTGATTGTACTAGTTGATGAAAAAAAATATGTTAAAATTAAACATTAAAAGTAAAGTAGAAAACAAATTTGGAAGCGTCAATTTAACTATTTCGACAGTTTCCAAAGATTTCAAACACTAGATTCCAACTGTTCCTGAAAACAACTCAAACCAAAGAGAGCTGTTGTTGTGATTAACAACATCTTCCCCCATGGCGTTGCACGTAAGGACGAGCCCACAAATGCTTACGATTAACCAAAAACTTAGCTTTGGATTGACCATTTAGAACCCTACCTATCACTGTTGATGTTGTAAAAACGATGCGTCCAAACTGTGGATCTTGTCCTTGACGAGTATGCTCCATTATAACATCTTCCACCACTTCACCAAACCTCCTGCAATGCACAAAAAAAACAACCAAACAAGAATTGATGACCACCAAAAAAAAAAAAAATCCAAAAATAATGGAAATATATGTCAACTTACGAGGTGAAAAAGGTGATAATTTCATGGAGGCTTAAAGGGTGGCCTTTGGAAAATGTAAGGAACAAAGTTCTAGCATCCTCTGGAATTATCTGTCTTGGATGAAACTCTGAAGCTTCAGGATTCAAATTTATTTGTGTTGTTGCCTCACTACACGCTGCACCAAGGCCTAGACGATAGTTTGGAGCAGAAACCTCTTCAATGGGTCTAATAATCACAGGCACAGGTCGCATACCTGACATGTCAACTTCTATTGCTGCTCTCTCATTAAATATTTTGTCACAAACATTCCCCATAATGTGCATGAATCGCTTGTACATGAACTCACGGTTGTTGTAAAAGAGCCTGTAATTTGTAGGCTTACGGAAGAGGCTGTTAAAAACAGGAGAATCGTATAATACCGTTGGCTCGATAGCAAAATTGGGTCGTAGGCATTCCAGGCACAGCAATGCTTCATTGAAAAGGGCTTCAATGGTTTCGTCATCATGTGAATGGATTTTTCGTAACAAGTCATGGTAACCAATCTCTTCTATCATAAGCCAGAAAGCGATGGTTCTCTTCACATGATGGGGATTTTTTCCCATTGTACGGACCATTCTGTTGAAGAGCGATCTTTCGAGTGAGTAGAAAAGTAAGAGATCTACGAGGGATCCAACCTCAGCCATGTATGTACAGAGAGCAATTACACATGACGAGTAATCAATTAATTTACAAGGTGGGTGAGGAGAAGAGGTTTTTCGGTTTCCTATACTGTAGAAAACGAAAAGACTAATTTGTAAACCGGAGGAGGAGGAAGGTGACTCTTTGGGAAAGAAAATGTATTCAAACTTTGACTGCAAGTGTTGTTTTGAATGTTGATCCAGAATTGTGCATTCCCACATAGCATTAATAATGAAAATCTTGAAGAACTTTCAAGAAATAAATACATTAACACACTGAAAACTAAAGTAAATTTAATGGAGAAAATCGTTGATTGATAATATGAATCGTACAAGTTTTGAGAAGATAAGAACATATCGCATTGAAGCACACAAATGATGGATTAAGTTTGAGCTATAGAAGATCAGTAGAGAAAAATATTGGGGAATAGCCGAATAGGCCACAAAAACAAACTTTTGAATACTCCATCAATAATATATTATGAATAAATTTTCTACAATAACTTAAACGTCGACAAATAACCTGAACTGGTCACTTATGTGATACAATAGTTTGCTACTTCGAAGACCAAGGTTTTCCCTTTCTGGTGGTCAGCATCTAGGTGATTTTATTGGATGTGGCAATTCACACGACATGAGTATACTATTCAAATTGTTGTGAACAGAAAGCAAAGTGCTTGCGTTTTTTAGAGTCTTGCGGTTCGGAGTTGTTGTTTCAAAAGAGGCCGAACATACTCTTGGTAGCCATCAGGCACAACTGTGTCATTCAGAGGATCCTTCCATGCTTCTTCATAGAGTTTCGGGTACACATTTCCATCATACCTCCCAAGGATAGAACCGAGATAGTGGTCCGTGTAATTGAAGGCATCAACAAGTGCAATTGCATTTGGACGGACCTAAAATCCAGGAGTGAAAAATAAAATTTGCAATTAAAAGGGTGCTATTTTTTATTATGATAGGCAACAGGAAAAAGAGAGAACATTTGAAAGAAGCCCAAAACCTGAGAATATAAATTTCTAAGCTGTTCATTAGCAAGTGACCCTTGCTTGGGAGTAATGCAGCCAGTGGAGAGGAAATCACCAAGATGTTTGTGAAGGATATACAAGGCATAAACACTGCAGAGGAGCTCCAAAACCTGTTTCACCCCTTTTCCCGGAATGTCTTGTTGCAATTTCTCAATGAACCTGCATAGGAAAAAGATTCTTAGCCAAAACTAACAATTTGATAGAAGATATACAACTATAAGTGTCAGGACATCATTTGACTCAGCAATCAACATCTATTGTTTTGCAAGCATTCTCAGCATGTAGCATCATCTACTTGAGCAGCCAATTCAGTTAGATTGCAAGGCATTTAACACAAAGGCAAAAAATTGGAGTTTGGCTCACATGCTATCCATAAAACAAATCGTTATAAGAGCACACTACAATCACGTTCAGAAAGAAAGCCCATGAACTGTTAAAGGTTGAGAGCTTCGACAATAAGGAGGGAAGAACTTACTTGGAAACAACAATTAACTGGCAATGAGCAACTGCTGCCTCAACTAAATCATGTTGGAGTTCCAGAAAACCTGAAGAGTAAAGAACAACTAGATGAAAGGCATATATTTTATAAGCTCATAACTAAGAAAAAGCCATTCCCAACCTTTGCAGCATGGAAGGCACTACGGCAAAGGATCCAGGGTTAACCATGATAACGAAATGCCCTTTCCTTTTTTTTTTTCTTCATTTGAACCTTAATATTATTTTGGGCAGAAATGTGTCAAATTTTAAGGCAGCAACTAAGGAAAAAGACATTAATCGCAGACCATGCAAATATTTGTTTATACATAAGAGAGGAAAATAGATAAATGTGAAGTACTCATTTCAGGGATAAAGAACGAAAAGCATACCTTCTTCTTGATTTGCAAATCTGCTCAGGTTATGAGCACAGTTAGCAGACATCCTAGTAGCCCTTGCTTCAAAAGCCTCTAGTATTGCACTAGGCTTCAACCAATCCTCAGCTATAGGAAGAAATAAAATAAGTTTATCTATGGGAATACGGAATGGCACAAGTAGAATAAAGCATAACCATGTTTCTGTAACCGAAGCTTTAGGTATGCATAGCAAATACCGATATCTCAGTTTATCAAGCAGATATCCATTAAAAACATTGATTACAGAAGGGTATTGATATGATGGAAATTTTATCACTAGATTAAATGGTTTGTTTTGGACATAAGGTTATCTTTCTCCTTTTATTCTGTAATATCTTGTTCGTGTTGTAAAACACAACTGTTTAAATGATAATAACATTTTAGAAAAATGAGTATCTGTTCATGTCTTTGTTAATCTGAGATTGAAGACCAAAAAGAATGCTTGATGATTTGTCTGGGGTGGGGATGGGAAATCATGTTCATCCTTAATGCAACTATAATTTAAGGATAAGCACCAGTTATTTTTGGGACAGGTAGAGAATAGGGATGATATGACCGATCCATCAAACCCTGTCATCAACATGATACCTGAAATGTATTGAAACTGATTTGGGAGGAAAAGTACATATAAAAAAGAAGTGTTACCTCTTTGAACATCACAATGACATTGCAGCAGATGCTCTGCTTGTCCCATATAAGCTGTTGTACCAACTGGCTTCTTTCCAGATCCCAACTGGGAAACAGTCTTCATGAGAAACCTTGCAACCTAGGAAAAAAATTTTCTATAGGATGTCAGTTATAATTTAAAGCATAAATTGCCAGAGCTCCAGTAGGATAAATCTGAAAGTGGTCCATCCCAAGCCGAGCCCTAAGTAGAAGTACATCCAATCATCCACCCTATCTAAAATATGCAACACTTCAACAATAGGATGCTAAATATTATAGACATCTGATATAACCTTATTTTGATACGACTTAATTTTTCATTATAATTTTATCTTCCCATAGTGTTTTCATGTCGTTATGGATGACATCTATAAATTTAGTCATTGAAGAAAATGCAACATCGATACACGGTCGGTAATCTAAAAATTTAACCAGATAAACTGAATTAAGATAAGAACGATATTTTTATATTTCAAATACCTGTAAAAGAAGCACGATATTGTCTCCTTCATATGTACAGGCGGGAACATAAACTGCAAATAACTCTGGAAGCCCACTGCTACACAAGTAACCATGGCCACCACATAATTTCCGGCATTCTTCAATTGCATCCTACAAACCAAAGTAACAGCTAATTATTAAAATCATCTAACTGAAATATGATACTTCATACCAACTTCGATAGATATAAACTCTCAATACATGATGCGCACATGTATAAGAGGAAATGCCACATAAAAAGGTCGTAGCAGAGGATGGATAAAACAATCCTGTCTTGGAAGAGCTCATAAGTTACAATCCCTGACACAAACCACACTAGGGATATCCCAACCTCGACTTCACTTATAATTCGATTTTGAAATTTGATAAAAGCATCAAGAGCATATTTATAACATGACAAATCAAGATAGTGGTTTACAAATGCATACTCTAGTGTAAAAATGTCAGTTCAGGTTCTATATCAAATTTTGAGAGGTTAGACATATATCACCTGAAAGAATGTCATACTAACAATTTCGCTGAAATATGAGGATATCACCAGAGAACAAAATAGATGAACCAGAAAGACAAATACAGACTAAATGTATTTAATAAAAATCCATGTGAATTTCTACGTCAACATAAGCTCAAATTCTAGTGTGAAGCTTGGCTTATCTAATTAGCTAGATTATCACATAAGAGCTACAGAGAACCAACTCAGCAATGACAATAAAAATTAGTAGATAGCTTAAGATAAGAAAGAGTAAAAATAAGTGTGAATAACATACAGCAGTGGCAGAAGTAGTCAGAGACTTCAAGCCTGCAGTACATGCATGTGCCTCTGGCAATGTTGAGAAATCATTGGCCTGCAATCTTTGGGTCACATCCATATACAGCCATTTCAACCACTCACCAACAAATCTGAAAGCATAAGCGGAAGCCAGCAAAGGGAAGAGTCTATTTTGCTGAGCTTTGTAATCAATCACCTAAAACAAAGCAGGCAACAGAAAGATTAGAAGCAATTTAGGTCAAACTGGCAAATTGTTGACTAAAAAAAATCTTCACGAAACTTCACAAAGCAATTTCTCTACCCTTGTAATTGCTAATTAAAGTACACATAGTTCATTCATGTCTATCCAACAATATTATCAGTGTCGTTTATGGTACCTATACATAGCTGTTCTCAGGAACGAAGCTATGAATTTTTTTTTTTTTAGGGTAGAGGTGTCAACTTTGATAATAGCAAAATATTAAGGTTCTTTTATAACAGATATATATAGAGAAAGGTTATAGGTTATTTTAATGTATTTTTGTTCAATTTGTTTTTAAAAATCATATTTAAATAAGGAAGAAATTATAAATTAAAAAAAATAAAAAGTTTATGAATTATTGGATAATGCCATTATAAATGCAAATGGGGACAATGATGTAGATCTCAAACAAAACTGACAAGAGTGAAGTTTCAGTAACGAATTCATTGAGGAGGCATGAGAGTAAGGAAGGTAGATGCAATGAAAGATTGAATAAAAGTTCAAAATTTAATATCAGTAGAAAGAGACAGAAGGAATTAGAGAGAGAATAACAAATTTGTTAAGTGTTCTGAGGTATTCTAAATTCCCCTCTTTTTATAAAAAAGAAGATAAAAGAATAACTTTAAAAAGAAAAACAATAATTATAGCGCTAATGTGCTATTAGGTATTAAAAAATACCTCTCTTTTATAAAATAAAATTAAAGTGTTGAAGGAAATAAATCAAGACTTTGTTAAGAGAACATAAACTTGATCAGTTATAAAATTCCTCAAAATAATTCCATAATTTTGAAGTATATTGAAAAGGATAATGAAATTAAGATAATTCAAATTTTAAGCCACTAGATGTATGAATCAAAAGCAATAATGAAAATTTAAAATTACTTTTAAACCATTTTTATGAAGTTATGTTTCGTAAAAATTGACAATCAGCTTATTTGGTGGGGGCTATCCCCACAAGCTAGCTTTGTCTCTAGGTATTTAAACCATTACAAGGCATGTGAACAGTCTACTAGCTCATAATAACCTAGGTGCCAGGAAATAAACAATAAAGAGTATCATACATGTCCTGCAACCAGAAACTTTTATGCATTAGGACTAGCAGATAATTTAGAATCTATATATACACAGACAGTAAGAATCCACAATAATATTAAAAAGAAAATTTTTGTTGCATACCTGGGTCTCAGCACCACCCTTATGTGAGCCAAATTGTCTACGAACAGCACTATATCTAGTAGCAATGCAAACTGCTCGTGATAAAGCACAAGAAGCATCAGCTACAATTGTTTGTCGAACATACACCATAGTTCCGTAAATAAGTTGCCGTGGAACATTGGATTGTGTAACTTTCCCTTCCCTCGTAACTTGAGAAACCCTGTAACACATGAAACATACCCCAAATTACAATATATGGATAAATATTGGTACAGATCCACTGACACAATAGAAGAGTCACACTGTAACTTCAAATACTTCTATACTTATTTTGTGTCTATGGCCCTATGGGTTAACATGGGCATTAATAATACTTTCACTTTGGCACATTAGGTACTGAACTCACAACTCTTTACCAACAAACCTGTTGACGAATTATTACAGACAATGACTAATTTTCATAAGCAATATTCTTATGTTGCAGTCCTTAAAGAATAATGGCCTCAAAAAGTGTAGCAGATAGGGGACCAACCGCATCAACATTTGATTCCGGGGGATGCGAACATGATCAAATTTCAAAACACCATTGTCCATGGTGTTATATGCTCCATTTCCGAACTTCATTCCAATATCACCAACAGTTATGCCAGGAAGAGGTGAATGATCATCCAGGCTTCGTAACTGTACAATAAAACCTGAAAATGGTATGCACAATTAGTTAATAAAATGGGCCATTTTTTGATAAAATTAACTCTGAAAAATGGCTGCAATACTTTACCATGCACTCCATGGTCTTGACCATCAGTTATAAGACGCGCATAAACAACAGCATGAGTGGAAATTTTACCCAATCCACCAGGCCACCACTTTAAAAATAGCAAAGCAAAACAAGAACATTTAGAAACTTAACTGAGAATGTTCAACCAATGGAAACAATAACACAAAACCAAATGCAAAAGTTAAAGTCTAAGTCCTTTTTGCTCTACATCATACATATCACATGCATGTACAAGAAGGAAAAGCCTTTGCTAGATTTCACTAGAAAAGACTAACAGAGCACCTCTTCTTTCTCTCTCTCTCTCTCTCTCAAGCTGTTGAAGTACCTCTCTTTTATTAGAAAATACCATGCATCACTTAAAAAATATTCAATCTCCAACAGTGAGATAAAAGCTCTACGTCTTACTCACTTTGCTGGAAGTAAGTGTCGGACTATGAATGACGAATTCATCTGTCTGGGGATCAAACGTTGCAGTTGTCTCAAGCCCTTGCACATTGGAGCCATGACCAAGCTCAGTTTGTGCATAGCAGCCAATTATTTGCATCTTATATGCCAATGGCAACCACTTCTGCTGTTGCTCGTCAGTGCCTTGTCCTTTAATAGCTGGTACAAACATTCCCTATCAAGAAAAAAGGAACCACTGATGTAAATAGACCAATAACATTGGACCTCATTTTAGCATTTGAAGTCTAAAGACTCTAAACCTTAGTAGAAAATGCAAGAGACAACTTCCATGATAAATTGCACGAACTAAAAATACGGTTCAGAAACTCAGATATTTCGCATCCCACAAATAACATCTCTCAGTACAAGTAATGCGGATTTACAATGCCATTGCACAAGGAGTGAAACATACCCAGTGAAGATCCGTAAAAGCAGGTTCATCCACAAAAAACCTTAACTTAGATGCCTCTTCTTCTGCAATGAAAAAAATTGAACATTTAAACCATGCACTAGTATATTATCACTCAGCCACCATAACAAACCCAAAGCATCAGCAATGAGCGAAAAATTAAGCTGAAAACCTACCATTAAGACGAAGCTCAATGATCCGCTTCCATGCATGAGCTGCCTTTCTCAGGGTGTTTTTAAACAACTCCTTCCGACCTAGCATAGGTCTGTTATCTTTTCGAAAGGCCTAAAATCAATAAAGGACATAAAAGTCAGAAACCTGGAAAAAGAATACCAGAAACAGATAACACCACCAAAACCACCAATCATTAGAATCACATAATAGAATAATAATAGAAAAAAATTATTCTATTTCATTTCATCTTTGTTGATAATTTTAACACTCGACATTCGAAAAAAAATCATCTCAATTTATCCACTCGATTGATTACAAATGTATATCAAACACTAATGTGCTTCATAGCCCACATCCAAATTCAGCAACCAAAATTAAACCTACAATTCCCGAGAAAACTAATTCATTATATATATATATATATAACACAACAGATCCAAACAATAAAATTGTCCAGCATTTTCCTCAAAACCAAACAGAGTCTATAAACACGAAAGTTGCAAAAAGTGTTCTCAAGAAAGCGAGAGAATGAAGAAGATATACCGGATCGCTAGCGACGATGCGAGCAATCCGATCGGAGACCTCGAAGGCGTGGCGGGAACCGGCCCAGACGATCTTCATTTCGTCGACATCGAAGCGCGCCTTGCTCCTCTCATCGGCCAGGTAATCGACGCCGTCCATTTTGCTTAGTGTTTTCCGACGAATGAAATGGTTGTAGGTGTGTGGTTTGTTTTGTAGAGATTAGTTAACAAATGAGAGAAATGTTTGGTGGATCATGTGACTACTTAATCACAATTAACAACATAAATAGGAGCGAAGAGAGAGACCCAATAGATATGAATTGATGACGACGCACTTTTGCTCTTATCCCTCCCTCATCGTTGACTTGGCTGCCCTTTATTCTTCAATATTCGCACGTGTCTTTTTGGTGACCATTATTACCATTATTTTTAGCGGGTTCTATTTTCTGCTTTCTTTCTTTTATTGGGGGTCGGAAATCGGAATCAACCGACGAATCGGTGAAAATAAAATTAAAAGATAATTATTTTTGGTTGTCTTCTTCTCTTGGCCTTTTTCATTTTTCATTTTATTTTATATTAAATTATTATCTTATAGTTTTGTATTTTAAATTGTCACATTAAAATATTAGAGAAATTGTGACAAGGTTTTTTCTTTTTAATCATTATGAAGTAAAATATTAAAAGATAATAATAATTGGCACATAAATGATATTTTGTGGATTGACTTTAATAATTACCCTTAAATTTCGTTTGACATGCAGAATTGAAATGGATTGAATTAGAATAAAATAAAATGGATTAGATTTGAATGAAATTGATTAGATCAGAATTGAAATGGATTAAATTGGAATGAAATAAAATGGATTAGATTGAAATGAAATTGATTGAATTGAATTGAAAAATTACTATATCATAGTTAGTATAATTTGAGATTGAATTAAAATTATACCATATTATGTTTGGTGTATATTAAGATTGGATTAAATAAAATTAATTTAAATATTTTATGATACACTTAAAATTAATTTTAAAACATTCTTTAAAAATTTCAAAAAATTTCAAAAAAAATGGAGATAGAATGTTTATTCTCAAACCTATCAAATCCCACTATTTTGATTGAAAATGATTATTCCTATAAGAAGAAGATTTAAAAGAATATAGGATTGAGTTTAGAATTCCAATAATTGTTCTCCAAACATAAGATTTGCACGATTAGGATATTTTAATTCTTAAATTTATTTCAAATCTCATGTCTCAAACATAACTTTATAACCAATAAAAAGAATACAATTTATGTTTAACGTAAGTGATTAGATAAGTAACAAAATCTAACTAATAAAAAATAAATAATTTAATTTAAAAAAAAAAAAAGGTTGGGAGGGGGGGCGCGTGGTTGTGTAGATGGTTACCACCGCCTGTCCACCTCTATTACCGGCTTCCAAAGCAATGATTATTTGGGACACTGAATGCGATTTAATTGGCTAGGCATGACTGATACGTTACTTTCAATCCTTTTTAAAAAGAGGAAAAAAAACAAAACAAAAACGAAAAACAAAACATTGCTTTCATTTTTATTAATAAATGCTCTATATTTTGATTTATAAAAAATTTTCAACAAATAGTATAAAAACTACGAATTAAAAAATATCACTGTAAAACTTCGTTCAAACCTTTTAGCACTCCCACGAATTATTATTAGTTCACTCACAAAATATTGTTCATACAAAAACTAACAATAGTTCGTATATAAATAATAGTTCGCGGAAACAATTCTGCTAATTATTTTTGTAAACTATTATTCTTGCACGATTAACAGCAGTTCATGAGAATGCCAAAAAAACTTAATTCAATTTTTTAATAATATTTTTCAAACCGCCCTTTTTATGCTTAAAAAAAATCCCTTCGTTTGTTGATTTATCACCACTTTCAAAAGTTTCCTTTTTTAAATCAAGTGACAGAGATTTAAATATAAATCATATTCAATCCGAGTTTAATTTTCCCTTTACAATTTTTCTTTTCTTTTCTTTTTTTTTTTTTTTGCGAGATACTTTCTTTTTTCTTTTTAAGGAGAGAATAATGTTAATAATTCATTGAATATCTATTCACACTTTAATTTGATATTTTTTTTTAATTAATAATAAATTCAACCTTAATTAAAATTAAAATTTTATTGAAATTTAAAGGATTTTAAAAGTTTGGGTGTATTTAATCCAGATGTAATTCATTAAAATCTAAGTGTATTTTTAGATTTATATGAAATTCATTAAAGTCTAGGTCTATCAAATTCATATTTTTATGAAATCCAATAAAATCTAGGTATGTTCAAAAAGTCATTGACTTTATAGATTTCTTTTAAGCAATAGATTTAGATTAAATTTAAAGTGATTTTTATGAAAAGTTTATAAGAAATTGTATCATTTGCCTTACCATTTCATTAGATTTATTAGAAAGAGGTATTCAATCTAGTGTTTATTGAAGTTTGATAAAAAAAATTTTCTTAATAATAAATTTTAGTGGAATTCACAAATTCAATGGACTTCATATTGATTTTGTTAAAATTCTTTAAGAAATCTAATAAGTCTTGAGGAAAATGATAAGATTTGTTATAAATTTTTTTCTTCAAAAAAATCACTTTAAACGTCATCCAAATTCATTTAAATCTATAACTTAAATGAAATATATAAAGTCAATGATTTTTTTAATACATCTGGATTTTATTTGATTGTATATAAATCTGAACAGAATACACTTAAATCTGAATTGAATATACCTAGATTTTATTAGATTCCATACAAATCTTAATTGAATACACCTAGATTTTAATAGATTCCATACAAATTTTGATTAAATATACTTCTATTTCGATGGAATCCATTTAAATTTAGATTGAATATATCCAAACTTTTAAAATCCTTTAAATTTCAATGAAATATAAAATTGAATACACCCCCCAAAAGAATTCTAACAAAATCAATATGAAGTTTATAAAATTTGAAAATCCCACCAAAATCTATCATTATATATATATATATATATATATCAAATTCCAATAAAATTTAGATTGAATACACTTATAGGTTTTCATGCAACATAAAAGTATATTTTCTAAATGTTTTACTTGATCCCTTATAGTATCAATAGAGTTTATTTTAAAATAACCTTTTTCATCTATAGTGGATCGTACAGTAATATTAAGTTGTTCAAATTCATATTTAAATGAATTCATCCATCACAATCTAATGGCTGAAAACTATTTAAATAACAATAGATAATGCCACTGTTTTAAGCCTTGTACAAATTTTAGAACCAAAGTGAATCCAACATAAATGCTTTGATGAGTCATAAAAGTTTGATAATTACTAAATGCCCACGTGACAATCAATGTAATCAGCCAAAGCTTTTGAAAAGTATGTGTTTAAAGTGGGAAACTGTGAAAAAGCTATACCGTCAATAAGTGCAATGTCGCAATGGCTACTACATAATTCAAGATATTTTTTTATATCGGGTTCAACACCTTGTGTGTAACGACCCATCCTCTCATGGGCCGATCAGGTTAGGGCTCACCCCCGGAACCAGTTTCACTGTCGGGCCTCGACCTTACTGTTCTTCTAGCCCAACCACCTGGCAGGTACTGTTCCCTTACCCTCTGGAGAATTTCCTCGCCTCCCATATCTTTTGAACCCAAAATCAAGGGTTTATAATTGTTATGCTCATTTTCCCGATTTGTCTATGTGGGTCAGCGTAAGCCCAATGGACCTGAACAGAAGCAGAGGCCCAGAGGATTTGAGTAACAGGCCGCAGTTGCAAGCCCGACCAGCCCGCGAGGCCATTCAAGTCTCGAGCTCGCGATAGCTTCCAGACCGCTCAAGCGTACCTTCTGTCCGCACCACCAACCCGCTAGCTCGCGAGACTGCTCAGGTCGCGAGCCCTCGGAAATCTCTAGACCGCCTGACCACCTCTCCTGGCCACGTCTACGCCTCTACAGCATGTACGGCCTGATTGGCCAGAGGACTTGTTCAAGAGATATCATATACAGCAAGTCATCAAGGTCACCAACTCTCATGATCTCCCGCCAGAAACTACCTACACCATTACCGAGAAACATTTAATGCGGCGGCTATGCAATTAATGAAGGAAAGATCTCTCCTGGTGCATTAAATGCAGACATGTGCAGGAAGAGAAAAATCATTACCTTTACAATTAATGCAGCATGGCTATGTCAGGATTAGTTGTAAATAGCCGTTGTCTGTAGCGTGTATTACATTCTTTCGTATTTTCTTTTTGTCATCTCCCCCTCCCTATAAATATGGGAGATCTTTACTGTACAAACAAGCTGAAAATACTAGAGTATCGTCACTCTGCCGGATTTACTTCAGAGTGGCCGTGGATGTAGGCGCAGTCGCCGAACCACGTAAAAATCCTTGTGCTTTGCATTCCTCTCTCTCTCTCTCGTCTTTCATTGATCATTTCATTAAACTCATCTAACTGCCACGATCGACATTCCTTCCCCTAAGTTTAAGCTCCACCAACCTTAAACTTCATTAATTGTCTATTTATCACCCTCCTGTCATTACTATTATTCTTTAATTACCTCGCTCGCAGTCTGGGCCCCAGAATCTCTGGGTTGACCGTTTCCGAACGTCAACAATAGTCAATTGGGAAGTAAGGTGTGTACCAATTGATACCAACGTTGATGAACCCCGACTCCTATCCTCCAGGTGACCTACCCAACATCTCATGGTGGCCTTCCAGTGGGAATTCCTTACGGCTGAAAAACTCCCTTGAAGCTAAACCTATTTAAAATTATATTACTAGCTCAGATGGTACCAGATGTGCTTCCTCTTACCCTTTAAGGGTTGGGTTCGAGTTGAGTGAACACATGGGGAGACGTATGAAAATCCTATGGGCCTCAAGGATAGTACCTGCTCACATGGCAGTCCCTGAGAGGCAGTGTGGGCCTGGCAGCTGGCGAGGTGGGGCCGGGCTGTTCCGTTACACTGTGGCTATTAAATGTAATTGGTTTCCCCCACCTTGATATGGGCCGAACTTTCACCTTCGTATGGACTGTTTCCTCACTTTTGTGTGGATTGAACCCTTTCATATGAAAGCTGCTCCCAAACAGGGCCACCAATCTCTTATCCCACTTGTTCTTAATAGTCCTTTAAACTAGTCTCAATAATAATAATAACGACAATAATAATAATAATAATAAAAGTTATACCAATTTGATACCGACACATAAATTACAGATACACAAAATTCTAGCATCACCGTCTAAGATATTTACTTGTCTGTTCTAAACATAAAAACTTGAGCTCAATTACTGGGTTAGTTAGGAAAATGAGAGAATAAAAATTAGTGAAAAAGTTAAAAAATACCAATACAAGAATATAAAAATTTATTTTTAGCCATATTTTTAAAAATATTCGTTTCCAGCTCTTCAAATAAATTAATTGCATCATATATCAATTTTAACTAAATTGCCCCTGCCTAACTTGTTCTCCTCCTCTATTACTCATGGTATGAGATTTTTTATTTCCTTTATTGATTCTTTGAGTTTTGTTGGGGTTTTTTAAGTTTTTTTTTTTTTTTTAATTTTATGTTTTTGATGTTAGGAATTATTGTTTAGAGTTATATTTGATTGAATTTGGCTTGAAAATTGAGATTTCCAATGAGATGTTGCGTCGAAAATAATGACCAAGTTTTATAACCCTACAAAACCTAATACCAGGTTATGTGGGGCTACAAAACTTGGTACCCATAAAATCCATCGGGTTTTTCAATAAAATCCACCGGGTTTTTCAATAAAATCCGGTGTCGAGTTTTCTAATCCCATTTAACCCAATATTAGGTTTTATGGCCCACTTAACTTGGTACCGGGTTTAAATTTCGTGTTTTTTAAATTTTGATTTAAGGGTAGTTTAGTAAACTTGGATATAAAACGAAATAGTTTATTTAAGGGGCTAAAAACAAATTTTCATAAAAGAGTGAGTAAAAACAAATTATTTATTTTGTTTTTGGATAACAATTAATTTGCCCCTAAAAATTAAGTAGTCACAACAAATAATTGAACAAAGAAACAAAGAAACAGAATCATTTTGGGTATTCAATTGGATGAAAACAAAATGACACGTCAAATAATAGATTTTGATGGAATTCACAAATTTTATGAACTTCATATTGATATTATTAGAACTCTTTGAAAAATTCAATGAAATCTTGAGAAAAATGTGTGTGTGTGTGTGTGTGTGTACATATATATATATATATATGATTTTACCATCAGTATTTCCTCACTTTAAAAATTTAGAATAAACCAGTCAAATTCATCTATTACATTTGAATTAAATAGGAGAAAAAAATTATTTTAGAAGAGGAAATGTAATTAATGAATTTGATTGGTTCATTTTAACTTTTTAAAATTATAAAATATTGATGGTAAAATCAGTATATATGTATGTATACATATTATCAAATTCTTGTTAATCTTTGTCGAAGTTTAAGGACTACTTTATCAATTTTGTCAAATCTAACAATAACGTAAAATTTCACGAAATTAGAAGGGTTTATAAATTATGTCTTTTAATCACCTTAAAATAAAATAAAATTCTTTTCTATCTGTACACTTTTTTTTTAACATGTACACATTTATAATATATATTTTTTCTAAACTAAAATCAAATGGTAATAGATCTGTTGAAAAGTAAATATTGAGATCAATCAAGAGCTTTACTCCAATAGTAAATCAATCCCATTTATGCTCTCATTGAAAATCAATAAACTTAGTGAAATTCGAATCCTCAACACTAAGGTAAACAGAAAAATGCACGACTACTTGTGCAATAAGGGAAGATGCTATACACATTCTATAATTGAATACAAAAGTCAAGAAATTGTTATAAATAAATATTAGAATATGAACATTAGGTCTAGGTAGTTTGGAGAACTAGATAAATTGAAGAATATGCGGATTTTATACATCTTTGTACCAAGAGTACATTATCTTAAGGCTGAAAAACTCAAGGAGGCTTGACCCACATATAACCCACTTAGAATATATATATATATATATATATGGGACAACATCGGGGGGATATATACATATATATATATATATATATATGGACAATATCGAGGGGATATAAGTATTGATACAAATTTTGATATAATTTGTTGACCATTGAATGATGAAAATTTCAATTGTTTAGATCTACTCATACCTTTATATACAACTTAATTTTATACTCTATATTAATATATTAATCTTCTCTCTCTTCATATTATATCATCTCTCTCTCTCTCCAATTGATATTATTATTATTATTATTCTTTTAAAACTTCTTTAACTAATATTAAAAACCAATCAATTAATATTATTCTCACTCATTGGAATTCTTTGCATTTTTATTTTTTTAATTTATTTTTAAATTATATATTTTCAAACATATGTACATTTAATAGTATCTTAAAAAAGACTCACATAGTCTTTCTTTAATGGGAAAAAAAACACACACACACCCGCACGCACGCACACCCATATATATTCTAGTAAAGAAAGTAAAGAAAAAATATTATTTTTTTCCACCTCTTCATAGTTCATAAATGCACAAAAAAAAGGAAAAAAAAATAGAAAAACAATCTTTTTTTTAATATTTTTCTATTCTTATCATCCATAACACAAAATAAAAATATTATAAATTTAATTTTTATTTAACCTTTTCTCTTTATTCAGTTAATCAAATCTTATAAATAATATATGGATTTGAAACTCTTAAAATAAACTTTCAAATAATACTCATATTGTATATGTTTAGATAAACAGACTGATTACAATAGTCCAAAATAATTTTTAAAAAAAAATATTCTGTGTACAAGCATGATATCTAACAAGCAAGATAAAAATAATATAATTTTAAAATGTACTTAAAAAAAATATAATTCAAAAATGAATAGAAGAAAAAATGCAAAATCATTGATGTGGTGAGAAGAATATTAATTGATGACATTTTAATATTAATGGGAGTGGAGAGAGGTGTAATTAATGGAAAGCACGTTTATGTACAATGTAAAATTAAGTTATATATAAACGTGCAAGTAGATTTAAGTCATTACAATTTTTTTAATCTAATAGTCAATAAATTGTGTCAAAATTTATAGAAAAACTTATGTTCCCCAATTCTACCTATACGTGTGTGTATATATATATATATGTGTGTGTGTATAAAACTTCAAACATGGGAATAAAGGAAAGAGAAGTTTGTTCAATAACGACAGAGACCAGAATAATTTCTGTAGTAGAAAAGTCATATTGTATAAGGTCTGTAGAGTGAACACGAATCCTAAATTTTTCTTGTGATTATTATGTTTTATTAAATTAAACAACTTTGTAATGTTCAAGAGTTGGTGTAAGATTCAAACTTCTCATTTTATTATGTCAGGTTTTAGAGAGAATTATAATAGTAAAAAAAAAAGGAAGAAAAAAAAACAAAAAAGCACACTAAACTGACAGAATCAGCTCTATTTTCTCGAGAATTCTTGATCATGGGATTAAACAATTCCTGAGAGATGTATGGTAGAAATTGATGTATATTGTCTATGGTCGATCAGTCATTTGATTTATAACTATATATATATAATAATTTTACTATTAATGTCTTCTAACTGTAAAAAATTAAGACGATTCAATCAAATTCATTCATTATATTTGAATTAAATAGGAGAGTAAATTTATTTTAGAAGAACAAATGTAATAAATAAATTTGATTGGTTCATCTTAACTTGTAAAGTTAAAAGGTACTAATCGTAAAATCACTCTCTGTGTGTATATATAAAATCTATTGTGTGTATTTTCTGGATCAAGCAATTGGGCTGGTAAAAACCTGATAGAAGCCCAATAAATCAATCCAATGAAATGACCTAGCAGACAAGGCCCAAGTTATCAATATCAAGCTCATACGAGCTCTACAGCTCGCACTAGCGAGCTCACATCACACTGATTACAGATCGTTATGCAGTTCGCTCCATATACAGCTCGTTACTCAGCGCGCTGCAGCTCGAGATCACTCAATACAGCGTACAGCTCGCTCAACGATCAATTAGATAAAGAAATCTTCCAGAAAAGGCAGTTACCCGATTTGATCGTGATTCTCTCATCAGAATTAGAAGTTAATTCAAATTTGAACTCAGTCAACGTGATCCCGAGCTTTATGAAACCGTTTCCTAATTCAACATCAACCGATTAGGAAACATAATTAATTTATTATTCTTTTCCTATTTTATTGCTACCTAAACTGTAACGACTCTCTCTATAAATAGATGTTGAATTCATTGTAACGCATACATAAGAAATACTATACTGTCACTCTGCTGAATTATTAAGAGACAGTCGTGGACGTAGGCGCACTCGCTGAACCACGTTAAAAACCCTTTGTCTTCTTTGTGTGTTTTTTGTTCTCTGCCTCTTTTCATCTTTTCTTTGTTGTTTGCGTTGTTTGAGATTGATTGCAGGTATTGGGATTTGAGCTCTCGTCGACCAGAAATCAACGTCAACAAAATCAAATTCTTATTAACCTTTGTTAGAGTTTAAGGATTACGTTAACCATTTTGTCAAATCTAATAATAATGTAGAATTTCACAAAATTAGAAGGGCTCATAAATTATCCCTTTTAATCACCTTAAAATAGAATAAATTTTTTTTTCTATATGTACCTTTTCTAAGCTAACATCAAATGGTAATAGATACATTTAAAAGTAAATATTGAGATCAATCAAGATCTTTACTCCAATAGTTAATCAAGCCCACCTCCCCTATCATTGAAGTGAGATTCAAATCCTCGCCATGGAGGTAATTGAAAGATGTACGACCACTTATGCCATAAGGAAAGATGCTATACAAATTCTATAATTGAATACAAAAGTCAAGAAATTGTTGAAAATTGATATTAGAATATGAACATTAGGCCTAGGTAGTTTGGAGAACTGGATAAATTGAAGAATATGCGGATTTTATACATCTTTGTACTAGGAATACATTATCTCAAGGTTGTAAAGCTCAAGGAGACTTGACCCACATAGTTAGTGTGTGTGTGTGTATATATATATATACATATATATAAAACTGCAAACATGGGAACAAAGGTAAGAGAAGTTGGTTCAATAACGGCAAAGACCAGAATAATTTCTGTAGTAGAAAAGTCATATTTGAGGTCTGTCGAGTGAACACGGATCCTGGAATATTTTTTCTGTGATTATCATGTTTTATTAAATTAAGCAACTTTGTAATGTTCAGGAGTTGGTGTAAGATATTTTCAAAAAAAAAAAAAAAAAGAGTTGGTGTAAGATTCAAACTTCTCATGTTATTATGTCGCGTTTTAGAGAGACTAATAATAGTAACAAGAGGAAAATAACAACAAAACAAAAAAGACAATATATTGACAGAATCAGCTCTATTTTCTCAAGAATGCTTGATTACTTGGATTAAACAAATTCATGAGAGATGTATAGTAGAAATTGATGTATTGTCTACGGTCGGTCAGTCATTTGATTTGTAACCAACTAACCATACATTTCTTTAGAATAAAAAAAAAAAAAAAACAACAAAAAACAAGAGTTTACATGGAAAGAAACAACTGTGGCAAGAAGCAAGTTGATGCGTCCGGGATAGCAATGTTACCTCCCTAATCTGTAGAAAATTTTTGGACAAGAATCAACGAAACATCTGCCACCTTCTATTCCAACAGGACATCATATGTTCACCATATAAAAAAATAAATCAGGCACACCACTTGCTGGATCATCAAGAACAATGCAGAAAACAAGATTGCATTAGACTGCTGTGGCCATCATTCTTTGCTATAAGTTAAAACAAACCGAAGGCACACACTTGCGAGCTTCTTTTAGTGGGTTGAAGAAGCCCGTTTAGGAATCTCATACACCACCAGTGATATTTGATTTCATAGACAAGCATGCCTCAAATGAACTTGAATGCACCAGATCAAAGCCAAGTATAATGATGCAATCAGATATGACCGGAACATACATCAAATTTTCTCATTTGCTCTATACTCTCTGCTATAGTCGATCCAGCAGTCCCAACAAAACCAAGGGAAGCACAGCTGCAAATAGTTTCCTCTATGTATAAAAGTATATCAGAAAATCTCTGAGGGCAACGTTTCTTCGTCCCGGTTACTCCATCACTCAATAGATTAGATCCATATCTCAGACCATGTCCTGAATTCATGAGTTTCTTTGCTGTCCGTGCAACCAACTCATTTTCTTCTCTCAAAAAATAAAGCTTAAAATAATCTGTATCTTTTGCCAAATCCCCTAAATAACTTCCAGTCCAATTACCTTCTGGAAGATCAGTCATCAAAAAAACATGAACAGGTTGCAAACCCTTCTGCCTAAAAGAATCTAATTTTTGCTTTAACCCAGCAAATGTAGCCTTCCAGTGATTCTTAAACTGCCCATCTAATAGTCTGAGCTGTGCACAAAGAAAAGGGGCCTTAATGGTCTCAAGAGCATACTTCCTCCCTGCACTTAATATCTCAGGAACAAACGGAACAAATTCAATCTTTCTAATCAAAGATAGTATCCTTTGATCTTTAGTAGCTCTATTGATATCAATATAGAGCTCAGAACCTTTGTATGGGGCTGTAAAAAGACTCCCAAAAGCCAGAACAGTGGCCATTTCGGCTGCAGAACCAGGTCCAAGAGCCTCAAACACGTCTTGTCGTCTCCTAATATACGAAATTTTCTTTTTCTTCAGTTTTTCATCAGCCTGAAACGTATCCAATACACCATCCTCTCCCCCACTTTGGTATGTCCAAACCGTCGTTCTACAATCCTCATCAACAGCATATAAGCACGTATCTACATTACCGTTAAACCCAGATAGAACAGACCCACATTGCTTCAAGCTATCAAACAAAGAAGACTGTGAATCCACCTCATTCAAACAAGCCAAATCTATGTCCACACCACACCATAAAGACACAAAAACCCTAAAGTCTATAACTTGAACCACAGAAGAAGACACCAAAGACGAAATATCAACAATGTCAGCAATGGAAACATACCTATAACACAAGGGCAAAATCCACAACTAAAATTCCATATAGAAATACAAAAAGCTATATAGAGGAAGTGAAGGAGAGAACCCAGTTACCTTCCACTTCGAAGGAGGTCGATGGTGTGATCCCAGACGGAGATTCGAATCTCAGTAGGACTCGAAACCCTAAATTTAGGGCAACTACCAAGAGCAACAGCATGGTGATCAAGCACGGGAGGGATGATCAGGGTACGGTTCAAAATAGCAGCCATTAGAATGGCGTTCTTGAATTCTTGAAGCTGGTTGCTGAAGCCACTGTGAGGAGCATAAAACAGGAATTTGTGGTGCAGTGTGAGGAGGGTGTGGCATTGTGGGGATTTGGTTTTGGAGGAGATTGAGAGGAGGGATTTGGGGATGTTTGTGTAGGCAAGATAGAGGACTGTAAAGGTGAAGAGGGTGATGAGTAGGAGCAAGAGTGAAGATCTGTGTTGAGGTTTTCTTTTGGTGTTCCATGGTTTTGGAGATTTGTTGTCGAGACTGAAGATGTTTCTCATGTTTTGTGCTGTTGTTGGTGTTGGTGTTGCTGTACGTTTTGGTTCTGGGACATGTTTCATTTGCTTGTGTTGGAGATTTTGATGGGCTTCCACTGGGCCTGTCTGGTCCCATGAGACATATCTATTTTTGGGCCGACTGCTTCTCGGAAATTCATAGTGATTTCATTTTGCGTATGATTATATGAATAAAAACTTATCAATTTTAGTTGTTTAAAGGGTTTTAACCAAATTTAACCTTTTTTTGATAACCCTTTTCGATACTACCCTTTTTTTTTGAATTTCCTACAGCATGATTTTTTTTTGTCCAAAATACTCTTAATAATCCAACTAATTACCACTTACCATAGTTTTTCCCTCCATAACCCACCCATTTCTGATTCTCTCTCTAAAATTCCCACCCCATCAAACTCATTCTCTCTCTCATTCTCTAAAATGCCCCTAATTCCCACCCATCATTCCTTCCTCTCTTTCTCTCTTCTTCTTCTTTTCTTCTTTTTCCTTTTTTTTTTTTTTTCCTGGATTGGATCTGGTTCGCGTCGCGGAACCAGAACCGCGCGACCCAGAACCAGACGGTTCTGGGTCACCCAGAACCATCTCTGGTTCTGGGTTCGCGACCCAGAACCAAGGCAGGAAAAAAAAAGAAAGAAGAAGAAGAAGAAGAGGAGAGGGGTCTGGTTCTGGGTCGCGAACCCAGAACTAGATTTTTTTTTTTTTTTTTGTGTTTGTTTGTTAATTATTGATTTGATAATGTTGTTGTTGTTGTGGGAGATGTTGATGAATTGTGGTTGATGATGTTGATGAATTGTGGGAGATTATGAATTTTGATATTGAAGGAATGAGAGGGGTAATTTTGTTCAAAAATAATAATAAGGTCCGTTTTGATAATTCAGAAAACTAGAAGTCTATTCTGTAATTTTTAAAAATACTTTTAAGGGCGCTTCTTGGATAAGAAGCGCCCTCTATTTTAAATTTGATAATTATGAAATAACCCCAAAAATTTATTTAATTATGAATTTCACCATGAATTTTCAATTAAGGTTGGGAATCTCAACCTCGAGGTTGGGATTCCCAATCTGAAAGTTAGGATTGATAGGGAATCCTAACCTTGAGGTTGGGATTATGGATTTTGATATTGAATAAATGAGAGGGGTAATTTTGTTCAAAAAATAATAATAAGGTCAGGTTTGATAATTCAAAAAAATAAAAGTGTAATTTTGTAATTTTAGAAAATATCTTTAAGGGCGCTTCTTACCCAAGAAGCGCCCTCTATTCTAAATTTAATAATTACGAAACAACCCTAAAAATTTGTTTAATTACGAAATATATATAATTGAACATTTAGGTTGACATTCTCAACCTCCAGGTTGGGAATCCCAACCTAAAGGTTGGGAGTTCCAACCTTGATTCAATATTCATATTTGAAATCTCAACTTCAAGGATGAGAATCCCAACCTTGAGGTTGGGAATCCCAAACTTGAATAAACATCTAAGTTTAGGATTCTCAACTTTTAGGTTGGGATCTCAACCTAAAAGTTGAGAATCCCAATTTTTGATATTTAATTCTATTTGAAATTCCCAACCTCGGGGTTGAGATCCCAACTATAGGTTGAGATTGATTTAAAAAATTACTCATTAAGGACGTTTTTGTCCTTTCAGTGCTTTTATTAATAATAAAAATAAAAAGTTTACTTTTGAGGATGACTTCCCAAAAAGCGTCATTTTCTCAATTTTCTCTTGTTAAAAAAAAAAAAAAAAAAAAAAAAAAAAAAAAAAAAACCCTCATCAATTTTAGCGATATTCCACAGGTCATGGACCAAAAGAGTATAAAATTTTCCTCCTTGAACTCTCTCGGAAATGTCAGTAGCATTTCTCGGTCAAGTGATACAAATTGACGAGTTTACTTGTGACAAAGAACAAAGTTCATCACTTCATTATTACTATTCACTTGACTCGGTCTTGCCTTTGGTCATTTCTTCAACATTTAAAAACTGATTTTATGATTGCAAACATAACATGATAATAACCACACCTCCTTACAAAGTTCAGAGTCTACGTTCAAACACCATCCCCCAATTCAATGCAAAAGAGAAAAAAAAAATGGTTCCTTGTGACCACTAATTAATGTCAAGGAGAATTATCAATATATCCATTTATTTATTCTATAAACAACTTTAATTTGGGAAGCAATATGAATTTCATTCACAAGTTCAACAAAACTCTCTTTCATGAGTTAGACACATTAAGATTTAATTAAAAACAAAATTAACATTATATCCACAAACTTTAACTTAATGTACATTAAATTAAATTTGGTTCATTTTAGGTAATTCAGAAGGCAATGAGAAGTCTCTCCTTGTTTTACACTTCCAATAGACTCAAGCGATATCAAAAAAAAAATGATTAAACGATTATTTAATAGTTACAAATAAACTTAGCAAGTCTTTTGATCAATAAATTTGAACAAATTTTTTTATACGGTGCAACATAATGGAATTAAACACTGCTTCACTCAGCCCGACTCTCCACCCCTGACCGTCTTCCAAATGCTATCAGACAAACAACCTGAATTATCCAAATAGAAGACAAAGACTACCCAGAATGTGTTGCACGCTCTACTCTAATACTTGCACATACTAACATAATGGATGCTAGAAAATGGCGAACATAATGGATCCAACTTGTTGAAAAAGATTCAAATAATTTCTAGCAAGATGCTACATCCTACAAGCTAGCAACTAAATTAAATAGTAGATACTAACAAGACCACCTTATTAAGACACTTCCACAAAGAAATATATGACTCAACCCAAATCTGCGGCACATTATTAGTCTTTAGTATTAACATTAACCTGTAGACCTCACCCACATGAAGCTAATCTAACATCATTGGCCCAAGCAAAGGCTAAACCTTAAAGTGCATGAATAGGGCTGCTGCTTGAGTTCATACCAGAACTACCAGATGCTGGATTAGCATGAAAAGCTGACTGCCTAGATGATCCTTCAACAAGTTTCAATGACAGAGAAGATGGGCCACTCTGACCAATTGATTCTCCCAAACTCAGCTTCGACATCCCAACTAATTCATCAACATTTATTGGGCTCTTTGAATGTACTGCTGTTGGCTTGAGCACTTCATGTGTCTCCTTCTTAGTCGGTTCTGCATTGTACCCTGACCAAAATGGAAAGGAAAACGGAAAGTACGGTGTCACATAAGCAGGATACATAACTGGGAAAGAGGCTTGTGTGCTTTCTGGCTTGGGAGGGGCAGCCTCTCCATCATTGGAGTTCGTCGAATCCATGGATTCGCATTCTTCATCCAAAGCAGGAGCAGCAGGCAGCGGGTTGTTACTTTGCGTTTCAGCCTGGGCAGAGAACACGTCCTGTGATACCACTGGAGCGTCGACTGACTGCACACATGAGACAAAAACCACATATAATCATTAGACATTCAACAGGATATAAATGCATGGTAGCTGAAAAAGCAACCATGCATTAAGAGCTTGCAAGGACACTCCCAATCTTGACAATTCAAGTGCATGACAAAAGTGGAAGTTTCGATTTTGACAACAGATAATTTGAAGAAAACAAGCTAATGCAATGTGAATTAGACATTCAAATAATGCTGAATGAGTAAAAACTACGACCAGCTCAACCAACTCAAAACATGACTATAATCATTTCTTCCAGGGTACTGTAAATTGTGGTCAGAAAAATCAACCAAAGGAAAGCTTTCGGAAGTAAGGAACAAAGCGAACTCCCCAAAAACATTAACTAATAGCCATAAACAATATAGTCATAATGCGAAGTTCAGAGCATATCCATGTATATATGTCAATTAATAAGCAAAACAGGAGACAAATGAATACTAACATCATCTGCAACAATATCAAACAGGCTAGAACGTCTTTTTCGTCTAGAAACATTGCTTTGCCTGATAAAATACTTCTGAGCATGGCTGGCAACTTGAGTCGGCGTCCTCGATATAACATAATTCCGCGCAATTCCACGCCAATCACCCTTGCCGAGCTTCTGCAAACCAAGCAGAAACATCCTATGCTCCTCTTCCGTCCACGGAACACCTGCACAACAAAAATTACAAGCCATTCAAAACCCAAACAGACCAGACACACACTACAACCACATCATCTTACACTTTCACGTCCATCCCATCACCTCTTATAAACATGATTCCACATCTTAAAACGCAATCACTTCTCTTAAAAATCAAATCAAACCAACAACAATTTATTTCCCAAAAAAAAAAAAACTGAAATTGTTACTTTCACTCCAGTTGATTTATTTCTAATTTATCTTTTTATATTTATTAAACATAACATCCTTATCAATTATTCAAATTAAACCCTAAAAAAATTGAAACTCAAATAATCAATATCCAGACAAAAAACAATATCCAGATTTAATCATAAATCAAGAGACGAAATCGAGAATCGAAAAAAAGGAAAAGACGATCAAGGGCACACGAAATCTGGGACCTTTTTTGCGTTCACGACTGGAGGAGGAGCCGGCGACGAAGTCCTCAGAGGCGTAGCCATCAGCATGATCGGGGGTGTCGCCAGGCGAACCCGGGTTGTTGGAGCCGTTCGTGTTGATGTTGTGACCCGAACCGGACCCGGTGTAGTGACTGAGATTGCCCATACTAGCGCTCTTCCTGATGGAACCGTCGGTCAGTCGGACACCGAACAGCTTGACGCCGCGGTTGGGGCACGTACGGGAGTTGTGGCCATTGTGGCTGCAATGGGAGCACCGCCGCGTCATTTCGGATCGGATGCAGAGTAACGAACTAGACTGGATTACGGATCCGGATCAGAAGGGTCCGGCTTGTTACATCAACCCGAGCAAAAATTTTTCGTCTTTAAATTGTGTTTTTTTGGCTTTGCAAAGACTCTGAGGTCTCGCGGAGACAAGAAGAGAGAGTAGAAAGAAAGAGAGGAATTATATCCATATAAAACTACACACTGTATTAGGTTTTGATACCAAGCGTGGGATTTGTTTTCCTGCTTCGCATCTACTTTTGTTTCCGTGCTCTCTTTCGTGTCTGCTCATTATTTTCTTAATTAATTGATTTTCTTTTTCTATAGTTTGAATTATTAAGATTGATTGAGTTTGGATGTTAAAATTAGTTTTACGCTGTTTTAGTGTGCATTTTTAAAGAGTAATGTTAGGTTTTTAAATTTTATGCTCAAATTCATATCAAATGATATATCACATAAGTTATTAATATCTTATAAATCATAAGATGATATAATAATTAATATAATATTAAAATTCACATATCATATCATTTAAATAAAAAATTTGAAAAGTTTAATATTATCTATTACAAATGTTTATATATATATTAAAAAATTTTAACGTGAATATATTATTAAATGCTCTTTCACAACATATAATAGCATTTATACTGCAATATAAAAATATGTTGATATAATATACTTTAAACATGCCTCACCTTATTTTGATAATTAGAAAAAACAAAAGAAATGTCAAATTATGGTTGATTAAACAAAAGGTAATTGGTGTATTTATTATGTATTGGCTTTGTCAACGTCTATTTTGTTATTTTTCCTTTGTCTTGATATTACTTTTATATATAAAAAGATATTTGATAAAATAAGATAGATTTTGTATTATTTGTTGATATACTTCAAAATTTTATCTAAAGTCAGATATTTGAAACACCTACGTAGAGTATAATTTTAATACATTTATCATATCTTTTGCATATACAACAATAGTAATTAAAAATTTATTTGCACAAATATCTAGAAATCGATTAAAATATATCAACATTAAATATTAATGGTGTCAAGAGTCATGACTCTATCAAACTAAACATCAATATACAGTCCAAAAACTATTATCATAATATATGATATTAATCTATCCACACGATAATACAAGTAAACTCATAGGTGTATGAACAAAATTTAAGTTTTTATTAAAAATATGAAAAAAATCATTAATATTTAAATTGTGAATAAATTTACATAAATTTATCAAAATTTTATTGTGGATGATATCACACATTTTTTAAGAAGTAATACATGTATAGTAATGCTCCAAGCGGATTGCTGTAAGGGACAGCAATCCATCTATTCATGATTCCATACATACGGTGGTAGGTTCAAGCATCACTACTAACAAATATATATAACATTTTTTCATTAATCATGTGAGTAGGTTTCTTTCTTTTTTTTGAGTAGATTTTTGAATCGTACGATAATATTTTATCTCTGTTAAGTTCTACTATTTATCTGAGTATATATATATATATATATATAAATGTATCTTAACATTAAAAGCGCATGTGAACATTTCCAGTTAATTGAAATACGATAGGATATGGTTGCTGAGACGCTTAATTGAAGGGTCCCATAAGTGAGGATACAGACGTATCGTAGATAACTAGGCGTGGAAGAGAGAGAAAATGAATAACGGCAGAGAGAAGGCGAGTAGGGGACTGACGGGGACACGTGGACGGCAAGGGGGCGTGTCGGGAGCGGAGAAAACGAAACGTTGGTCGATATATTTCTATAGATGATGGAACCAACTTTAAAAATTGAAGACAGATAAAGTATGGTGTAGGGGACATATTCTAGCGTATAATCACATATAGGATTTTTTATCGTACGACCGTGGATTATTAAAGCTTATCCGCCTTATCCAGTTCAGTTCGCATGTATTTTATTTAATTTTAATTTACTTGTGGACCCCGACTAATGAGTCAAAAGTATATCCGATGATGAAATCTGTGGTGGCCCCCATTTTTGCAGTAGTTGCTGTTATGACGACCGCCTAGTATGAACACGTACCATGTACGCATGATTGATTCGCTAGGCATCACTAGGGACGAGAGATTTTTTGTTGAAATGTTACATAAAATAGGAAGTTATTTGAAACATTTTATATGGTCATGTTCAACCAAATCATGTTGTCTAATTAAAGAATTTAATGGATTGAGAGATGCGTATATGGTATAACTCATATTGTCTTGTATAACTCATATCAGTATTTCAAGATTTTTATTTTTTAGATTAACATCGAGTGTCTTAATACTTATCAAAATCATTACTTATCTAATTCTATAATTAAAAGATAATTATAAATAACTATTCTTATGATAAAAAAAACAAAACTACCTTATAATTTGTAAAATACCCTTGGTAAGAATCAAACTCAACCATCATCATCTTGATACACAACCATAAGAGATCACTACTAAAATTTTTTTTTTTCAATGTAAAAAAATACTGTATAATTAATTAAAGATAATTTTCTCAAAAGACACTCATATGGAATTATCCGTTCTTGGCATGAATATTCAATCATAAGTCATATCAAGATTCAAGAGTCTATTACCATCGGATGAGATCAATAATCATTAACATGTTTGGTAATAAAAACTTCTGTTATTGAGAGAAGGAAATCATCCTTATATTTCATAGTTAAATGGGTATAAGTAAACTCCAATCTCTACCACCCCATTACATATATTATTTATTATTTATTATATTAATTACGAGAACAATACATATCGTAAAATTTATCGAACACTCTTAATATAAGTTTTTGAAGTGTGATCTAAAATCTAAAATTGAAACTTGAAACTGAAACTTTCAAAAATAAAAAAAAAAAGACTCACACCGTAAAAAAAAATTATTTTTAACTTAAGAGTTTAAGATATATATTAAACTACGAAGATCTAATTCAAATTGATTAAACCCTCGTAAGCTAGCTGTCATTGGTGCCAACTGCCATCTACCTCAATCACCACATTAATGACGAGAAAATGTTCAAACAAAGAGTGAATATTTTTTCTGTAATGCAAAAGCATGCAAAACAATAACGTCAGAAAGAAATTGAAATGGAAGGATAAAAGAATGACAAAACGTAATACGATTGGAGGAAAAGAAAGGAAAACAGGAGGGACAAGTGGCGTGCAATAACAGAAAGGCATGTGCAAAATCGCAGAAAAAGATAACGTAGGTGCAGATGTACAAAGACTTTTAGGGTGGTGACCACATGACGCATGGAGACACATGTGCGGTCCAGATCTAATCAGATCATGTGTCCAACAACAGACATCCAAGGTTGACGTGTTGACCGAAAATCGTATTGTACTGTGATTTGCTGGAGAATTTTCAAACGATTACCGTGTTGTTCGTCCACGTGTGGACTTTGGACCTCGTCCAGTCACACGTTACTACAATTATTCCAGTTCACATTTGACACGTCCTTGACCTTTAACATTCAAATTCTTATTTCTAGCACAACTTTTCCCGGTGTTTGGTTCTTTCATTTTACATTTTTAACACTTGCGACCAGCGACGATAAAACGTATACCGACGGTTTTGGTACTTCATAGACATGTTTATAAGAGGAGTATCCAGTGTCGAATTTGTGCCCTCAACATATTTTCTGTTCAATACACATATAAATTACATTTTTTCAAAAAATATATATAAATTACATTTTTTAAATACAATCTTTACATCACAACTGTACTTTGTGAAGGTTAAACTTATAGCAGAATAGTACCATTCGTAAATATATCAGATATTTAATAAAAAGTGTTAAAAGAATATATGAAGAGAGTCTTTATTCACAGGAGACACTAGTTAATTTATTTATATTTATTTTTAAAGTTTCGTCATCTTAACTTATTGGATATAGATGTATCTAACAGTGTTATTGAAATTGTTTGGTTCTTGTTCTAAAATTGAAAGGTATATCTTCCACACTAATGAATGCAAGTAATTTTTGATAATATGATATAGATTTTTTTTTTTTTCACAAGGATGATATGATAAAGATAGACAACATATTAGTCGCTCAAAGAAATAACCAGTAACACACCCACAAATAATATTTTTTAAAACAAAATTTGAAACGGTAGTAGTACACATGCAGGATTTCATTACTCAATTTATGGAACAATAAAAATAATTTTTATTATTTTCAAATTTTAAATTAATTTTGAAATTATATTCGAAAAGATATTTTGTAATGCTAAGGTTTGACCGCAAAACCAAAATTACTGTACGTTTTGCCCATCTCCAATACGGGGCACGCCCCAAACACCGTATTTGACTATTGAGTCCAATCCAGTGTTCAATACAGCGGTCCAAATGCACCCTTGGTACCAGTTCCAGTTGTTTCAGCAGATAGGCACAGAGTTACTGTGATACTTGAAGAAAATGTAATGCCATGAAATGATCACCTAGTTTATGGTATATTGTCATAGGCCAAGTAACGTCAATATTACAGCACTGCACCAAGGGTGGCATCTGACGGTATGACCTTCAATCATTTCGTGTACAACCTTAAGCATACTAAAGGTATTGTTTCCAACTTACCCTATGAGCCATATGTAACTCTGAGCCGCTCTTTGAGGTAGTCACTGCTGCGAATTGGCGCAAATCTGCACGAGAAAATGAGCACTGATGATGACACAGGCAGTTTTAGAAAGAACTAATAATATCAACTTCCAAATTGAATGTATCAGCCTATTTGATTCTACATCATGTTTCACGTTAAAAAAATTCAAACATCTGTTCAAGACAATTTAAATTAAGGAGATACCAACCTGCATTTTGGAGGAGGTCAATATCATTCAAGGTCAATTCTAACAAAGATCTAATAAAAATTATTGGTACCTTGGGGGACATGATTCACTGCAACAACTTTCCAAGCATTTCACCACACAATCACCGTTGGGATCCAAGAAAAATGCAGCCTGCAAATTTGCAAATCCAAAAAGCGTCAGTTACAACACTGTAACTTTCTCGATGATAGAGAGCTAACATCATAAACCAAGGGCAATGTTTGATATACAATTTTTCAATTCATCTTTTCATAAAATTGGAAACAATTTCATTTAGGTGCATGTTCTTCACGCAAATCCCTGGGCAGTTGTCACTGGCTAACTGTCACATTAGCAGTATGGACCTCATCCAAGAGGCATGATGCGAGGAAACCAATCATCTTAATATAAAAGCAATTTTTTAAGCATATTTTATGATTTTTTTCTAGTTTATAGTTTAATCAAAACTTTGCATTATAATATGAACCAAATGGTTTGAATTGAGCAGATGTATATTCAGACAAGACTTATTATGAGAATAATCACTCATCTGACCATCCAATTGGATGACATTGATGATTTATTCTTCAAAGTTATGTAATAATTTAATTTTCTCCAGTCATCAATCTTGTAAGAAGGAGCCAACCTCCAACAAACAGTCTTTATATATCAAATGTATGAAACATAAGAACCTCCACAACTATGATGTCAAACTATAGATAACATGTCATAATAAAAAATAAATAGAAGGATTAAAAGATAAAGGAGGAAACAAAGAAAATAATTACAGAGTAGCGTTCTTGTCCTGTTGGCATCACTCTGTGAAGGGTTGACCTACAATATAGGACACAGGGTCAGTCTAAAAACCAACCACCACCTAAGAATCTCTAAATTACAACCAGTAGTTTAATAATATCGTTACATCATTTCATCCTAAAACACGTACATAACTTTAAAATGAAACATGAAAAGCTTTTCCAGCTAGAAATAAACTTACCGAAATAGACAATTAGTCCACCTCTCCATCATGTCCCCAATGTTAACAATAAGTGCCCTGCAAATTCAGATATTAAGTCCTGAATCTCTTGATGCTGGAATGACAAAGCAAACTAACCAATCATGATATCTACAATCAATTTTTATCCTAGCATATTCCACTCGTGATATTCGTTTGATTGGTCAAGTTAAAGTTGATCATATTCACCACAATACCATTATATGTTCTCATTATGTTGTCTAAAACAGCTTCAGGAATTTCAAACAGCTTGAGGAATTTCAATCTTTTAAAGCCAGCAACATGTCCATTTACAAAAACAAAATGCCATCATGAACTCACCCATTGATATTCGGCACGTCTTCCCATACCCTTGGATGCTGTGTTCTATCCCTGCAAACCTATTAACACTTACAACTCAGCTTAACTAGGCAAAACCATTAGCAGTTTGGAATGATGATGCTGAGGATTCAATTAATTAAGCAAGTATACCTGGAGTCCTGGAACACCATCAGTTGCTAGAAGAGTGATCATTCCATAATCTGAATGAGCCGAAGCACCATATATTTCTTCATCAGAAGATTTCAATTCACCTAACATCAGAAGTAAGAAGCACATATTCAACCTGTAAGGATCTTCATAGATAATTGCCTAAAAGATGTAGCCTTAAGTATGTTCAAAACTAGCTACTTTCTAGTTGGGTCCAGAATCAAGGAAAATAGATCCGGTTCAGATTAAAACCTAGCTGTATAGGGTTCAGGGTTCTTAATTTGAAGACTCTTCTGAACAGCAGATCTCAATTGGTCATTGCTAGCGTCCAGTAGCTCCTTCTGACAGAAAATCCTGAGACATTTGAAGGAGGTAAAAGAACTGCTGTTTTGTGATATATGCGCAATTAGAACCATCTTTGGGTGGTTTCGATTGAAAAATAAATGAGAAAATTTTGAAAACTTTGCCAGGTGCAACATTGAATCATTTGCCGCTGCCAGCCCCACCAAACCCACATGCAGTATCTCCCCATGCTATCGCTTTGTCTCCTTCTGTCTAGTAAGGCATAGTGCATATATAAGCAGCTATTAGGACCAGTAAAGTACTTCGATCCCAGCTTTCCTAGTCGCTTGTGCCAAACACAGAAGTTTTCTAAAGGGTAAATTTTAAGTCTGCTTGTGGGCTTCAGTAACTTTAGAGTTTAACGTGTTCAAGTTGTTTGTGTCCAACAAATTTGAGAGGTTGTGATGAAGGAAAGAGGAGTTCCAGGTCTTTTGTGCTTTGCCCCTTTTGTATTGTTTGGAGACTTTTTGGTACGTCAACGGATACGCAACATGTCATCTCTTTCTTTTTTTTGGAAGTCCTTTGATAGCTGATTCACTTTCAATGTGCACACTGTTTTCTTTTTAATATACTTTAGTTTTTTATAACTTTTATTTTCTGTTTTGCAACTCAATGTCAAAGAGAGAAAATTAATTTGAGATCAACACTCTACTACGAAAGCATTTTTAATCATCACATATTTGTGAAAGACATACTTTCAAAATATCAAAACAAGATAAGAGAATATGTATTTAAAAAGTCTGGAACATCTCATCAGGGAGGATGAACTGTGCCTTTTTTTTCTTTTTAATTCCCCTTTTTGGCTCAAAAACAAAAATCCATTGATTGAAAAAAAAGATAAACAAGAGCACAGAGTTCTCACTAGTCAAACAAAACGGATGATAAACAGTTCACAACCAGAATCTAAAAGGAAAAACTTTGTGGTGTACCAAAGGAATGTCTTTGAACTCTGAAGTACACAGAGCACCCTTGCTTTGACATGAAACAGCCACGGTAATTATAAGCACTAGCATACACAATTATGGCCTCAGCAAGGGAAGGACATGATATAACTGTGTTTTGTCAGCCAAATTATTAATTTGCACTAACCTACCTAAAGATATTAGAACTGACCACAAAAGAATGAAGAAATGGAAAAACCAAGTCAACAGTTCCCTCATACAGACGTTACATATTGCAGACACCCAGTCAATCCATATGAATTATAGCAGCTCAACATAAAAAAATTACCCAACAGAAACTTTATATATAATCAAGAACTACAAACTGTATATATTACAAGTGAACAAGTATAAAGAAGGGACATTGTGCCTCTTTACCTGGATAGTGTAAAAGGCGAAGAAACGCTGCTGGTGGATCCAAGGCTCCCACTTTCTCAAAGAAGTCTTCATCCAAGTTTAAAGCCAACGCAACTAAATGGAGTAATTGTGTTCCAGCAGACCTGAGACAGCAGATCAACACGTTACGAAGCAAACACACAAACAAAATGATGACATAGAGCACAAAATCCACCAAAAGCTAATTGCCTAATTCAAACGTATTCATCTAGAACATTATACCTAACTTGGTGCTAAAGCTAGAATCAATGCATATAAGTAACAATTTTGAACTTCTTCCTTACAGGAAAATGTTCAGTCAATGCTGGTCAAACCATACATCAGTAGACATGTAACATTATTATACAAAGCAAAACGAAAAGGAAAACATTTAAACAACTTATCATATCATCATCAGTCAATTTTCAAATCAAGTTATACAAAAACATAGCCAACCATAGAGAAATCAAACTCACAGGACTTTGTTATAGTAACATTCCATGGTGGATTTCCAAGATGGCAGCACTTCTGGAAATTTATAGCATAAAACAACATTAATACATTATCTCGACATTGAATACATGCACACATACATATACATGGGAAAAATGTACCCTGTGAAGGCCATTGATTGAGGTGACTGCTAGTTGCTTCCAAAGAACCAATATAGAAACTCTCCTTGGAGTCACCTGTTTCGAAAACAATCAATAACAATTCAACCACATATGAACATTACAAGTATCAAATTCAAGCGAAAAACACATGACAGCTACCTTTGGAAGTGGAATTTGGATCGAGGTTCTCAGCATAGAGAGCAGTGTAGCCTCTGTGTTGCTTGCGAGGCAGTTTGTTCTTCTCTTCCAAGGGGAGTGAGAAAAACTTGCTGCTCTCTTCGAACATTCTCTTCAAAAGCTCCTCCTCCACTCCATGATTCACCACATAAAAGAAACCGAACTCTATGCATGCCTGAATATGTAAAACTAGTGAGTTTTGCGAGCAGAGAATTTTAGACTGACTCGATCTTCTAAGAGATAAACGTACCTGGCGGATTGATTTGGCTGTGGAGATGCGATCAGGTGAGGAGAGGTCTATGATTGGAAGTGTTAGAGCTGCTGCCATTTGCTTTGTATATGGTTAACAGAGTAATCAAAAGAGTAGAGTATATGGTTATGGTGTATTGAGGAGGTCAAAATTATTAATGAAATTCTAATTTTACGACCTCAAAAATATTGTAATATAGTCACTTGTTGCTGGCGCCGTGGTTGCGCAACCAACCCATGCCTCCTTCAAGGAGGCATGGGTTCGACACCTGACGGATCCAAATTAATTTCTATATATATAATATAATATATATATAAATAATAATAATAATAATATTAATGATAATTAATCTCTCATCAATTATGTGGGTTGTTCTCCCATTTCAGTGTGGGTCTCTCCCTCATCTCTGTGTGGGTGGATCTCTCCCAATTGGGAGTAGTCCCCCGGATCATACCATCAATGTCATATCTCGATTAAAAGTCTCGAATATCCCCTAGATTTATTCTAGATACAGTTGTTGTACCAAAAATATATATATATATATTGTAATATAAACATATCTCACAAAATTAATTAATCCTTTTTAATTACGGTTTGAGTCATTCCCTTCCCACCACTGACCATATTACATTATAAAATAAAATAAAGTAAAATAAAAAATGGCCTAACTGGAGCCGTGAGGCTATACCTGCACGGCTGCACCACGATATTTTGCTTAAAGCCTCAATTGACATACTTGGTTACAAAATTTAGTTCCATATGGAAACTATAAAGCGTGCAACTACAGTTTAGCTATAAGACTGATTTAGTTTTATTTAATTTTATTTTATGGTCTCTAATTAAAATTCGGTGACTACTAATAAACATAATTTTTATTGTAACAAGATATTTAAATTACCTAAAATAAAAGTATCTTTAGCTTCTGTCAAGTCTGCTACCAAACTACTCTGCGTGGATTACTTGTTTTTTCTTAAGGAATCCGGAGTAAATTTTCCACCTCATTTCTCAACACTTCGAAATAAAAAATTGCATGTCCATGGACGCTCAAGGTTAACATATTTTAGTGAACTTTCCATCACATTCAAGATAAAAATTTGAATAAGATACATGGATAGTTCTCTCCTCTTAAAGTGAACATGGACTGCTCCCGTTATATCTAATACCTAAATAATCTTAACAAACACTGAACATTGATATTAAATTACGATGTAATTTTATCCAAAAAGGAAAATACAGAATAGCACGATCGACAACCTTGTCACTTGTTTTGCTAATTGACTGCCAAGCAAAATTAGAATGAACTACCGCTCTGCAAACTATTAACCACCCAAAGATTGGCTACACCTTTTGATCGCTGATTTGAACATTTTAACTTGATTACATAAAAAACCAAATCAAAAATTTTGGCCATCCCCTGAATTACAAAATCTATTTTTCATCATTCCTATGGCAAGATGACGATGACCTGTCAAATCTGGAATCTTTTGTAAGGAATCTCAACGTCATGCAAACTATAACCATTATCAAGGTATACATGGAAACTTGCTCTCCATGGAACTGCATAAATTTATCGCTGCAACTCTCTCCCCGTTGAGTACAGATTTATGGGTGCTTCAAGCTCTTACAATTTCCCACTTTTCAATCAGCTCTCAGCGACTTAGAAGATCAACAATGTTATAAGATACAAATCTTCATCTCCTGGCAAACCTGCTTCGTCTAATTTTTGTCTTGGAATGTGTTCTTACTCGACTCTGATCATCTTCCTCGTCACTAGTTTCATCAGACCTCCATCTTGGCCCACCATTCAAATTTGCATACCTATCCTCCACAGCAGATGCGTTATTTTCATGGCTGAAAATATAACCAAAAAAATAAGTTACTAAAAGCGTTCCAGCAGATACATGAACTAACGAAGAAAGAAAGTAAAACAAATTTTGCACCTGCAATTAACTAGACAAATAAGCTAGCCAGCAAAGAGAATAAAATCAGAGAGAAAGGAAATGAAGGTTAAAAAAAAAAAAAACTGAAATTCTTACCTCCAAGAGACATCCATCGGTTCCTCTGAGGAAACCACATTCCAAGGTCCATCATCTCTATCAGAATGAACTCTTTTACTACACAAATTAGAGCGCAGTTCCTGCACAGAATCTTTATGCAAGCCATCCTTGCTGCTAGGTGTAGAGGCTGGATCAGCTGCCAGCATACTGGAAAATGAAGGCATTGCAGGTTGGGATAAGCTTATAAAGCCATTTTGTTCTACTTCTGGTGAGATTTTATCAAAAAGTTTGTCTTTGTGATGGCTATTTCGGAAAGGTCTTGACATATTATTTATCTCTTTGAATGGTGTTGGACTCAAGAGACTAGGCCGCCTATTTCCAGGAGTTGAGATGTCATTAAATTTGAAATCTTTGCTAACACCAAAGGCGCTCTTTGTACCATCTGTATTCATGAATAACCTTTGATGAAGAATTGACGAAAAATCATTGTTACTAACTTCAAACTGGTGATTGTTGACACCTGGTCTTGTAGGGGATTCAAAAAATGATGATTTTGCTGAAGTCACATGGTTCATTGACAGAACAAGAGAAGAATCTGCAAATGCAACAGGGGCCAACAAACTAATTGATTTTTGTTCTTGCAATTCAGAAAGATCAGTTTTTGCTGGCACTTCAACTTCTTCCCCAAAAGTAATGGGAATCACAGGCAATTTACCCGTCTTTATCAGTTGCTGCTCAATCTCTGGCAGCAACTCTATGCTGGTAACCTGTAGAAAGTAATAAATTTCAGAAAACTTATAACTAAAGAACTATTTTAACAAGTTTCAAATTCGATTTGTTTTCCTAGACATTTGATGTAAAATAGATTGCAGTGCAGGAAAGTACCATGTAACTAAACAGACTCTAAAAGTCTAAATTAAACTGCACCAAACAATAAAATTCGAAAACCTTGTTCAGTTATTAGGACCTCTTAACTACGTGATTAATTCTTCCTACCTCAAACTAATTTGCTTCAGAATTTTACCTAGATTAGCATGTAGTCTAGGCTTGGAAAATAATTAAAATTTGGTATCAAGATAGGCTACCTTTCACCTGTGCTATACTTATCGCAGAAAGATCTTGAATCATAAGAATCAAGAATAAAGCAAAGCAGACTCAAAATCAAAGTACAAAACTCCATTTACCCATGCAGTAATTTTTTTTTTTTTTTTTAAAGAACCCAAGCAGTAATTTATCTAACTCAATCATTCCATGAATTAAGTTCATTTCAGTGGAAAAGATGGGGCCTTGTTAGGCCAAAAGATTCAAACCACTTACAACAAATTTGTTTCTCCATTGAATTTGTGATTGCATTCTTGATAAAACTTCTTCAGCAACAGGATTCTTTGAAATGAAGTCCTGCTCCACGCTATGAAGTTTAAGATTAACTTGGTATGCTTCAGCATATCGATAACGCTGCAACAGTAAAGAAGTGCAAGTTCATAGACATTTCTTTCAACAAAAAAAATCTCCTAGTATTGTTATTCAAAGATATTGTTTCAAGTTGAGACAAACCTAATGAATAAAAAGAGTATTATCATTTAACAGACAACGACACATAGGCTACTTTCACTGCATTCAGGCACTCATATCACTGTCCTACGTTTGGGATGAAACCTGTATGAGATAACAATTCCAACCAAAAACCAACCCCAACACACCCTCCCGCCCCCACCACAACATAAGTACAGTTTTATACAGTGTTTCTTAGAATAACAGCAATAAAATGCGTATTACTTTACTTCCAAAAAAAAATGCGTATTATTCTCATCAGCAACAGCAGCATCCTCTTACATACATTTTGATTCAGCTACGTCAAAGTTAACTTACAACTAGCATCTAGCAGATCTAAGCTCATCCTAAAGTACCAGTGCCCATACAAGATGAAATAGGTATGGATACCAAGTACTTAAACATTGTGGAAAATCTAAGGATGCCACACAACTTGGAAACTCAGACACCTAACCACATTCAAAACCACAACATAATTCCATATTACATGGCTTATATTAGAAAGGGAAGTTACCTGAATATAGAATATGACAAGAAGACAACCAATAGTTGTTGAAGGATCATCAGTAGCAGAATCTAATAGGCATTTATGAAGATATTTCTCCTCATCAGAATTCCATGGTAATTCTATCATTCGGTCCACCAAATTCCTCCGAATACAAAGACAACAAATTTCGGTAACCAAGATTTCCACCCATTGCTCCCAAGTCTTGAAGTCACCTTTTAAATCATCCGTAGAGCCTCCACTTGGTCCAGACTTCAACTTCTCTTCCCTGACTTTGGTGCAGAGCATCCTCTGATAGGTAAAAGCTTCAGTTAAAAGTGCACACTCCACCCTTACACGAACAGCAGTCACAGCTTCACTAAGTGAAACCAATTGAGATGCACCATCACGACCAGACCAGCGTAAAACCATAAGAGCTGTCTCAGGATTCTCTCTTTCTAAAAGAACTCGTGCAATCTTGGGATGAGTTGCTGGGCCAGAAATCTCTGGAAGAAGGTGACAGGCTTCCTAAGCAAAATAATTTGATCATCATTAACATATGAAACAGAAATTGAGAGTGTTATCAATAATCGGGAAGGACCAAAAATGTATCTCTTACATCCAGCAAAACTGAAAATATTAAGTATCAACACTACAACACGCAACACAATAAAAGTTGTGATTTAACAAAGCTTGACACAGTTTTCGTTTCTGTTTTACCTTTTCTTTCTTTTGATGGAGCAATGTATGGACCAATTTAGTGGTCCAATAAAAAACTGAATATTAAGTATTTTAATTAGCAATAGAAGCAATAAACAGAGCCTCAGACATATAATGTTATAACTAATAATGATAATACAGTTCATCTCCAAAACTACTACTTATACTCTACACAAGTATGCTCCAAGATCTCTTTCCTAGACAAGCAAAAAGGTGCATTATAATGCCACTAACAAACCAATCTTGCTATTAAGAATATGGATATAACAAATTTGTTGAGAGGCAATCTGAACCAGATTAATTAGGTGTCAAAACCTAATGCACATGGTCCACGTGAAGATTTTAGAACTATATCCAGTGCCTTGAAAGCAATTGACATTTGTGTTTAAACTCAGTAAACCTTTTTATAAGAGTAAGTTACCTGCAGAGCCTCATCTGTATCATCATCTAGAAGATAGAAAGTAAGAGATTCCAGTAATGAATGTCTCGTTATACAAAAGGCAACAGCAAAATCATCCACAAGTTGCCTCCAATTTTCATCAGGCACTGTCCAATGTCGGTCAAACAGGTAATAGAGAAACTGTGCCTCAATTAAGAAAACAAAGGAATTACAAAGAGGATTTTGACGTGATAAAATACCAACAAAAAAAAAAACACTATTCATTATGCAAAGTGTTAGTTGCTCAGAGAAAGGATACTATAGCTTGCTTTGCGACCACCAAATCTGAACTACCATGTAAAAAGAGTATGTCAACAGCAGACCGAAGATTTTCAAATGGGTAACATCCTGACACTCCTTCTATTTTGGACCTAAAAAAAGATAAGCCTCCATCATCTTTGTGCAAAGATGTGACATCAATTTCCTCTCCGCTTGCGCGAGTATATTCCTGCTCTATCTCAAGATTAGCTAGTGCATCTTCAATGAAAAGGGAGCCATCCTGTCTGGTGGACTCTGCAGAGTAGTTAACTGGATCAAACCATGCACGCCTAGTAGCAGCTGATTTTCTTTGACGGACTAGAGAACGCCATTCCATGAAATTACCATAACGGGACCTCACATTCTCCAAAAATTGGTGCTTGGCACACCACAGCATAATCTCCAAATGCTGGAACAAGAAATCAACATTTAGAAAAATATAACTATACAAATAAATCCTCATGCTAATCCATAACTGGCCCAAGATGACATACTGGAAAGATGTCCAATCAAGCCTTAATATATTTGATAATACACTATTATGCATGCAATGCATGCATGAAGGTTCAAAGAACTATAGCATACTAGACAGTAAAACTGTTTTCTTTATTCAAACCACCCTCTGTCGACAGATCAGAGATTTTAAAAATGTTACCAGCATAACCAATGCCTCATCAGAACTAAAGAATTATATCAGGAAAATAATTTTTATTCATTAAAAAAAGTACAAAAAAGTGTGAATCAATATAGAAATAATAACAATAAAGAACAGACAAACAACAAACCATCAAACTTGGTTCAAGTAACCAAACCTGTTTTGTCTTTAATATGCTCTCTTGAAGGTGTTGCAAGTCATGAACCTGTGCCAAATAATCATCCTTAAAAGATGATGCTAGAATTTCAACCACACTGGATATGCCAGCCAGCTGCACTGAAAACTTTAGAAGCAAATTTAGCCTAGTTTTCATCTCCTCTACTTCAAGATTATCTGATGAAAGGAAGTTAGGAAATAAACAATATCACAGATACAGGCTGCAGACAATATACACCAGTACAAAAATAACAGAACCAATAAGCATCGGAACAATTTGACAAGAGTGGTAAGGATACATATCTCCTTAAGTTCTGATATTATGTTCTTGAATGCCCGCTTGCACCAATCCTTGACAACTACTTCATCCAACAAGAACGCAACGACAGGATCACTAGAGACAGCAGCTTCGTCCATACAAACATCTCTAACATCTGAAAATTATGTTAAGGACAGCACATTCCCAAAAAGAGAATATAAATCACCAAAATGACAGTGCATGCTTGTGATATTAGTGCAATAACATATGGCATAAATATCAATCTCTCTGACTTCAGGTTATCACAGGTATAAAATACCATTGCATTCATTAATTCAAATGCTTCCTTTTAGAATTTAATGATGAAAAAAGCACAGACAACAGGTTTTAAATAATTTTTTAACCAAAAAAAAAAAATCAAAGCAGTGGTATCCAAAGAAGTTATAAGACAAGAAAACTAGATTTATATGTGTAACTGTAAAAACACACACACAGGTAGGGATTCAACGATAGGATACAATGGCAAATTAAAGAAATCAAGTTATTCTCCAATGCCACATCAAACAAAGAGTAAAGGCGTTGAACATCAGCAGTGAGCTGATTCTCCCCATCTTCTAAATCTTGGAATCTTTCGTCACATTTTCTGGAAATGAGTCCAGCTTCTATACACTCATAGAAAAGTCGAAGCCGAAATCTATCTCCCTCCTTTGGCATTGGAATTCTACAAATCGGGCAAAAATCACACCGCTGACTACACTCCGTACATAAGGATGCATGTCCACACGAGTTCAACACATGATGTACATAACGCCCGCAGCTTCTCAAGTCTCTAGTTGCCCTACAGCACTCAACTTTAGCTTCATACCACAACTCACTAAGATCAATAGATGCCAAGTGTTCCAAAGCTTCCTGAAATTCAAATTAAAAGGAAAACATAATTCCTAACAATGTCACGTCCATTCACTACACGTTCTACATTTAACAGGTAAACTGTTCATTCATCTAAGCTACACCTATACTCAAATCTACGAGAAAATAAGTCTAGAACATACATACACAAACAATACTCTCAAGCTATTACATTTTCAAAATGTGATTTTGCTTTTGCAACTCCATACCTGCTCCAGAGTAGAACTATAACATACAGGAATATGTTTACAGATATCTTTCCTCATTCTCCAACACAATTCCTATACACAGTATATTTCCTATTAACATTCTTTCGCTAATAGAAACATAAACCTGCTCCAGAGTAGAACTATAGCATACAGGAATATGTTTACAGATATCTTTCCTCATTCTCCAACACAATTCCTATACACAGTATATTTTATATTAACCTTCTTTCGCTAATAGAAATATAAGATTTACAAAAAAATACCCAACCAGAACAAAGCTTTAATCAATAATAGAATTAAGGCTATAGAATTAGAAATGAACAGAACAGGAGATGCTGCTCTTCAATATTCCCATACAAGAAGACCTTCAAATCAATCCGTCTCTAATTCTAGTTCACAAAAACTCTTGTGTAATCAACCCCAGACCTCCTATAACATCTACAACACCGATTAGGGTTTTACCAAAACCAAACGAAACACCTTCTACAACTATACTGCCCTTAACATTTCACACCAATTTTTTCAGCTCCCGCATTTCTCATTCCAACAATGCACAACACATTACTGCATCCACGTTCTACTTAACTACAACACAATTCGAGTAATTAAAAATGTAAAGCACTGTTCACATTAGCGAAAACAACATCCTCCACAATGACAACTACCTTCGTAGCCACACCAATAACAAAAATGAAAGCTGTGTACTGAAATACAACTAACACAATAACAACCTCTAAAATTCGATGCCACTCTGTATTTTTCACTTCAAACCTAAAACCCTAAAACAGCACCTAAGGTTTTACGATATATTAAAACAAGTGAACGTGTGCGCAGACGGGCGGTTTATGATCATGTATATGTTAGGTACCTGAACTACGCGGCTATTGTACTTGTGTTTGGGAGGCGATCTGGCGCAAGTGGCGGAGATGGAAGGCGAGTTCGAACCGTTAATTTCGGTTCTATCCATTTTGTGGAGAGTTTTGAGAAGATTTGTTACGGAAGATGCAAAATGGCGATGTTGAAGTGGCAGTGGGAGCGAGAGGTGTGTATTTAGGGCTCTGATCAAAGCAATTTTTAAGAGGGCGAGAGAGAGAATTCAAACTGAAAAATTCTGGCTTCTGGGAACAATCATTGGAGTGGGTCGGTCGGGTCGGGTTAGATTGTTTCGGTTTGCTTTGCAGACTAACGATTGAAAGGGTATCCAAGCTTAGCCCATCTAACGGTGGATTTTATTTTTAAAATTGGCATATAAAATGAAAGGGACTGTATCGTTTGTTAGAATATTCGTTCAGCATCCCATCCCTGTAAAATTGTGTTTGCATTTCTTTAGTAAGTTCATTCCATTAAATAATTTTTTTAAAAATTCTAATTTACATTAAAAAGGTTTGATGATGTTTTTGGGCTAGTGTGCATGAAGGTTTGGATACTAAACTTAATTTTAGTACTGCATTTCACCCTCAGATAGATGGACAATCAGAAAGAACCATTCAAACCTTGGAGGACATGTTACGAGCTTGTGTCTTGGATTTGGGTGGAACTTGGGAGAAGCATTTGACAGTGATTGAATTCACTTATAACAATAGTTTTCACTCTAGTATTGGTATGCCTCCTAATGAAGCATTGTATGGTAGGAAGTGCAGATCGTCTATTTATTGGGAAGAGGTTAGTGAGAGAAAATTATTGGGATCAGAGCTTGTTCAGATCATTGTGGATAAACTCAAGCTCATCAAGGAACACCTCCGTACTGCTCAAAGTAGACAGAAAAGTTATGCGGATTGTCGTAGGCGAGATTTGGAATTTGAAGTTGGAGACCATGTCTTCTTAAAAATCTCTCCATGGAAGGGTGTTTTTCGATTTGGTAAAAAGGGGAAGCTTAGTCCTAGATTCATTAGGTCTTTTGAAGTGCTAGAAAGGATAGGGTCAGCATATCGTATGACTTTACCACCACAACTATCAAGACTCCACAACGTATTTCATGTGTCATTATTAAGGAAATATGTTACAGATTCTGCTCATGTATTGAATTATCGACCATGTCTTCTTAAAAATCTCTCCATGGAAGGGTGTTTTTCGATTTGGTAAAAAGGGGAAGTTTAGTCCTAGATTCATTGGACTTTTGAAGTGCTAGAAAGGATAGGGCAAGTGGCATATCGTATGACTTTACCACCACAACTATCAAGACTCCACAACGTATTTCATGTGTCAGTATTAAGGAAATATGTTACAGATTCTGCTCATGTATTGAATTATCAACCAATTCAAATTTCGGAGGATATGTCTATATGAGAAGCAACCAGTGGAGATTGTCGATAGGAAGCAACAAGTTTTAAGAGCAAGAGTTATCTCTTTTGTGAAGGCGCGTTGGGAAAATCATCCAATAGAAGAAGCCACATGGAAACGAGAAGATGAGATAAAGGAGAAATATCCCTTACTTTTCAACAGTTGAGGTACGTAAAAAAAATTTGAGGACGAAATTTATTTCAAGGGGGGAGAATTGTAACATCATATTTTCTTTGACAAAATAAATAAATAAATAAAAGGGGTTTATTAAGGAGAAAAACCCAATTGCTACAAAATAAAAGGGGTTTATTAAGGAGTAAAGCCCAATTGCTACCAAAAAAATAATAAATAAAAAAACCCTAGGTTTCTTTTTATAAATAGCATACAGAAGTCTGCAGACAAAAAAAGAAAATAAAAGAAAACAAAGTATTGATAAACTCTCTATTTTTTTTTTTTTTATTTAACAATAGGTGAAGGAGATTAAAAAAGGTTTATTGGATTTAAGATTTGGGTAAGTTTTCTTTCTTCCTTTAGTATGATTATGTAGAAAATTGATTTAGGGTATAGAATGTATTTTACTAGAAATATTATATGTTGATATTATAATTCTTTTAAAAGATTAATGATTTTGATTAAGGATTATATATGAATGATGTTAGGAGAGGCATTTAGAGTTGTTTTGTGATAAAAAGTTTCATTAACCTATGTTAAATTATTGATTTTCAAAATCGAGGCTGCTGAAAGGTTTCTTTTAAGCTGATAATTAGTTGATTTTGATGAATTTGTTTTGACAAGTTACACTGCCCAGAAAATTACGAAATTTAATATGTAGATAGCTTCATATGTCTTCTGTTAGTATATGAAATTTCGTAATTTTTGGATGCCTGTAGAACTTATAAAAATTCTTGAAGTAGGCTGGGGTCGGAATTAATTTTTCCTGGGCAGTTTCTGAAAGACCGATCGAAATGGATTTTTACCCATGCTAGAGACCTCCGTTTGATTTGAAATTTTTACTGGATGTTGGTTTATGTGTCTAGTTTATTCCTTTCAAATTTGGTGTTGATTGGAGGTCTAGGGATTTAATTAAAAATACTGCAGTAGGCCGTGTCAGTGCTGAAAATTGAAGTAAGAAAGATAGGATTTATGATTTATTTATCTAAGGTTGTTTCAATCCAATTAAGGTTATTTTGGAGATGAGATTATAATATTGTGTACTCTGAAACTGTATAGGTTCTTGCGATTGTTGAGCTTAAATTTTGTGATTTTGGGTATTCGAGTATGTTGTTATATGAATTTTGGAATATTGTGAAATTACGTTATGCTTAACATGTTTTGTGTTAATGATTTTCAATTTGTTTATCTACTAATAAAATGTTTTGCCAAAGTTTTCAAAATTATTTTACTTTCAAAACTTTAAAAAGCATTTTACTTTAAACCCAAAAACTAGCATAACTCAAAAACCATGTTTAAATTACAAATTGTATTTGAAAATTATTTTCTTAAAATTTATTTACTATTATTGAATATTATACCGTTATGATTCGAAAATTTATTATTAGATTAGATTATGAAAAAAATTTTGGCTCATTGTCAATAGTTACTGTTTTGATATTGGTCCAGCTGGATATCTATGCGCAAATATTTTGTTATGTTGACCGCGTCACACGGAGAATTGTGACATATTTTGTTATTTTGACCGCATCACACGGTTAATTGTGATATATTTTGGCCACGTCACACGGGGTACTTGTGACACTATATGATATGAGCTAACTTTTTATTTATATTGAATAAATGTATGTATTATATGGTACTTGATTTCGTTATTTTGTTATCATAAATGGCATTGATTGCAAACATGAAAAATGTTGATATATATATATATGGTTTTCAATTTTTGATTTTAGAATTCGATTATACATATTTATGTTTCATATTTTGACTCATAAAGGTAAATGCAATAATATCAATGTTACACATGAATTTACTTACCGAGTTGACAGTTCACTCCTCATCTCCATCATTTTTGCAGAGTAGTTAAGATCTATGGATGATGACTGTTAAGAGCTTGGGATTGTTGATCACGGAAGCTTTGATATTATTTGATGTTTAGTTTATAAAATTTGATTTATTTCATTTTGGATATTGTAAGATTGGGAATTAGAAAAAAATTGTGATTTGTTAAATTTTAAGCGTTAGAGATTTTCTTTTGGAGACAATATTTGGATATATTGTGTTGATTACTTTTACTATGGGAATAAATTTTTACACCCCAAATTTGGCAACAAGAAATTAGGATGCTAAGATCAATCTAAATCATAAAATCTCCAAAAATTTATTCCCATAGTAAAAGTAATCAACAAAATGTATCCAAATATTGTCTCCAAAAGAAAATCTCTAACGCTTAAAATTTAACAAATCACAATTTTTTTCTAATTTCCAACCTTACAATATCCAAAATGAAATAAATCAAATTTTCTAAACTAAACATCAAATAATATCAAAGCTTCCGTGATCAACAATCCCAAGCTCTTAACAGTCATTATCCATAGATCTTAACTACTCTATAAAAATGATGGAGACGAGGAGTGAGCCGTCAACTCGGTAAGTAAATTCATGCATAACACTGGTATTATTGCATTTACCTTTATGAGTCGAAATATGAAACATAAATATGTATAATCGAATTCTAAAATCAAAAATTGAAAACCATATATATATAAATCAACATTTTTCATGTTTGCAATCAATGCCATTTAGGATAACAAAATAACGAAATCAAATACCATATAATACATACATTTATTCAATATAAATAAAAAGTTAGCTCATATCATATAGTGTCACAAGTACCCCGTGTGACGTGGCCAAAATATATTACAATTAACCATGTGACGCAGTCAAAATAACAAAATATATCACAATTCTCCGTGTGACGCGGCCAACATAACAAAATATGTGCGCATAGAAATCCAGCTGGACCAATATCAGAACGGTAACTATTGACAATGAGCCAAAAAAAATTTCATAATCTAATCTAATAATACATTTTTGAATCATAACGGTATAATATTCAATAATAGTAAATAAATTTTAAGAAAATAATTTTAAAATACAATCTGTAATTTAAACATGGTTTTTGAGTTATGCTAATTCTTGGGTTTAAAGTAAAATGTTTTTCAAAGTTTTGAAAGTAAAATAATTTTGAAAACTTTGGCAAAACATTTTACTAGTAGATAAACAAATTGAAAATCATTAACACAAAACATGTTAAGCATAACGTAATTTCACAATATTCCAAAATTCATATAACAACATACTCGAATACCCAAAATCACAAAATTTAAGCTCAACGATCGCAAGAACCTATACAGTTTCAGAGTACACAATATTATAATCTCATCTCCAAAATAACCTTAATTGGATTGAAACAACCTTAGATAAATAAATCATAAATCCTATCTTTCTTACTTCAATTTTCAACACTGACACGATCTATTGTAGTATTTTTAATTAAATCTCTAGACCTCCAATCAACACCAAATTTGAAAGGAATAAACTAGACACATAAACCAACATCCAGTAAAAATTTCAAATCAAACGGAGGTCAAAAAAGAAAGAATTTTCGGCTACTTGGACCAAAAACTTCTATTAATTAAAAACATCATATTACCACATCTCAAAAGAAATCAAGAAAATTGTTTTTTGATTTCTACATAATAATCTTTTATAAAAAGATTTCGTGATTTGATTCTTTGAGATTATACCCACATACAGTTTCTTTTGTGAAGAGTCATAGCAAGAAAGATCAAGTGGTGAAGAATTTGCGAATTAAAATGGATCAATTCAATATTCATGTAAGGTAAGATTCGATCTTATTAATTTAATTATTGAATTGTTATCACTAGCATCGATCGGACATGTTTTTGTTTGGAAAATTTTTTAAAATCCACGTTTCCGCATTAAATCCAAAATCGATTTTTCCCTTCAATTAGTATCATATAAATAAATGTAAAAAAAAAAAAAAAAAAAATCATATTTTTGATATTAGATGAGTCACAATTATAAATTATAATTTTTTAAAAATAATATTCAATGAACTGCTGGTGGCTTAGTCTGGTCCGGCAACAATTTTTATATGTGTTTACCATTTGGTTGGGCTGGGTTCTAGCGTCATCAGTGTTCAAACCAGATCCAATCAAGGCCCAATGGAGCAACTAATCAAGAAATGCTATTACGGGCTTTTATCAAATCAGACTTTGTTCCTATCGGATTAAGCTTTCATCAGAGCCTTTTTTTTTTAAAAAAAAAAAAAATTGCAAGAAAAAAAAAAAAAAAAAAAAAAAAAAAAAATTTTTTTAAAAAAAAATTTTGAACTTTCTTTTTTTCTTTTGAAACAAATTTTCAAACTTTCTTAAATTTGAATTAAATGACCAATAATCACCTAATAATTACATAGTGGCAAAACCGATTTTTTAAAATCTTTGTTTAGTGTTTGAACAACCTGGACTGGAACTCTCTTTGCATTACTTTTGAGAAGTGAAAATTTAATAAATTTGGCGATAAAAAATGTTTAACAAAACTTCCAAAAGTGATAATTTAATAATCTATTGAGATTCCACGCAGTTTAGAAAGCAAGCAGGGGTTAGTTTGTAAAGAAATAATTTACTATGGGATTTAATGAACCTTTAATGACCAAATTATACCCACTAATTTTAATAAGCTGACATTTATATTTCAATTTTAATTATATCAAATTATATTCATACCAAATATAACTTTTTTTTTTTTATGTCCATTTTATGTATTTTGTAAATTCATGATGATTAACATAAAATTTATTAAATGTATATAGACTATTTTCAACAATTTTAATTGTATAATTAACCAAACAATACTCTGATTAACTTTATAATAGATGATTTTTTTCACCACAACCACCATTGATTATTTTAAAAACTACAGCAATACAAGGTAGCCCTAAAACATATTCATATTTGAGTAAAAAATTATTTAAGTGATGGTTTTTGAATCCCAGTAACATGTAATTTAAATAAATAGAAAATGAAAATTTTAGACCATTAAGTGTATCAAATAATTTTGAATCTAAGATATGTATTTGTTAAATTGTATCAAATTAACCAAATGTGAACTTTATATATTACTTATATGTATTCTTCGGCAGATTTACTTTAATTTTAGAGAACCTTGATTTACAGTCACCATGCCTTTTACCATATTTATTTCAAATCTACAAAGTTGAAAATTAAACATATGATAGGGAATTTAGCAAACTTACCCCAAATAACCATCAGAATTATATCAGTACCCTTTGGAGCAATTAAATTACAAAAGTGTTCCTAATTTACTAAAATGCCCTTAACCATATCAGCCCATTTCCTTCACACCACACCGACACCAGCCAGCCCGATACCCTATGTTCAGACCACACCAACACCGATCTGATACCTTTCGTTCACACCACACCAACCCGAAGACCGCCCAAGCTACACCGAAACTCAACAGCTCACCAGTTACGGTGTTCGATGTCAAGTTACCAACCGCAAATCGAAGTCAATCAAGCTCCACCCTACACAGCCCAAGCTCAACCAAGCTCCACCAAACTCAAAGCTTAATCATCGCCCAAGCTCAACCGCAACCGCTCATCGAAGCTCAACCACAACAGCCCATCAAAGTTCAAGCCAATTAAGCACACCCACCAACTGTTCGACAAAAGTTTCAACCCAACAATAAGCCAAATCCAACCCAGTCGGAGGTAAATTTCACCCAAACTAACTCATTTTCATTTGGATTTTTAGCAACACAAAATCCAAAAGGGGTAAAGGAATGTTCAAGGGAAAGTCCACTGGACATCGCCACTTCTCCACCCCATAAGAGCTCCGTAATTATATATATTTATATATTTTTTTTCTTCTCTTTGTTTGTATATTTTTTGAACTGTGATATCAAATCTATAGAGAGTTTTGGATCATGGGTCGTTTTTATTATATATTTATGTGTGTACATGTATCTGTGGATTTTTATATTTGTTGTGTTATATTATATTCAATTCTGATTGATTGGTTAGATTCTTTAGTTGATGTTATTTTTTGCAATATTATTTATATTAAAGTTTGGAAATTTTTTGTGTTTTTGAAAAAAAGTTGTAGACTTTAGTTGCTATGATGTTTCTTTTTTGGATTATTTTGAACAATCAAATTAGGTGACAAAATGAGAAGAATTCTTAAGTAATTTGTTTGATAGAAAATGTTAAAATTTGAGGTTCTTATGTGTGATATAGGGTGAGAAACTTAATGGGGTCAAAAACTTGTATGTCGGTGCTTGTTTGCATTGAGAATTCAACAATCTTACTGTTAAAAAAAAAAAAGCTTTGTTAGATGAGTTTGGTTTGCTTCATTTGCTGTAATAGAAGCTGACATTTTTGGATTTTGTGTTTCTCTTTTGAATAATTTCAGTTACTGATAGTTCTAATCGCCCCCGCACTTTTAAACAGGTAGAGGCTTTTTGTTGATTTATTATTTTTGGCACTTTGTGTTAGTGTCCCACAATGTACTGATATATTAATGTTACATTTAGCTTGATGATATTTCCTTGATAAGCTTAACTTTATCGTGGTATTATCTTTGGATGTAGATGATTGTTTTCTATGTTATTTGTCCGATCGTGTTAGATCATAAAATTTTATTGGTAGAAAGGAATCTACGATTGTGTTGTAAATTGATTTCACTCCCTCCCTGTTTTGCAACATAGTCGAAATCAATGTGTGAATATACCTTATGCAAATTCTAGAATGAAACTATCCATATGTTATTGAAAATTACAGACTTCAATTGAATTTGGCGTATTTTGAATTTGAATTGCTCTTGCTAATGGCTAAAGTTGAAATTGTGACTTCGAGTCAGAAATTAATCTAAAATGTAATCAACCTAATATTAGGTCAGTTTTTGACTCCGAAGCTCACTTTTTGACCCGAATCGGGTCAATTAGTGAACTTTGGTTGAATCAGTTTCTAACCGAAGCAATACTACCAATTCGGATCAACTCGAATCGGGTCACTTTCTTACCTTGAACTGCATTTTTTTTGTCATTTTTTTACAAACAAATCAGTATCTAATTCTCTACACAATCAATTATAGACACTAACCTTTATGGTGCACCCAAATTTCTTCAACTTTTCATCATGTCTTTTTCCACAAGAAACTAAATTTTTTTTTAAAAAAAAGAAGAAAAAGAAAAAATTGTTGTTGGAGTAAAATTGTGATGGAGGATAGATTAATGTGGATTGATGGTATTTATTTTATGATGTGATTTCTTTATTTTATTATAGTCTAATTAGGTTGGTAAATAATTAATGATATGTAGTAATGAGTTGATTTTGATTTATTAGGGGTATTTTGGTAACTTTAGGTAATTTTATAATTTTTTTGAGTGAGAGGATAATTATGTAAATAAGGTGCCAAGAAAGGGTAATTTTGCTAAATTCCCTATATGATGTTGATCTTAAGAAATTATAAACTTATAAGTACACACTATACTTAATAAAGTTAGTACAAGGCTTGGAAGCTATTTATTGAACATAATTATGTGTGTAATTATAGTCTCCTTATATACAAGGATGGAAGACTTAGAAGTTATTTATCAAGGCCTTGAAGAAATCAAAATAAATAGAAATTAATAAATCCAAAAGTGACAACCAGTAAAATATATAGTGTTTTCTAATTTTTAAAAAATTATAACAAATCAATCAAATTTATTAATTATATTTTTTATCTTAAAATAAATTATCTTTTTTATTTAATTTAAATACAATTGATGAATTTGATTGGTTCGTCTTAAAAATTAAAAATATTTATGGTAAAATTATTATTATTATTATATAATTCTGCTCTACAGCTTTGAGAGATCTCCAAATAATTAGTCATATATACAGGGTGACTTGGTTGACCCTCGACAACGTTTTGACAGTGTCAAACCACGTTGGTTGAACTGATGCAACAAGGGCAAGCCGATCATCATTTTTTTTTCCCCAACATACGATCATTATTTGTTAATAATTTGTCTTTCACTTTTGATTTTGAAACTTATTTATTGACAATTTATATACCAATTATCAAGTCTATAAATGAGAAAGTGGATTGCCTCTAACTCAAAATCATGCATTTGCATTCATTAGATTGGAGCGTGGGACAGCAAATGGTAATTGGTTATTCAGGATTAATCTTACTAATTGTAGGTAAGTCTAGTTAAAATCGAAAATTTAAAAAATTATAATTATTTATTTATGATTTGACATTGTTATTGGTTTTTAAATAATATCACCGCATCCGTGAACATTTTTCCTTAGAAAAGAAAAAAGTTAATTCTCTATTTATCTACAGTTTGATATGGTCATTAATGTTTAAATAATGCCACAACAACCTTGTTTCTTGCGAGAATTGGAATCAACGTGATGATAAATTATATCAAACAATGGAAAAGCCATTAAAAAAAAAAAAAAATTAAAAATTAAAAAAAAAAAAAACTGATTAAAAAAGTTACCCCTAAACCAATAATAAAACAAAGATGGTCCCAAGTTTGAGCATCAAGTCATAATTCGTAGCTTTATGGGAATTTTCCCATTCCACACGACAGTGCATTGGTACAGCGTACACATAACACTCTTCCAAGCGCTATGCTTGCGTTTTTCTATCACGTGTGTTGTGTTCTATTGTATTATTTAAGCGAAAATGGTATGACATATATGAGACATTTTGATTGAAATTTGTCATTCTCCCACACATGAACAGTGTTATACGTATTTTTCGGACTCAGTAATTGGGCTGGTAAAAGTCCAATTTAGGCCCATTTAAGACCCGATAAGAAGGCTCAATAAGGTCAACGTAATCAAAGCCCATCAGACGAGGCCCAGCGTTGACTCTAAGCTCATCAGACTTTTCAGCTCGTTTAAAGGGATTTTCCAGCTGGCATCAACAGACCTATAAACACAGCCAGGTCGCAGCTCGCCTCTTGCGCAGCTCGTCTCTCAGCGAGCTCGAGCTCGAGACCACCAAAACACGTCAGCTCGCTCAGATGCGTAATAAGTACAGTATCTTCCAGAACAGGCAGTTATCAAGTTCAACCATGATTCTCTCTCCGAATATGGCAATTGCCCAGTCAAACCACGATTTCCTCATCAGGAATGGAGATCAATTCCAATTCAAATTCAAATCAACATTATCTTGAGATAGATATAGTAATTTCCTGATATTATCTAAATATATTAGGAAGTGTAATTAATTTATAATTCTTTTCCTTATTTTTTTCAATTATTTAGGGAATGTAATTAATTCAGGATTCTTTTCCTGATTCGCTACAACTAGAATTGTAACACCTTATTCCTTATAAATAGGGATTAAAATCATTGTAACATGATATACAATATTCAATAATATACTGTCACTCTGCAGAGATTAAGAGTTGGACAGTCGTGGACGTAGGCTTTAATTGCTGAATCACGTAAAAGCTTCGTGTTCCTCGTTTGATCATCTGTTTCTGTCTTTGTCTTTTCTTGGTATTTGTGCTTTCTCACATTGATTGCAGGTATTGGGCATTGATTACTCGTCGACTGAATTCCAACATCGACATTTTGGCGCTAGAAGGAGGGCCCAGACTGCGATCTTTTTCATCTCACTTCATCAAATTCTGACGATATGGCAAAGACTAGATCAAACAGGTTCCTTGGAGACGATGACCAGGCGGAAAGTCACATGAATCAATCTCAGCAGAACTTACAGCCTGGGCAAGACGCAACCACGCATGCAGCAGGCCCGTCCCATGGACAAATACTCGGGGCTGCAACAGGCATCCCTCCTCTGCCTCACCGTCAAACGGTCCCAATTGCCCGATGGCCGAAGGGCAGAATGCGTTGTTGCAGAGGCAAGAAGCGTTGGAAGATACGGTTAGACAGCTCACAGAAGCCGTCAATATGTTGGTGCAGGCTCAGGTTCAGAACGTGACTAGGGTGGAAGTTCAGGCACCACTGGGAGTGCCCCAGCCTCCTGAACCGGCGTGAGGACCTGAAAGGCTAGCAAGGGAAGTCCCGCGACCTGCAGACTCAGCTCGCTCATCTAATGCGCGTTCGAGGGCCGGAAGACACCCTGTTCAACACAAAAGGGAGGTCGCACGTCCTGATAGCCTGGTAGCAAGACTGAGCCAGGATGGAAATAGGCGGATAAAAGTTAGCCAAGGCAGAATCCGAGCAGCAGCTCGTTATGTCGATGAGGTGGATGGGCAGCAGGTAAGATCCCATCATCATGAGGGTCAATTCGAGGAAGACGAAAGGTATGACCCTGAACATCCGGCTCCAAGTCATGATCACAGAAGGAGATACAAGCTCCGAGACCCCCAAGTAGAGGAGCTCCTCCAAAGGGTCCGGTAGTTGGAAGCACGACCTGGGGTTCCAGAGCAGCGTGGGCTCTACGGAGATAGGACCCCATTCACAAGGGAGATTGAGACACAGCCTCTCCCTCCGAGGTTCAAGATGCCAAGCATTTAGCAGTACAATGGGGACAGTGACCCATATGACCATCTAGACGCATTCAACGTTCAGATGGACCTGCAAACAGGAAGTCCGATAGTGAAGTGCCGAGTATTCCCCGCTACACTGGGGGATATTCCGAGGACGTGGTTCAAGAATCTCCCAGCTCGCAGCATAGGAAGTTGGGAGCAATGCCAACAGAAGTTCGTTGGTCAATACAGGGCACTGAGAAGACAGCTCGTTCCATCCTGCCACCTAGCCACCATTTTTCAACGTCAGGGTGAGTCGTTGAATGAATACATCACCAGGTTTAGACGCGAGGTCGCGAATGTCGAGCATCCATCAGATGAAAGCATTCTGACAGCGATCTCAGCTAGGTTGCGCAAGGATGAAAAGTTATACGAGAGCATTTACAAGTCCCCAGTGAAGGATCTGGGAGAGTTCTACGAGCGAGCTGCGAAAGAGATTAGGTGGGAAGAGACCTTCGGCCCGAAGAAGCAGAACCAGAAGAATGAAGCGGGCAGTTCCAGCCAGCCAAAGAGGAGAAACAATGGCCGGAACGAAGAAGGAAGAAACAACGGCTCAAGTAATCAGATCGCCAAGAAAGCGAGAAGAGAGCCAAGGTATGAGCGACCTCAGCGTTGGGGTCGCCAGGAAGGATACAGCGTCCTGACGGCATCACCGGACAGGATTTACGCTGCGGAGCGAAACAAGGAGGATTTCGGGAGGCCCAATCCTATAAGGGCTCTCATTCAGCACAGAGATCAGAACAAATTCTGTGCCTACCATAATGAGGTCGGGCACAGTACTTCAGATTGCTGGGCGTTGAAGAACGCCATCGAGAAACTAATCAGGAGAGGTCGCCTGGGAGAATATGTGGCAAGACCTGCTGATCAGCGACCTCACCCGCAACGACCTCAACAACAACAGCCAACACACCAGCAACAGCCCCACCGAGCTTCCGAGCAAGGTCAGGAACCTGCGGTAAGAACCATTTTTACTATTTATGGTGGCCCCCATATCGCAGGTGATTCCAACAGATCGCATGAGAGGTACGTCCGAGAGGCGAATCACTCATTTCAGCTCAATGGGTTGGAGGGACCTACCAAAAAAGCAAAGCCAACCTTGGACAAGATTGTATTCACAGAAGAAGATGCTAAAGGAGTGATCTGTCCTCATAATGATGCGCTGGTTATACGAGCTAAAATCAGCAATGTGGAAGTTAGGCACATCATGATCGATACCGGGAGCTCGGTGAACGTAATGTATAGGAGCTGTTTCGACCAGATGGGGCTGAGAGCAGAGCAAATGAGGCCATCCCCGGAGCCTTTATTTGGATTCACTAGAGATGCTGTGGTACCAGTGGGGCAGATTAAGCTGCCATTGACTCTAGGGGAGGCAGGTCGTTAGGCAACAACCTTAACAGACTTCTTGATAATCGACTGCCCATCAGCGTACAATGTGGTCCTCGGAAGACCTGCTATGAACGAGTTGGACATGGTTACTTCAACCAGAATTCTGACAGTAAAGTTCCCAACTCCTAATGGCATCGGGTGTGTTCGAGGAGAACAGCACCTAGCTCGACGGTGCTATGAAGATGCTGTCAAAATGGGTGTAAGAGGAAAGAAGGTGAACGTGGTCTTAGGGGGCGAGCCACGAGCTATGACTGAGAAAGGAGTCAGTCATGACCTGGACCCTCGCGAGGTAGATGCAGGCCAAGCTACCGGTCCGATTGAGGAATTAGAAGATGTACCAGTCAGCGAGGTAGATCCTGAGCGATGCTTGAAGCTGGGAAGAGGATTAACTCCGGAGCTGAGAACCCAGCTCGCTGACTTCCTTAGGGCGAACTTGGATGTGTTTGCATGGAATCATGAGGATATGGTGGGAATAGACCCAAAGGTGATGTCTCACAGGCTGAACATTGATCCTCATTTCAAGCCAGTTCGCCAGAAGAGAAGGTCAATGACAAGGGAACGATATTTAGCACTAAAGGAAGAAATAGATAAGCTTCTGGTTAACAAATTCATCAGAGAAGCTTACTACCCGACTTGGGTCGCCAACCCTGTGCTAGTGAAAAAGAAAAACGGGAAGTGGAGGACTTGCATCGACTTTACCGACCTAAACAAAGCATGCCCCAAAGACAGTTTTCCCCTGCCAAGGATAGATCAGCTCGTGGATTCTACAGCTGGCCATGAGCTCCTGAGCTTCATGGACGCATATTCGGGATATAACCAGATCCCAATGAAGCCTGAAGACGAAGAGCACACCTCGTTCATGACTGATCGGGGGCTATATTGCTACAAGGTGATGCCCTTCGGTTTAAAAAATGCTAAAGCAACCTATCAACGCTTGGTAAACATGATGTTCGAAGAACAAATTGGAAAGACCATGGAGGTCTATGTGGACGATATGCTGGTGAAATCCAAGCAAATAGGTGACCATGTTAACGACCTGAGAGAGATGTTCCAAATTCTGAGGAGTTACCAGATGAAGTTAAATCCGCTCAAATGTGCATTTGGAGTAGCTTCTGGGAAGTTCCTGGGCTTCATGGTCAACAGTAGGGGAATTGAAGCAAACCCTGAGAAGATCAAGGCGCTGATTGACATGAGGTCACCTACCAGAGTGAAGGACGTACAGAGCCTCAATGGCCAGGTCGCAGCATTGAGTAGGTTCATTTCGAAAGCTACAGACAAATGTGTCCCTTTCTTTGACATTCTGAAGAAAGCAAAAAGTTTCGAGTGGACTGAGCAGTGTGAAGTAGCCTTCAAGCAGTTGAAGGAATATATGGGACGAGCTCCACTTCTTTCCAAGCCTAAAGAAGAGGAAAAACTGATCTTATACTTGGGAGTGTCAAAGCAAGCTCTGAGTGCTGCATTGGTGAGGGAAGAAGAAAAGACGCAACTTCCGGTCTATTATGTAAGCAAACGATTACAGGATGCTGAAACCAGATATTCGTAGATGGAGAAGCTGGCTTACTGCCTGGTGATTGCATCAAGGAAGCTGCGACCTTATTTCCAAGCTCATACCATCGAAGTCCTCACCCAGTATCCGTTGAAGCAAGTTTTGTAGAAAGCAGACACCTCAGGTCGTTTGTTGAAATGGGCAGTGGAGCTCGCGCAGTTCGATATCCAATTCAAACCAAGGACGGCTATCAAAGCTCAAGCTCTGGCAGATTTCATTGCAGAATTTACGGGACCTGTGGATGATGAAGCTGAGTCTTCTGAAGGTCCAGCTTGGGAGCTTTTTGTTGATGGATCATCCAGCGAGTAGAGGACTGGAGCTGGAATTCTACTTATCAGCCTTGAAGGCCACAAAATCCTCTGCGCTCTAAGATTTGGCTTTCATGCAACAAACAATGAAGCTGAGTATGAAGCACTGCTTGCGGGACTGCGTTTGGCTAAGGAGATGCGAGCTGAACACTTGAAGATCTTCAGTGACTCACAGCTCGTCGTCAGCCACGTAATGGGAGAATATCAGGCTAGGGGATCAAAGATGGCCCTCTACCTCCAAAAAGAACACGAGCTGCTGGGTGCATTTCAGAAGTACGAGGTGAAACAGATCCCGCAAGCTCAGAACTCGCATGCTGATGCACTAGCCCGCCTCGCGACTACGCGAGATGCGGATTTTCTTGGGGCAATCCCAGTTGAGTTCCTACTAGCTCCAAGTACAGAAGAAAAGAATATGACGATGGTCATATCCTTACAGCCCGATTCCTGGATAAGTCCCATTCTCAGTTATTTGCAGGATGAAAAGCTGCCAAATAACAAGCTGGAAGCCCGGCGTTTACGAGCTAGAGTAGCCAGGTACTGCATCTATGACGATGCACTGTATAAGAAGGGGTTCTCGGCACCACTGTTAAGATGCGTTGATGGCCATGGGTGTGAAACAGTACTAAGGCAGATACATGAAGGCCACTGCGGGAACCACACTGGGGGGCTGTCTCTAGCTCAAAAGGCACTTCGTCAAGGTTTCTACTGGCCCACCATGAGGCAGGACGCCATAAATCTAGTGAAGAAATGCGACAAGTGTCAGAGGTTTGCTCATATTCCGCGAGCTCCGCCAGCTTACCTCCAACAGATGGTGAGCCCGTGGCCCTTTGCGATCTGGGGGATGGACCTGATCGGACCCTTACCGATGGCACGCGGAAGATGCAAGCATGCAGTAGTCGCAGTGGATTATTTCACTAAGTGGGCTGAGGCAAAAGAGTTAGCTGAAATCTCCACGGCAAAGATTGAGAAGTTTGTGTGGAGCAACATTATTAGCAGATTTGGGGTCCCACAACAGATCGTGACAGACAATAGGACTCAGTTCGCCAGTGACCAGTTTCTTAGATTCTGCAACGACCTCAAAATCGTTAAAAGCTTTTCAGCAGTGGACCATCCACAGGCCAATAGCTAAGTGGAAGCTGTGAACAAAATTATCAAGCAGACCCTGAAGATGAAACTGGAAGCCAAGAAAGGAGCTTGGGTAGATGAGCTTCAAAAGGTATTGTGGTCTTATAGAATCACAGCTCGCAGCTCCACTGGTGAGACCCCATTTTCAATGGTATACGGATCGGAGGCTATGATCCCAGCTGAGTTTGAAGTCACCTCGCAAAGAAGAGCGACCTTCAATCCAAATGACAATGATCAACTACTTGCAACAAATCTGGACCTGCTCGAAGAACACAAGGAAACGGCCAGATTAAGGGTAGCTGTATATCAGCAAAGAATAGCGAGGTACTACAACAAGTATGCTCGGGTTCGCAGATTCAATGTGGGAGACTTAGTCTTACGCCTCATTCTACCAGGAGCCCGCAAGCCAAGTGACGGATCCTTAGGCCCAAACTGGGAAGGACCATATGTTGTCAAAACAGCCTTGGGAAATGGAGCTTATCGCTTAGTCAATGTAAATGGGGCAGAAGTCCCCCGAGCTTGGAATGCCGAGCATCTCCGCCCTTATTATCAATAAGTTTTTCATTATCTGTAATATGGATTAATTATAAATGAAAGCTCCATTCTTCCCCTGTTTTTGATTCAACTCACCTCACCAGGCTAACGGGCTCCGAGATCAACAGCTCAAGAATAAATGAAAGAGCCTAAAAAGTAAGTGACTAAGTGTCCTTGCATAGCTCGCCTAATGAGCCTAAAAAGCAGGCGAGTGACGACCCCTGCATAGCTCGCTATAAAAACAAAGAGCCTAAAAAGCAAGTGACTAAGTGTCCTTGCATAGCTCGCCTAATGAGCCTAAAAAGCAGGCGAGTGACGACCCCTGCATAGCTCGCTATAAAAACAAAGAGCCTAAAAAGCAAGTGACTAAGTGTCCTTGCATAGCTCGCCTAATGAGCCTGAAAAGCAGGCGAGGTGATGACCCCTGCATAGCTCGCTATAAAAACAAAGAGCCTAAAAAGCAAGTGACTAAGTGTCCTTGCATAGCTCGCCTAATGAGCCTAAAAAGCAGGCGAGGTGACGACCCCTGCATAGCTCGCTATAAAAACAAAGAGCCTAAAAAGCAAGTGACTAAGTGTCCTTGCATAGCTCGCCTAATGAGCCTAAAAAGCAAGTGACTAAGTGTCCTTGCATAGCTCGCCTAATGAGCCTAAAAAGCAAGCGAGGTGACGACCCTTGCATAGCTCGCTACAAAAATAAGGAGCCTAAAAAGCAGATGGCTAAGTGCCCCTACATAGCTCATCAAACATTCTGACAAACCAATTACTTATACCTACAAAATTTTATTAAGTTGATGAAACAAGAAATTGCTTTAATTATTGTCAGATTTTGGGTTCATTGATTATTAGCTCGCAAGAAATGTGAAGAGCATAAAGTATATTATACATTAGCCTGAAGAACATTCAACATAGAAGAAATAATGAAAGAAATTTTCATTAAGTATGAGAATTGGTTACAAATTAAAAAACTGAAAAAATACATGAAAAAGGAAAGAAAAACGAGCTATTAGTTTTGAACAGAAGGATCTGGGTCAGCCAAAGGTTCTGGACCAGCGGTGGACGAGACAGCTTTTACTTTGAAATCCTCAATGGTTTCAAGCCCTATGTCCCCAAAGATAGAGAAATCCATTTCTGGATGGGACATCCACAGTGTGTAGAGGAAATCGCGACCTGTTCTTTCCTCAGCCTCATCCTTTGCATCTGCAACCCGCACTTCCAGTTCTTGAGCTGTTTGCTCTCTAAAGGCCGTTAGTTCTTCAAAGGCATTATCAGCAAGACGGTTGACAACCTCAGCCTCTTTCTTCATGTCTTCAACTTGCTGCTCCGCAGCCTCAGCCCGCTGAATAGCCTCCCCCACTTGCTGCCTAAGAATCTCAGCTCGATGATCAGCCTCCTTCGCACGGTTATCCGTGGTTGCAGCCTCCTCAGCTCGTTTGGTTGCAGCCTCCTCAGCGCTTTTAGCTGCAGCTCCCATCTCATCAGCTCGCTTCTTGGCCTCCTCGGCCTGTTTCTCGGCAGTTTCAGCTCGCGCCAGAGCAGCATCAACCTGGCAATGAAGCACTTCAATCTTCTCTTCTGCAGCTGAAGCCCGCTGCTCATCCAGTGCAGCTTGTTGCTCAGACTGCCTCAGATCTTCTTTCACCTTGAACAGCTCATCCTTTAACATGGCGTGCTCATTTTCCATTTTCTTTAGGGCCTCCTCAGATGCTTGCCTTGCAGCGTTTGCCTCAGCTATCTGAGCTTCCTGACTTTCTATTCTGCTCGAAGTTAAGCGAGCTAAATCATCAGTGGCCGCCTTCAGGTCGAATTCCAGCTTCCTCATCTCATCTTTGGTAGCCCTTGTCTCCCATCTTCGCTTCATTGCAGCAAGGGCACCCTGAAAATTATGAACAGATTAAAATCTAGTCAAATAAGGAAATCAGCAGATGAGAAAAAATAACTTACCAGCATACAATGACGAGCCGCGAACTCATCTAAATCCTCGCCCCTAAGACACCTATTTTTCAAGACATTCGCGTGGTTGAGCATAATTGTTGCCCAGTTGTCAAGGAAGGAATTTAAGTATCTTCCTCCAAGACCCAGCTCGATATCTGATCTGGTCGGTGAAGGAGTTCTCTTGCGCTCCGGGATATCGCGAGCATCATCATGAGAAGCACCGCGTCGCGACACAACGGTACGCCTGGTCGCATACCCGCTGGGGCCAGCTCGGGTTGCCTGGGGAGCAACCTTAGAAGGAGCATCACCTTTTCCAGGCTGCGAACTGGAAGTCGGAGGTGATTGAAGACTTGCAAAAACATTTGAGAGAGGCACCTCGCTAGGAGCAGCAGTTGAGGGAGCAGTGGCTCTAGCAGCAGCATGCACCTCGCTGGGAGCAGCGGTCGAGGGGGCAGTGGCTTCGTTGGATGTAGCGACCGCAGGAGCCTGGTCCTAGGCAGATGGTTTAGAGCGTTTCGAAGGGGCTGCTGGAGTGGCCAAGTCTTCGGCAGGCCGTTTTGTTGAAGGAATTGAGGAAGCTTGAAATACAGTGGGACTTACAGGAGGAGATTTCATGAGTACAAGTTTTCTCCTGTTGGCTGGAAGTTTCGTAGAAGAAGGAGCAGGGGCTGGAACACGAGCTGGGGATGGCAATGAAGCCCCTGGAGTAGATATGTGACGTGGAGAAGAGGATGGGTCAACTTGTGCAGTAGGAGCTGCAGGGATTGGGTTTGATCCTGTCCGAGCTGGAGCAGGAACGGAAGAAGAAGTTTTTCTAGACGCACCCTTTGAAGAGGTGCGAGTTGAAGACGGTTTCGCCTTCGTTGGTGTGCGAGCTGAAGATGATTTTGCTTTAGACGAAGTGCGAGCAGGAACACTTCGAGATGAGGTCTTCCGAGCTGAAGAAGGTAAGCGAGTGTCACCCGCTGATGATGAAGAGACTGATGGTGGAGGTCGGGAAGCAGACGCGTCCTGAACTGGAACCTCAAAAACAGAAGGAAGTCTAGGCTTGTCACTCATCTTGCCTATATCTTCCTCAGCTCGCAGAAGAAGGGATTCCTTAAGAGGTGCAAGGCTGTAAGCTCTAAGGATAGCATCGTCGAATCTGCTGCTGATGCCCGCGTCCTCTGATTTGGCGAGCTTGTCAAGAGCTCGTTCCTCTCCGCCGCTGAAAGGAGACTCATCCATTTTCAGCACTGCATAGCAAATGATCAAAAAATGATAGTAATAAAGGTACAAAATAAAATCAGCTCGCCCTAATTTTCTTATATATACCTGGTTTCAGGACGAAGCTGAAGTTTCGGAGATCTGCAAGAGATGGGCACGAGATATAAAACCAGCTCGTCTTATACGGCCCGACATTAGATTTGCCTTTCGCTTCTCCTTTGGGCAAAAGGTCTTTGTATGGCGACTGACAGGCTGTGAGATAGTAAATACCGTCTGGTTTCTCTCATTCTCCAGCACTCAGGGCCTTGAAGGAATAAAACTGCTGAATAATCCTCGGCGTAGGGGCATGAAGGCCGTTCCTGAGGAAGGCTATAGCCAGCGAGATCAGCTGCGTATAAGAGTTCGGAGTCAACTGAAATGGCGCGAGCTTGACCTTGTTAAGAAATGCGATCAAGTACGATGGAATGGGGAACCGCAACCCCTGTTCGAGATGTTGAGTGCTAACAGCGATGAATCCCCTGGGCGGATAACATGACGAGACCCTTCCCGAATCCCTATTCTGAACCCGAGAAAGACCCCGTAGCACCCCGAAAGAATTCATACGAACCCTAACTCAGTCCGAAGGAATCCCGTCAGGGCACCGACAACTCATCTATCTAGATATTTTAACTTCTTTTACAAGGTGACAGTGATAAAAATTTTTCGTTTTTTCATAAAAATTTCGGCAGTATGCCGTCTGTTTTCTAAACTATGCCACCCTGCAAGTTTCAAATACAGTTTATAAAAACACTTCTATGAAATCCATTTCTCAACTTCCAGAGCCTCCGGCTCTTTTTTCACAACACAACCACAACAAATAAATAAAATCTGAAAACTGAATTTTAGAAAACTTTGATAAAACATTTTTAACTAATGCATCCACTGTTTCTTTAAATTATTTACAACTATATATATATACATATACATGATCAAAATAAGTGTCGTCCTATGCGTCCACCTGCACGTCTGACTGAACCTCATCTGCTGGACGATTAGCTTCTGCGTCTGTGGGAGAATTTTTAAGAGAAACATTTAAAGAAAACTATGAGTATAACTCAGTGAGTGGTATAATTTATATAAACTAAAACTCATTTCTGTATAACGTATTCTCCCAAAAACAGTTTTTAAAACTAACTTGCTTTCTAATATTCTTTTCTAAAACACTTTCTAAAATCTTTTCTTAAAATATTTTCTAATGCTAAAATTCTTTTCTAGAAAACTTTTTGAAATCTTTTCTTGAAATCTTTTCTAATGCTCGCCTACATGGTAACCCAGGGAATATCTCCTCCTGACGTGGTAGCATCTAAAATCTGGCTAACCACTAGGAGTGGGGAATCTACCATGTGTAGTCGTCGAAAGCGGGCCCACGCTGCGGACCGACTACACTACCCTATACGTGTATACGAATCACTCATGCCTCGCTCACACAAGAGTCGACTAGACTCAAATCTCACTGACTGACTTCCTCTCATCTACCGTATCACGCATAGGGCATTCGACCGGGTACTAAACTGGGGTTAGGGTAAACCAAAGGCATCTAAAATCTTTTCATAATAAAAATCTCACTTTTCTTTTCTTTGATTTCTTGAAATAAAACTTTACTTTTCTAAGGCCGAAGCCTATCATTTATAAATAACTTTAGCATGTATAATTCTCGAGTATAATTACTCAATATACTAAAATATTCTAAATCTCAAGGCAATAAACCTAAAATCTTTAATTCTAGCACATTCTCATATACATAAATAATAAACTAAAATCTTTATGCTAGAATTATAATATAAATTCAATTAATAAACGAATAACTATTTATAATAAATTCATTTAACTTTAAATAAACTTTAAGAAAATATAATCTTTAAAAACTTGTATTTCCACTCACAACACGTCATCGAATAGAATCCGATTCTTCTCCGTATACCTCTGGAGCTCTCCGCTTTTACCCTAAAACATCAAATATTCATTTAGGGTCACTTAACTCCTTCAAATAACATTCAAAATCAATAAAAATCCCATTTAATTCTATTAATATCCTTTAACATTTAAACTTTCGGATTTCAATTTCTATTCAATCGAGGTTTTCGAAATCCGTTTTCTTTACATAAATCCTACTTATTCTTTCCTAGGAATACTTCAATATACTCAATTTCATTATCGGATGCATCGAACGAAATTCGTTCGATATCGCTTACTAATAAAAATTATTTTTCATTTCGAACATCCGACAACTTCAATAATCAATTCTCTAGTGTTCTAACATCCAACCATGATTAAATAAATCGTTTCGAACGTTAAACGAACGCATTGGGAAGGATTTTGGAAAACACCCTTCAACTCGTCCGTTTAGCTCCCAAATCGATCCTAAACTTTTCGTTTTCGAAATCTAACTTCATAAGATTATTTCTTAAGCTCTATAACTTCCATCTAAAGCCTTAGATTCGAAAACGAATTCAGATCCCATAAAAACTCATTTTTGTCAAAACTTTCTCTCTCTTTCTCACCCATTTTTACTCAACCAAATTACTCACAAATTATACTAAAATCATCCTTACAAGTCCCTCTTATTATCCTTAAACTAAAATTTGAAAAAGAAACTAGAGAGAGAATGGGTTTTAATATAAAATACCAAACTTTAAACTGAAATAACTTACCAAATACTCAATCTTTTCGCTTCAAATTTGGGGATTAGCTAGAGGAGGTGACGAGGAACAACTTTCGTGAAGGAACCTCGACGAAAATCGGACTGGATCTCCCTCTTTCTCCCTCTCTCTCTCTTTCTCTCTCTTTTTCTTTTTTCTTTCTCTTTTCTTTCTTCTTCTCTGGTTCTCTTTTCTTTCTCGACAACTAATGTCTCCTAATGAGACAAAATTGATTTTTATATATTTTAATGCTCAATTACAATTTAGTCCCTCAAGAAAATTTCATTTAATAACCTCAAACTTTCAAAAATCTTACTAATGCCCAAAACTTATACTTTTTAATTCTATTAGTCCACTTGTCTTTTTCTCATCCATTTATCTATCCAACCATTCACTAGATGACATGTGGCACTTTCATAACCATTACTTTTCATGTCACTTATCTCTTTTCTCATTGGTTGAATTACATTATCTTTTATTTTATCCCGTGATCTCACCTCCGTTGATTAACATATAATTCATTCATAATTCTTTCGAAAAATATTCCATAAATATTCTACACACATCTTATGGCCAATTTAACTTTATAAGCTTCAATTTCGGTCTAATACCTCTCATATATACTTGATAAAAAAATGTTCCTAATCGAAATCTGTTGAATAAACTGATAACTTTTTATACGTATCTATAGCTTAAATACTCAATTTTTATGCCTATTCTCTTTATCCCATTCTCATTCACTTGGGTTACACTCCTTGAAACTTCTGCATACTATGCTCATGCGTGATCCATGCATACTTAACTTAAAATGTCCATTTTGCCCTTTTTATAATCTAATTTCATTTTGACCGGAAAATATTATGAAAATATTCCATGATCATCTAATCTTCAAATTGATCATGAAATACTTTAATTGGGTGTCTTATCTATCAATCTCATGCTTCGAAAAAAATTCAATTGGGTTTAAACTCATTAAAACCCATTAATCTCTCAAAAGGGCAATATCGTAATTTTCTTCGGATCGCTTAAAACTGACTCAAATAGTCTTCTTTTTGATCCGTTTCTGTTTCTCTATACTCTTCTATTATTTACGGACCTTTTCAACTGTTAAGGTCAATTTTCGAAAATTTTACTATTCATCCAAAAATTTTCGTCCGAAAAACACTATTTATCAAAAACTTTCGGTTCTTACCGAATCTCAATTTATGACCCTGGACAATATAACCGAGTCCAAATTCGGTCTTAAACACTAATTTCGGATCTTTTTCGAAAAATCACTATTCATTCTGGATCCGAACATTATTCACCGAAAATTCTCATTTCTTCCTGACACGACACTCAGAGCCTTATAAATATAATCGAATTCTAATCAGACCTTTTGCACTATTTCTAGACTTTTTATTCTCTATCCGATTGCCGGAAATGAATTCTCTAAGGAAACTAGGATCGGGGTTTATCATAACACGCATGATTGCTTGAATCAGGTAGTAATATACGACAACCAAGAGAGATGTGGAATTGCATGACAAGCCCTTCCACGTCAGGACGCTTTAACGATGTGGGATGACGAGCGAACGTATCACGAGCCTCTCTCCCCTGTATAGCATGAGCTCGGGCTTTATCATGCTCACGAGCTTCATTGCTTGGAATCATTCCCTTGTGAGTTCCGCTTGAAGACATAAAAAAAACGCCATATGCAATAAACATAAGACTTGGAATGACGAAGGTATAATAGAATGTCATTACAGGTACAACAATGGTGATGGAGCAAAATGAACCCAAAACAGAAAGTTTGAAGAAAAAGATGCCTCACCTTGAACTGTTGAACAGATGAAAAACGGCGAGAAAGGATGATGGTTTCGTGAAAAGGTAATGGGTCCTGTTTGCTTGAAAGCTTGAACACTTGTTTGCTTCGAGTAAAAATGACAGATGAAAGAAGAAAATGAAAAGGGTCCATCGGTTTATATAGACAATCGAGTGTGAACCCCCAACCGTCAGATCTTTGAAAAGTGTAACCGTCATAAATCTGACGGTGCAGCGTAAAACGTGGCTTTGGAAATCATGCAGCCGTCAGTTGAAGGACGTGCGCATTAAATGTGAGAGTAAAGGACGTGCAGACGTCGCTTCAGTTACCACCTGCATGATCGCCACGTGTCGCAACTGAAAAAGTGGAATTTGAAAGTGCACAGAGGCAGTTATAAAGGTAAGCGTGCCAAGGAAGCCAACCTTTACCAGCTAGTCTGAGCTCCCAGCTCGCTAAAGCAAACTGAGAGCTGGGGGGATAATGTTATACGTATTTTTCGGATTCAGTAATTGGGCTGGTAAAAGTCCAATTTAGGCCCATTTAAGACCCGATAAGAAGGCCCAATAAGGTCAACGTAGTCAAAGCCCATCAGACGAGGCCCAGCGTTGACTCTAAGCCCATCAGACTTTTCAGCTCGTTTAAAGGGATTTTCCAGCTGGCATCAACAGACCTATAAACACAGCCAGGTCGCAGCTCGCCTCTTGCGCAGCTCGTCTCTCAGCGAGCTCGAGCTTGAGACCACCAAGACACGTCAGCTCGCTCAGATGCGTAATAAGTACAGTATCTTCCAGAACAGGCAGTCACCAAGTTCAACCATGATTCTCTCTCCGAATATGGCAATTGCCCAGTCAAACCACGATTTCCTCATCAGGAATGGAGATCAATTCCAATTCAAATTCAAATCAACATTATCTTGAGATAAATATAGTAATTTCCTGATATTATCTAAATATATTAGGAAGTGTAATTAATTTATAATTCTTTTTCTTATTTTTCCCAATTATTTAGGGAATGTAATTAATTCAGGATTCTTTTCCTGATTCGCTACAACTAGAATTGTAACACCTTATTCCCTATAAATAGGGATTAAAATCATTGTAACATGATATACAATATTCAATAATATACTGTCACTCTGCAGAGATTAAGAGTTGGACAGTCGTGGACGTAGGCTTTAATTGTTGAACCACGTAAAAGCTTCGTGTTCCTCGTTTGATCCTCTGTTTCTGTCTTTGTCTTTTCTTGGTATTTGTGCTTTCTCACATTGATTGCAGGTATTGGGCATTGATTACTCGTCGACTGAATTCCAACGTCGACAAACAGTCACTACAAAAATGCTTTTTTTTTTTTTTTTTTTGAACACATGAACTGTATCTGGGACAGACCCAGGAGACATCCGAAATCAACCGAGATAGGACACTACAAAAATGCTTTTAGTGAGGTAAAAATCCTTCTTTTCATCATTTTTCTTCCTTCGTTCTTTCATTTTTTCCTCTCCTTTTTCTCTCACTTTTTTTTTTTCCATACCAACTCTTACATTCGCTCTTTATAATATCATTTTTCACAAAAAATATTTATCTTGGTGTTCATAATAGTGATTTGATTTGTTCTTTATGTTGAACAGATTATTTGAGTTGTTTGAATCTAGAGACTTTTATTTTTTTTAAGTTGTGTTTTTTTTTAAAAAAAAATTTTCAAGTTGGATGTGTAAGATTGTTAAAATAACTCTATGATAAAGAAAATTAACTATCGAAGGAATAAAATATCTTTCAAAGGAAAATCTCAAGTAAAAATCAAATTTGGTACAAGAATATACTTTAGTGTTATTGAATATTTAATTACGTGACATGAATGCAAAAAGAGAGTGAAAAAAGTGTTATAAAATCAAACGTCCTTTGTATTATTACTATATAATGTATTATAGACTACTTTAAAATTTTAAAGTCGTCAAATGTTTGCTATTAGTTGGTACGAGTAATTGCTTTTAAAAATTTTTGATTGGTTGCATATCAAATCATAACTTAAGTTCTTGTGTTTTTTTTTCCCCTTTTTGATATGGTTTAAGTTTCATTAGACCTATTTATCAATATGCGTGGGTAGATTCCTTCATCTATTATGAGAACAAATATATTTAAGTGGTTATATATATCCAATTATAACTATAAAGTCTTGTTTGGTGCACATGATAGGATTAAATTATTTATATGAGATTGAATTGGATTGAATTAATTTAAAAATTATCATATATTTGATGAAACTTACGATATGACTAAAAATAGTAGGTACAAACTTGAATTTTAAAATAATATCTAAAGATTTCTCAAAAATTTTGTAAATTTGAGGGTATTTGATAGTAGGCATGACCTTACCTCCAACATCACCACCACCCTCCTCCCTCTCTCATAACCTTTCTTGCCACGTTGTCCAATTAGCCCGCCACCAGTCCGGTCCTTCTCATTTTCTTTTCCTTTTCTTATTCTTTGCCACCGACGTTTGCTCCGTCTTCCTCACCAATTGTCACTTAGTCTTCATTGTTGTTCATCACTTGGTTTTCCTTATTGATCGTCGCTCGGTTTTCCTCATCAATCACAATTCTCCATTTGTGGTCTTCCTTATCGGTTGTAGTTCGTCGCTTGTGGTCTTCCTCACCGTTACCACTCGTGGAGATGTTGGATTATAGTAAATCTAGGTGGAGAGGCATTTGAGTGCAACAGGATTGTTTTAACCTATGTGTTAAGTGAGATTTATTTATTCCAAACTAATGGGTTAAAAATGAAATGAGATAACTTAGTGAAAAGACATTTGATTGCACCAAACTTGGTTTTGGATAACATTTAATCCAAACTCAATCCTATCATAGCAAACAAATGAGGCCTCAATGTTGTGTGTTTTTTTTCCCTTATATTATAAGAGTGAATATATTCATAGACAAATCATGAGAGTTTTGATGGGAAGACAAATCATGAGAATTTATTCGCATTTAAAATTATTTTACTCCTTAGTATCATGAATTTCTTGGTGGTAATAAAAACACTCATACATATATATATATATATATAAGCTTAAAACAAGCATAAAAATATCAATAAACTATGAGGATAATTAAACAATTTTAAGTGAGAAACAGATAAAGGTTGCCTGGTCTAGTGAATAGACCATGGCCTACTCATAATCTTGACTTCAAGGTTATGAGTTCAATCTTAATAAAATCCCACTTATGAGCAATTTTTTCCCACTTGATGTGAGTAGTTTCCTCCTGTTTTATGAGAGCAGATTCTTTAATGATGGTGTCTTAAAGTCATGTCATAACTGATTCTGATAATATTCTGGGCAAAGCACTGGTACTAAAAAAAAAAAAAAACATGAAGCAATGTTAAACTGTTGCTGATTATTAAAATTTACTTTGAGAGGCAAACCCAAACGGATCCTAAACACATTTTGAGATCAAAATTACGAAAAAAAAAAGGGACAACTTGACAAAGTTATAAAAAGATGGGAGAGCCTAGGGGCTAGGCCATTAAATGGATCCCACTATCTAAGTGATTGAAATGTGGACAGCATGCACGAACAATAGTCAATAAACAAGAAGCTAATTATATATATTTGCTATTAAACAAATAAAAACACAAAGGAAAAAGAATGTTTAAATAAAAACTCATACATAACATAGGATCCATAAGTTGATGCTTGAAAGCATGTGAGCTAGTGATTCAATTAAGCAAGGTTTCTATCAAAGTCAACTTTCTCCACAATCCCAATTTCCTTATGCGTTGACAACACCTGGCTTCCACTTTCTACGCGTTGCACAACTTCAATTCTTGAATCTACATCGAAGAATCTATAAAGGAAGTTATGCCATATAAAGCTTCATGTTAGGCTTTGATTATATGAGAGTGCCAATTTTAATACACAACATACATATTTTTTTGTTATACAAATTTTGACTTAAAAGACATGTTATCTCTGAAATATTTATTGTAAGTCGTCAAATTTTTTATGTAATTAGAAAAGCAATATTGTACATTTCATGTTTAATTATAAAATTTTAAAATTAATCGCATATCTCCTTCTACTGATTAATAATGTGAGAAGAATCACTTTCTTTTATTTTACTACAAGAAGAAGCTATTTCTTTGAGACAACAAGACGACACCTGGTGAGGTTAAAAATGTAAATGCACTTGGTTATGTTAGGCGCGTCGAAGCTGTGGGACCAAAATCTGTAGATACGTGCCACGTCTTCCTTGCAGTGGTTAAAGGATACGAAAGATAAATCTCGTACACCAGTCCCCATCTACGGTCCAAAATATCACATCCGGTAGGACCCACATAAACTCATGTCGATACCATAGATCAAACTAAGATTTTAATTATTTCGGAAAGAAAAAACTTAAATTTAATTAGAAGTCATGCGATACTATTCGACAAGGAACAAAAGTCTTCTCACTTGCATTTATTCTTCTCATTTATTTAGTCAAATTTCGTAATAATTAACACTCTGTCAACTTTGCCTATAACCACTTACCAAAAACAAAAAAAAAAGAACTTTGTCCATGACAAAATAATTTAAGAATTTATGTAAATAAAACACCTTAATATTTACTGTAAATGGTATGATTTAAAAATATAGACCGCAATCTATATTTATCAAAATTCAATATTATATACGCAACTTGTAAAACTACTCTTACTTTTAAAATATTTTTTATTTATGCACTATAGAACTCAAACTGTACCTATAAATATGAAAGAATAATTAGAAATTCACTTTATCATTAAAATCATGGATTTGAATAGCAACTCCATCCCTAAGTTTCAAATCAATTGCAAAAGTAAAGATGGTGCAATGGTACCTACTCCCTTGGTATGATTTATCTTGAGGCTTTAATTCAAAGTTTAAACTGTAGCATTATCACTTGATTTATAGGTAATTTTTTCACTTCAAGTGATTTGTTATTCTCATTTCTTATTAGTGATAAATATACTTGTAATAGGTTTGGAATGAAAAAAAAATTGTAAAAGTTAGACAGGTAGAAATGTAAAGACTCATTTTCTCTTCTTCTTCTTTTTTTTTTTTTTGAAGAAGTAAAGGCCCAATACTTGAGGGTAAAAGAAGATAAAAAATGGAAATAGAGGGGCAAATAGGGAAAGAAGGAGAGTAGCGTCGCAGTAGAAGTATCCGTAGAATAGAAATCCGGTTGCCTGCTTTGTATACATACAGTCACGCGCAGACACATGACCTACACAACTCTCTCTCTCAAAACGCCTCTTCTTCTCCTCAACTGTATTTAATACCTCTGTCTTTCTCAAAACATCTCTTCGTCTCCACAACTGTCTGTAATAGCTCTCTCTCTGTCTCACTTGCGTGTGCAGGGAGGGTTTTTACGTGAAATTAGATTGTGTTTGTTTTTGCGGTGGTGAAATGGCGACGGCGCCAATGAAGTCGCAGCCGCTGCACAACTTCTCTCTTCCTTTCCTCAAATGGGGCGCCACTACCTCCTCCACCACTCACCGTACTCGGCTTCACTCTCTCACCGACACCTCCGAACCCGACAACGACTCCGACCACGATTCCGCCCGTCCTCTCAGGGTCGGATCCCGCTCCTCCCGACAACACCGCATGGCCTTCCCTTCATCCTCCGTCTCCGCCGAGAGGTTGCAGAAGCAGGCGGCGACAGCGTCAGAGAAAGAAGCTACGGCCGTCGAGAAAAACGAGACGGAGGAGGAAGACGAAGGCGGAGTAGGCGGAGAAGAAGAAACGGCGGCGAAGCCGTGGAACTTGAGGCCTAGAAAGGCGGCGAAGAACGGAGAAGCGGCGGTGGAGAGTAGGGGAGCGATGGAGTGTGGTGGTGATAATGAGAAGCAGAAGCCGAAATCGATGAGACTGAGAGAGATGGTGGAATCGAAAGGGAACAATCACGTCGAAAAGAAGGAGAAGAACAAGTTCTGGCTCTCCCTGTCCAGAGACGAGATTGAAGAAGACGTCTTTGTCATGACCGGCTCCAGACCCGCACGCCGGCCCCGCAAGCGCCCTAAGAATGTCCAGAAACAGCTCGATGTATCTATCTCTCTCCTCTTTCACTTGTCTTGTTTTTGTGGGTTCATGATTGTGTGTTTGATTTGGTGGGTTTGTTTGTTGCAGGCTGTCTTTCCAGGGTTGTGGTTGGTTGGTGTCACTGTTGATGCTTATCGAGTTACTGATTCCCCAATCAAGGTTTGCTCTTTCTTTATCTGTAGATACATAAAGATTCTGTTTTTGAGCTTTTGGTGAGATTCAATTCTGTTTCGTTTTGCAGAAATAGGTTTGCTGGTAAATATATATATTTCTGTTATTAAGGTATGCTATTTCAGTATTTTAATACTTATATATAAACTGTTGGTTTTTTGTCAAAGTTATGTGATAGATTGTGGGATTCTTTTTGTCGGTTTGTTCATTAGGGAAGCTGAGAGTTTGATGATTTTTGTTGGCTGGTTGCAGAGTGTGGTATTTTGAAAGCTTGGAGAAGGTTGGGAAGATTTGCACTTATAATATTGAGACCTCAACTTGAGGTATATTGAAATGAAATTTGTAAAAAGGAAAGAGGAGTTGTTATCCTTAGAAAATGATAAGGAAATTGATAGGGGGATAGAGATCTAATTGCTGTGTGTTTTCTTTCTCTGTGATGCATCAGAGACTAGGATGTAGGGGCTGAATTTAGTTTGTTTTATTTGTCAGTTAGTAGCTTAAGATGTAATCTGTAGACATATATATGGATGACTTGAACAAATTTTAATGTTCTCTTTTTCATTTTAGGCCAGTGAGGATGGTTTTGTGGTTTTGTTAGTAGATTATTTGTTCTAATCTGTTGATTACTTACAATATTTGACAGACTTCCCTACATCGTTGGGGGCAGAGTAGCAAGCTTGTATTTAGTTTCCAAACCCTTATCAGATGCAGGATTTGAAATTGGAGGCACTGCATGCTTCCTGTTTTACTGGAAGATCAATTCTCCATTGAAACCGAGCTTCATCAAAAGCAACACTGATGAGGTTTATAGTTCATATGTTGAATGAACATTTTCCTCTTTTTTGTTTTTTCTCATTATTTATTGTTTTAATTGTAGCCATTGCATTATCACAGGACAATTCTGTATTTGTCGATAAATATCTAGATGCTGCTAAAAATAAACATGAGTCGGCCCAAATTACATATAGATGTTCTAATGATCTGAATTGTGGGAAATTTTGATTTTCTTTGCTACATTTCTGGTGAGAGATGTAGCAAGTTTATGCAAGTTGTGTAATGTTCAGGATGGCAGCTCATGGAAGTAATTGAATCAGTCTCGTCTAACTATTTGTATAGAATAAATAATCAGAGGAAAGTTTACATGATTTGTGATATGTACTTTTTGCGTATCTGAGTTCTTTTTTCTTAAATGAATTGATGCTTTTCAGTTCTCTTAAATTTTAGATGTTATTCTGAACATGGTTCCCTTCATTTAATCTCTGTAAGGACATTATTAGGCATATCTCAATGGCAATTATAGTGATTGCACAAAGATGCCAACTTGCCCTATGTAGAAAAGGTTTTCGGAAATGGTTTCTTAGACCTTGGTTTTAAGTCTCAGTATGAGCTTGAAACCATCATTGTAGAGCTCTTGATCTTCTGCATGTTTCCACAAGATAAAATAATTTTGTTCTTTTTTTTTTTAAAAAAAAAAAAAAATAGCCCTAGTCCTTAGGACATTGCTTATCCACAATTTTATGGCTGTTTCAGCCTGGTTCAGTCATCAGTGAATATGAGATTCTGTAACTCAGCCCTTTATTTTATTTCCTTTTTAATCTGAGTTTAATTTTGTAATTCAAAAGAAAATAGATATGTGGTGCATGTGTCATGCGCATGTCAGTGTACAATAATGGTCAATTGTAGATAGTGTCTCTTGTAGATACCTTTACAGGTGACATTGCAAACCTTATTATGGTAAGACAATTGATTTTTTGTAATAACTGTGGTGTTTAGACATGGATGAATATTCTGAATTTGAAGATGATACAAGTCATGATTTGGCATTTGAAAATCTGTTGCCTGGATTTTTATGTAGTTGTGGTCGCTGCTGTTTCTCCTTAGGACGGTAAGTTTAAACTCAGAATCTTTGCGGGATCTTCTTAAATCCACATTTTAAGAATTATTCTTTTCCAGTGATTTTGAAGTTTATAACTCATAAATGGTTAGTACCACTGGCACACGCATTGTGGCACACGCATTGTGCGTGTAAGGTTAATGCCACATTGTAATTTGTTTTATTTAAATGTTGTTATATATAACAAGGTAATCTGTGACTGTCCTTTGAAAAATTTTAAAAACAGTTGGTATTGCACTCTTTTTAGTTTAGCAAGAGAAGATGGTCAGTGATCTTATCTTGATGTGTTTTTAACTCTTGAGAGGACCTCTGATTTTCTTCTATGAATGGTAGCTTTTACCATAAAAAATGATGTTTATGTTTTGGTAAGCGAAGTGAGAGTTGCACTATTATAACTCCTATTGAAAAAAAAAAAAGTTGCACTATTATAACATTTTGTTATTTGTATACTATGTAAGAGCTTTAATCTTCACGAAACTGACTATTTTTCTCCATCACCTACATTCAGAAATGGATGCAAAGGATCAAAAAGTTGCTTGTGATTTCTGTTGTCTGGATTCGCTATCAATCAGAGAACTTTCCATCTTGTATTTATGTTTGTTCCCAGATGTTTGCAGATTCATCCCCATTGCTTTGGCTGGATTAAACCAACTTTTTAAATTGAGTCAGATATGTGAACCTCTGTTTTATCCGGTGCACATGCCAGTGACGACCCCGCAAAGGTAATTATGATTTATGAATACACAGAATTAAAATAACTTGGTTCTCTGTAGTCTGTAGTCAGTTTTTAATAATTGTTGTTCAAGCTTGATCTTCTCTTGCTTCATCTGAAGCCTAATGAAGATACACTGACACTAGCGAAAGTATCCATTGCAGCAAATGCTGCACTAAGATCTTGGCGGGTTATTCTACTTACATCAAGACTTAAAGTTGGACAGCTTCCAATTATCAGAAATATGAAACTTCGGGTTTGGTACGTCGTATTGTGTCAGTAAATCACTTAGTCGGCCGTGTTTTTTAAAAAAGTAAGCTGTTCATTGTTACTTTGTATCATTAATACATTTTTTGTTGCTTATTTCATCTCTAATCATTACAATCATCATTGTTATATGCTCACATCCTGTCAAGGTAGTGCCAGCATTGCATGTTTCCTAAACATGTGCCAGACCAAAACAATTGGGACAAATTAATGAAATTTAGTGTTCAAATTTGAGTGATGGGCACCAATTCTTGGTTTTCAACTGAATTTGTGAAGTCTTGTGTCCTATTTATCAAGTGATGTCAACGTCAATCTTAGTTCCATGGTTCGTCAGTGTTGAATGGTTGGGAAGAATCATTCAACTTTTGTGGTCATTTCAATGTCATTGTTATCTTAGCCTAAATTGTCAACTTTCTTTTGTTTTAGCTCGTCAGGATGAATTTTCCAAACTTACTGAATTGACTAGTCCACACAAGCAAACTTACGGTCTTAAAGAACATAAAAAAGTCGGCAGTTGATTTTGACCAAGACCAACTATCATCAGGATTCTGCTAATATACGAATCTCCGGTAATCATGTAGTTGCTGCGGAATTCTCTCCAAAGAACTATAATTAACCCCTGATTTTTTTTTTTAACATTTTAAAAATTCTGGGTGTTTTGAACGAGTAGATTTAAATTAATAAGTTATTAATTGAGTAGGTTATGTTACAGGCTTATTCGGTAACATAATCATGTTAGGATCACATACGAATATGAAACTAGAACACTTTGGTGCTGTTTGTCTTTTTGTTTTAAATCTAATTAGGATTTAATTTAGGTAAGATTTGAATTAGACTTTATTTTATAACTTGTTTGTTTTATATTTTTAAGATGACTTACCAACGATGGGTATTTTTTTTTTTTTAACCTTTATAACCTTTCATTATATTTTTAAGATAACATTTAATATTTAATTAAATTTAATTTCATAAGTATATATTTTAAATTATAAGTATTTGAATTAATTAAAATAATAAATTCAATCCTAACATTTTATAAAAACGGTATTAATAAGTAAATTTCAATGTAATAATAAAAAATAAAAAAGACCTCATCCATTCTCTTTTGTAGCAGGAGGCCTTGGAGGTCAGTAGCCTCCGTAAATAGAAGAGCTTGTGACCTCTCCAAATTGAATTGGAGATGAGGAGGCCAGTTGATCTCCTCCCAACAATGTAAGGAGGAAGTTTTGGTCTCCTCCAATCTCCAGTCTCGATGGCGGCGGTCAGTCCTAAAGTTAGTTTATCAGTTAAGGTTTGGGTTGGAGTTTAATTATTATTATTATTTGGGTAGGGATATTTGGGCAATAATATAATAAGAAAAGGTTAATTTAGGAAATAGCTGTATATTTATTAATAAAAGTCTTTCTTCATTAGATATAAGTAGGAAATTTAAATTTTTTAAGTAATATATTTTTTAATTTAGAGCAAATTACACACAATCTACCTGAGGTTTCCTCTTTGTCATATAGGAACAACTTTTAAAGAAATTGTATTCCAAAATAATATATATATATATATATTAAAAAAAAAAAAAAAGATTAGAGTTTTTAGGTAAAACTCAATCCAAGCTCATGTTTGATAGAGAGATAGGATTGAAAAGCCAATCCTGTGTCTCCAATTTTAAGTGGCTCTAGTGGGTTTATTTTAACCCACCAGAACAAGTGAGTTAAGTTTGGATTGCTCTTACTCTCTTTCTTCATGTGTTTCTTCTCTTTCATCATTACTAATATCATCTCCACTTTCTTCATCTGATCTTCTCACCTTATTTATGTGTTTCTTTCTTCTCTTTCTTCTTAGGTCAGTAAGTATTCTTCTTTTTCTTCTTCAATCTACTTCACCGTTTTCTTCTTTTTCGATCTTCTTTTTCTTTGAATTGGTGTTAGTTCGGCTTGTTCATCCTCCACTTCTTCTTTTTCTTTCTGTGTTAATCTCTTTGGTTTTGCCTCCGTTCTCATAATGCTTCTGGGTTCTTCTGTTCACTTTTTTTTTTTTTAATTAATTTTTTAAATAATTTTTTTAAGCTAAAGGATAAACTAATTAATTTGTTTAGATAATTCTTTTTTTTTTTAATGTTTAGATAATTTTTTTTATTCTTTTGGGATAAACAAATATTTTTTATATTAATTATAATATAAATGTTATTATATTTATTTCAAAAAAATAAATTAATAATATATAGCTATATTTATTTTTTGAAAATAATTTAATAGTTATGTTACTTTAAATTTTAAATATAAAATATATTTATTTTATTCATATTTTTTAGTCTGATCTCAATCTCGACCAAACGAAAAATAGTATTATTTTTATCGAATCATATATTGTATCAAATACATTATAGTATTAATTTATCAAATCTAATTCAATTCAATCTCATTAAAATAATCTAATTCAATCTCGTATGTCAAATAATACCTTACTATTTATAAATTCTGTTACATTCCATAATTGATTTGATTTGACTGTTGAAATTATAAAACTGACCTTGGAAGAATAATTCAAATTACCAAACTGCCCTTATATTACACCTCTAATAAGGCTTTAAATAAAAGGAAAGGAACCTGGAAAAGAGAGAGAGAGGGAGAGAGAGAGCCTCTCACCTGAAGCCAGTGGAGGTATCGGAGTCACACCAGCTTCAGCGTCAGGTTCTTCATTGAATTCAGAAACTTGATGCTAGTTGTCCTTCCGGCGTCTTCCACGATCACTTGTTGATAGGATAGTGTTAATAAATGGTGTGGAGTGGATTTGGAGGTTGAAATTGTGATGGGGTTGGCCGGATTTGGTGGAGGTGCCAATGGTTTTTGGGTTGGATTTTGCAGAGGAGCGCTCCTCTGTTAGGATTTTGTGGCTTTGCTCGTGTTTGTGGAAGATTGGTTTAGCCACTTTATGGACTCATAACTGGTTCATTGACTTGAACAATAGGCAAAAAAAAAAAAGAAAAAAGAAAAGAAAAACTGGATTAATTGCGACATTTGATCATAGATGATGATGAGTGAACTTTTAAATTGTATTTGCCATTTACATAAGCCAAAGGAAAACACAGTTGTTTGCATAACCCACAAGTCCACAACCATGATCGCCTGAGAAGGAAAAACTCGTGTAAGTATCGGTTGATTTGTCAGTAGATGGGGTTCTCTCTTTTATAGGTGAAATTGGTGAAAGAGTGGAAGTAATCCTAGCCACCATGGGTTGTTCGGTTTGAAAGAAATTTAAAGAACGTGAACATAGGAGCAGAGAATTTAAGAGAGACAAAGATGTGGTAAGGCTAAGAGAGAGAAAGCTGATATATGGAGAGTATTTATTTTAATATTGGTTTTTAGGATAAAAAAATAAAAAATGAAAGGGTTCTTAAATTTTATATTAAATGACAAACTTACCCTTTGACCATTAAATCATAATGTTGACTAACAATGTCATTTTTAGGGAAGGTTGTTTCCTTGAGTGTAAGAGATTCGTAAGTAGGTGTTATGTAGTTTGCTCTTTAACCTAAATTAACATCAAAGTTGAAAATCAAACAACCTAAAATTACTGAAATTAAGTGATAGTGCGCGCAAAGTTGACAAGTTGTCTTTTGTGTGTTTGACATTTGAGAATAGTAACGTTGTGCGACTTGGATGAAATCATAAGTGGGTATTGGATCAAATGGGACATGGTGGTCTCTGTACAAGGCCGACTTTGAAACAAAAGGTCTCACAAGCAGACTTTATTCTAATCCCTGGTGTATAACCAAAACCAAGATGACCCACATCATAAGAAACTTTGCAACATCCTCCACCAAAAGACAAGTAGTAGACGGGGAGATTTGGTTTTAGTGTACGTTTGGTATAACTTATCTACTGATAAAAATTATTTTTTAATGTCAAAAGGTCTACTTGATACGTCGTTTGGTTGACATAGTAGAGCTTTTGAGAATTAAAAAAACTGAAAAATGTCTACTTGGAGAAGCTCAAATTTTAAGCTTCTTTAAGTAGACCTTTTTGAGCTTTTTTTAAAATATTAAAATGTCTAATATATCCTTATTTTATTTTGTTAATTTATTTAAACGCTTATAATTACACTTTCATTATAAATATAAACATATAACCTCCACATTCATTCACTTTTTATTTCATCAAAATTTCTTAAAACTCTTTTCTAGTCGGTAAGTTTTCTCTATTTTATGTTTTTTTCTTTTTTCAATTGGTTTTAGTTGATATTACAATTTTTTTTCTTATTATTAGTCATATTGTAATATATATATATTGCAATATAGTTTTATTTATTGATTGATACATATATATACACTGTAATTTAAAATTAGTTTTGTTATCGTGGTTCATTAACATATATATACTGCAATTAATTTTAATTGATTATTATGGTTCATACATATATACATATACTGTGATTGGTATGCCTATATATTGTAACTGACACACTGTTGTTGCAATGTGTATATATATATATACACTGCAATTGCAATGAACACTGCAATATATATGTGTGTATATATACTGCAATTATATACTGCACTGTATTGCAGTTTATATATATATCTATATACTGCAATGCAATCATATACTGCAACACAGTATATATATACTACACTACAGTATATGTACTGCACTGCAGTATATATATGTTGCAGTATATGTGCAGTATATGTACTGTACTACAGTATATATATGTGCGGTATATGTACATATACTGCAGTATAATATATTGATTTTCTGTTATTATTATTAGATTTTGAGTTTTTTCATTTAATTTTAAAGATGGTATTAGTTTTTTATTGAGTTGTTTTAAAGAGAATGATTAGAAAAGTCACATGATATTCCTTGATGAAATGTTAATAAAAATCTACTTAGATCAAATAAAATTGAAGATATAAAACTTCATAAATCTAAATAAACACTTCTCTTTTGAAAATGAAAAATAGAGGAAAAAAATAATTTTACATTTATTGAAAATCTATGTTTTGAAAATATATTTACATTAAATAATTATTAGTTGTTTGATTGATTAATTTTTTATGGTTAAGGTTGAAGCAATTATATTTCTAGAATGAACATATTACTCCTCTCTCTTATACCTTTTTGGTAAATTAATAATCTAAAGTACTTTAAAAATAATTTAACCAAACACTCTACAATTTAAAAGAGCTTTTTTGATTGATAACTAAATAATCAATAACTTTTTTCTAAAAGATCTATTTTCAAAAGATCTACTTCTAATAAATCTATTTAAAAAAGTTGTACCAAACGAAGCCTTAATAGGCTGAACAGCAGACAAAGAAAATCACTTTCCACACAATGAATACAAACACCAGCCCGCTAACCAGCAACCAAAACTGCCCTAATAGCAAAACCTTCACCAATTTCTGAACCAAAAGAATCGTGGCAGCATTAGTAAACCGCAGCTCCCCCCCCTCACAGAAACATTTCTGCTCGAACCTAGAGCAACTCGAAATCTTCGTGGACAAACAAATTTCGATAACCCCATATAACACCAAATCACCAAACAAACCAACTTGAAATCTTCAATTGAGAACAGCGCCTTTAAGCGCACCAAAACAGTAAGAATATCATGATGAAGTGTCGTGGAAATCTCATGCCACCATTGCAACTGAATCCAAGCAGCTTCAGCATGAATAACAGTAAAAAGGGCATGCACATAAGACTTAATCTTTCGCATAAATAAATTCTCCATCCTAGGAAGAATCATGTGACAACATCTTCATAAACAGGAATATCTGGCGTCAATAAATTTCTCCGTTGTAGGAAGAATCATATGACATCTTAATCTTTCTAAGATTCGAACTTTGACAGGAGCAGAAAGCTTCTAGGGAACCTTCTACCGTAAAAAGGAACTAGAAAACCAAGAATCATTACCTAAAATGAATTAGCACACGAGCTTCTACCCACTGTTCTAAAAATAGACTCTAAACTCGTCAAAATGCCAAATCAACCTATCTTCCCTCACCCATTTAGTAATTAGTAGCCGAAATAGAAAGCACCATATCAGTATCTACTACCAGAAGATACCAAGAAATTGCATATGTCCCATCCCCTCCACCATTTGGCAAAAGCTAGTCAAAAATAGATAAATTCACATAAGCATAAGAAGGCGTTAGAGGTGACAAAAGAGTCTGGATGCAGAAACCATTGATCCAAGCATACCCTTAGACATACACTTTCTACATGCATGCGTATATGCCTAACATTTTAAGACTATCGTTTCGTAATTTTGGTATATTTTTTATTTTTGAATACAAATAAAACAACATATCCACTCACAACTCAAGTCGTTAGTATAGTTTCTTACCATAATATTTATGATAAAGGTTTAAGTTTTACTATATATGTTTATAAATATATGTGGGAAATTTTCTTTCTATATTGTTGGAATAGTTAATTAAATTAAAAATATATATATGTAAATAGAATTGAAATATGTTTCAACTTTCATGCTATAAAAATGAACAATGAGATTTGGAAGTTACAATGGTGAAGTATTATTATTGGAGGAGCTCTGATTTAGATTTGATATTATTGAGTTACAAATGATGATGCATCGAGTTTGTCTTGATCTTCTTAAAACAAACTAAAAAGGTATAATTAATATGAGTGCCAAACGCCAGATGCCAAAATGGCATAATTAATATGAGTCAAGTTATATTAATTCAAAATTTTAATACAAATTTGTAACTTTAAATCTATTTTTATTCCATTCAATCGGTAAAGAAGGTAAATAAAATTTAAGGCAGATAACAAATTTCTAGATTGCTTGAAAATGGATGAATGGATGTTAAGGTTACAAATTTAAGTCAAAATTTTAAATTCATATGTATAATTTTTTTTCAATAGTTACTGAAATTAATAAAGTAAATGTAAAACTTGTGACTAGAGTCAAAATAAATAAGCGCATGTTGAGGTGGTAAGTTCTTCGCGCATACGCAGGTTCTAACTTCGAACCCCTCCACAAATTGTCAGTTCAAATTTACACTAAAAATAGCTTGACCACAATAATATGTCGGTGATGAAAACTCACAGTGCCTGCAAAATGTCGTCAGCTCAACAGTTGTTTACCACACCCTACTTTGTTCTAACTACAGTCACTTCTTAAATCTCCGCACTTGGAAAACAATGGGAAGCAATAACGTTACACCCTTAACTGGACATCTTATTGGGCCATAACCGAAAATTGTGTATTTTCAAGTGGGCCAGTGTCAATGAGAATTCACATTAGAAAAATTCTGAAAAGCAATCATTGGGAAGGCTTGCCAATAGATTAAAATGCTGCAACATTTTCAACCTCTTCTAGATGCTCTGTTCGGGATTCTTATTTGTACACTTCCCACAAAAATCAAAACAATTGTTTTTTCTTTTAAAGAAAAAAATCGTAAATAAAGTGATTGAAAGTCATTTAAGATTGCGTCTTTGTCTTAGACACCAGTTTTATACAAAAGAAGCTGCACGCATGCAATGGCATGTGCACTGTTGGGTTCAATTTGGTGCTACTTGAACTTCTTTTCATGAAAATGTCTGTCCATGCACGTGTTACATGCAAATGCATACGCATTTCTATTTTCTTTATGGCTTCTTCTCCTAACAAGTAACTACCTTTCTATTTAGTTTATTTATGCTCTCTTTAAAGCAATTAATAGGCGCTACTTTTACAGCCATCTTTATTCTTCCCACCTAGTTTTCTGGTAACAAAACAATTTTGGTTCTCTTGTGGGCAAAAGCATATATCCCCTTTGGTTTCTTAATATATCTCATAAAACTTTATGAAGAACTTGTAATAATCGTCGTGCTTCATTAAATTATAATTTTTTCATATCAATCATGATTGATGTTGGTTGATTATTGCATGTATTTCATTCTAGTCAAATATAGTACATCTGATGCGGATGAAAATGTTTTTGGAGTTATGTTTGAGTTCAATTCAAACCTTGAAGTACATAATCATTCATCTTCATTCAATCTTTATTATGGTATGATATCATCATGATTTCATAATTTATGGAACACAACAAGAAAAATCTTCTTCAATTAAGAATTGAAAGTGCGAAGTCATATTTAAAGTAGGTTTGGAACTTGAAACATAAAAAGTTTAAGTATAGTTATGTCACTCAAACAACAGACCAATAATTTGCCCAATTGCGCTAATAAATGTTAAAGGCTACTTTAAATATGGTTTTACTCCATCAATGCAAGCTTCTCCAAATTCCCAAGTGCAAGACACCAATAATCTAATGAATTATATAATTTAATTACCCATGTGTATTCTGCCAAGATTTTCCTTTTTTTTTCTTTTTTTCGATAGGTGTGATCGAAATTAGATTTCGTGAGTTGGGTTGAACTTTGAACAGGAAAACTTGGAACAAAAATGGTTCATGCCAGCTTAAGAATGTTTAGAATTAGAATAAAAATTACAAGTAGACCATGTTCATGCCCAAAAAAACTAGGTTTATTTTATTAATTATTCAATGCTATATGGGGGAACATACACACACTCGCTCACGCTATAAATACAGTTTACAACCAAGCAAATATTTTGCTGCTGGGTCCTTTTCCTAGATTTTGCATCTTAGAATATGATCAATTGGGGTTATAATGTTTTAAAAAATATGATCATCGTATCACACAAATGATGGGAACAAACAACTTTCATCATTTTAAATAAACCACATGATTAGGTAAAGAATCAATAAAAACATTATTTAAATTATTTGTTTTAAAAATTATTTCAATGATTCACTTAATATAAAGTCATCATTTTATATGATTAAACCATCAAAGGTCATCATATTCTCAGTCATTCTCTTTCATATAATATTATATTGTCGACCAACCAAACATGCTTCCCCAATAAAAATCCTCAAAATCATACAGCTAATATATTTTCCCCAAACTACCCCTTAAACGCATAATGAAATATAATTATCGGATTAAACAAACATAGGTAGATAAGTCATTTTAAAATGGATTTAAAAACCCAATTTGCATATCTAGTTAGTGCAAGCAACACACGTGCAACCCAACTCGAAATTTTGACATCGATTAACTGAAAATACCGATCTAAGCAACGATTCGATTCGATTAACGGTTAATCACACAAATCACATGGTGACCAGCTCAGCCGGTCACATGGCATGACAAGTGGGGACCACCAAATGGGGCCTTGATCAGACTATTGGAGATAAGCAAAGCTTGCTTTTTGCACCACTTTCTCGGTAATAGTCGCACATCCACGTGCGCGAAAAAAATCCCTTTATATATATATATATATATATATTTTTTAAATGATTATGATCGGACGGCTAGGAGAGGTCCGTACGTGTGTGGTCACCGACTGTTCCAGTGAAGAAGGAGAGAGGAAGGTGTGAGGGTACAATGGGAATAATGATAAATATGGTGAAACTTGAGAGATAGCAAATGATTTGGAGGTTGGCATAGGGTTTTGACCGTTGCCCAGATCCAGCGAAGACAAAGGAACTTTGACCGAAAGTGCACGTGCGGGCATCGAGGATACACGTGTGCTTTGCTGTCTCTCGGTTGTATGGAAAGCTGTGCGCCACATAGGATCCACATGAGTGGTAATAATGGAGACCCAACTTGTTGAGCCAAACCCCAGGTGAATTCAAACCACTGTCATGCTCTTCTTCCTCTATTACTATTTTGCCCTTCTTCTCCTTTTTCGTGGTTTTATTCGATGTTTTCGATTTTTTTTTCAAATAATTATATACATATGTTTACTTTGGGATATATTCAATCTAAAATTTATTGAAATTTAATAACTTTTGTAATGATATATTATGATGTAATTCATAAATTTTGATTGTTTTTTTAATGATATATATATTTTTTTGACGAGACTATTAGCGATGGAGGTCAGCTCTATTATCGTATAGTGATGGCTACGATGGTGGCTGCCACTGTTAAATATAATTTTTAATTTTATTTTAATTAATTAAAAAGATTATTTAATTAAAAATTTATAATCTATTTTTAATTTGAATTTTTAGGTTCTAAAAATTTTGTTAAGTGGGGATGTTATTATCATCTTATAAAAATGGAAAAGCAAGGTATATATTTCAAAGATCAAGGCTCAACTTATTCAATAATCAATTTCCAAAAACAACTCTTAACCAATTTCTCAAAAACTGATTATAGAAGACGCATGTTATGAAATAAGCAAATTAAGAAAAAGTTTGTTAAACACTTTATTGCTTAAAACTTATAAAATAAATGATTAGTTTATAAGTAGAAGCAATTTTAACATAGTCTTAATTTTTTAGAAGTTGGTTAGAAGTTATTTTTTAAAGCTGACTTTTGAAGAAGTTGAGTCTTGACCTTTGAAATATTCACATTGCCCTTTTCCATTTTAATGAAAAGTTAATAATGTTCTCACTTTGTTAATAAACTTAAAAACTAAAAAAATTAAAAATTAAAATAAAATATTTATTTTGTATTTATAATTTTATTTTAATTAATTACAAATCATATATATATATGTATTCGTACATATATATACACATATAACAATGATTGCTACCACTACTAGTGATAGAGGTCTACTCCACCAAAGCCTTTTTCAACGATTGTTGAAGTCATTGAAGGAGGTCAGGCCTCCTCTTATGGCGATTGAGGAGGCAAAAGATCACCTTCTCCATCACATGGAGAAGCCAATTCACCTCCTCCAATTATTCGAGGTCTCATCCAATCATGGAGCAGTTGCTCTTCTAATTGTTGGAAGCCTCTTCCGATCATGGAGAATATAAGGCCTCCTCTTGCACGAAAGAGCATTAGCTCTTCCAGTTATTAGAGGCCTCCTTCGACGACTGCAACAGTTGCCATAGAAGGCTCCGACAATGGAGTATACCTCCATCAATAGTACAATGTTGGCCATCACGATTCTATATATATTTTATTTTTATCCTTAATTTTAATTAATTAAAATTATAAATAATTTTCTATTTTTCTATTTTTATTTGTTTTATCTTATTTTATGAAAAAACTAGAAAATAAAAATAGAAAAAATATGCAATTAAAAAAGTTGAAAGAACATGTCTAAAAAAATTGAAAGAAACATATATATATATATATATATATATATATTACATTTTAACAATCATGTCAATTTTAGTAATGTTATATAATCACATAAAATTTGTCAAACATATTTATTGTGCTTTTTTATTAAGTTGATTATTTGAAAAACTAATTTACCAAACTCCTGCCTACTTCTACTGTAAAAATATTACTTTATAAATTAAGTTATACACGATTATTTTATAGTAGAAGTAATCTCCAACATAACCTAAAATTGATTGAAATCCATTGTTACAAAACGATGAACGAATATAACCGTTAAGCCACATATTGTCAACATTGGTTGTCATCCTTAATGTTTTATTCATTCGTGGATCATTTTCAAATTATAAGGTGAAAAACGTTTGTGCGCGAAATCTAACTAAATGCTAAACAACAGTACAACTTGAAAATGTAAAATCCTTTACACACTAGTTGAATTTATAGCATGTTAAATGAGTGGGAAATAATAGAGTAGAAAAATTGTAGACAACTTACATCAACTAACAATCAGTTTCTTCCTAACGAGACTTTCTTTTAAGAAGTCTTTTTCTCCGCAGATGCCGACTGTTAAATGCATTGAATTAAATTATAAATAATCACGTGATCGCAGCTGTTGACATGTATTTACTTTATAGAATTATTATCATTTTCCTCCTTGATGATTAATGAATTATTATCTTTCTCCTATTAATATAAGAAATATCATTTTATCTTTTTTTTTTTTTTAAATTAATACTATTTAAGGTTATTTTAATTATTTTAAATTCATTCAGAGAAAAAATTGATGATTCAATAATTTTTGAGGAAAAAAATGATGATAGCACTTACTCCATAACGTGTGGCATAAATAAAACAAGGCTTTTATTACATGTTGAAAATGTAAACCATAAATTGACCCAGACAAACCGTAAAGGCTATATAGAGCATTCAAATGGGAGGTATAATTTCCAAGAAATATTAAATATTAAAAATTCGATTTATTGACTTTCCGTTACAACTTTGACTAAAATCCATTCTATCAGCTTTACCAGGACAAAGATAAATTCAAATCTTTTTTGTCAGAAGAATAAAGTTGATTATTAGTGTTGGTATCTTTATTTAAAAAAATAAAAATAAAAAAAATAAAAACATTAGCGCTAAAATGTACAAATGATTTGGAGAGATACTTTCTTCTTCATTTTTATTTTTAAATACAATTCATCAATAGTTATTTTTCGAATATCATTAATGAGTGCGAACACTAGTGGCGGTCTTTTAACTGTGGCGTCTCTAAACTAATTAGATTTTTGTCCAATTTCAAAATAGGTAATGTTAAATTATTCATATTATTTGATCAAATTTATCTTTGGATGATACGATCCGGTGGTAACAAACACAACATCTTATAATTTATTCAGTGTACAACTTACATATTCATCTAGATAAATAATTTAGACAAATTAAGTAATTTTTTAAACATTTCTGTTTTTATTTGACAAATTTGAGTAAAATATTAATTTTTTCACAAATTATAGTAAAGACAAGCTAGTATCAAATCAATTTACTTGAAGTTGCTTGGTTATTTTTCTTAAATTCATAATTCCAATATTGACCGACTATTTTTTTTTCCTACAAGATAGATTCGTTTTTTTTTTTTTGGGGGGGGCTGATGCAAGTTTAGGAATTAACCATAATCAAGCAAGATTTCACTCCGTAGCACAGTTTGAGAAGTGGCTCTCAAGCAAGAGAGACCAACCCACACGTAGGTGAGGAGAAAGATTCTCACAATGTGAGAGAACAATTCAAACATTTTAAATAATGAAAGAGAGGTTACTTTTTATTTGAGGTGAGAGTCGGACGCTAACCATGAAGGTACCAAAGTCAACGGCATACCAATTACGTTATCGACCATATCTCACAAATTTATTTTTTTGTACATAGGAAATTGAAAACAAATATCACTCATAAGTCTTAATTAATCTTTTGCCTTTCTTTTAACACTATCCTTAAAAATGATCATTTTCTTGAAATTTTGTTTACATATCTTGTACTATTAATATTTTAAAAACTTGATAAATAAAAAAATAAAAATTTCAAATTGATACACCTCTCACATGAATCACGATACTTTGAAATGTATTTGTGGTTAGGAGGATTACAAGCAAAAGAGTAAATAGTGATAAAAAGATAGGAGAAGATTCTTGATGATTTGGAAATGACTATCCCCAACCGACGAGTCTAATCAGACCGAGTTGTTAGACCAGTGGGACACCACTCGTAACCAGATCTGCAACACGGGCCACGTATTCCGGAATAACATATCATTGAGCGATGAACGCTCGGCCTCAGGGGCAACATGGTCTTTATGTGATTTCGACTTGACGCTAACCAACTCCTGTCCCGGCTTCACGTGATATTCACATGAACTATAACCTCTGCACGGCCAGGAGCAATTGATCCCGGGGTCTTCCTTGAAAACGATTTTTGCATTTATCATTGCTTCCTGTTATCGTTCTTGCATTTATGCCCTTTGGATAATGGACGATTGTCTACTGTTTTTTCTTTAAAAAAAGGCAAAAACGAAGCTACGTCATTATTTACCATATTAAGTTTAGGGGACGTTGATTAATGAAAATCACATCAATCTTGTTCAAATTTATTTTGAATTTTAAACTAAAATCTATTTAACTTTTTAAATATATATTTATTATCAATCTCCATTTAAATAAATCATTATCGTGAATGAAAAATTAATTATTAAATCATAATTCTCAAACTTAGACTTTTAATCATACACGTATCAATTTAAGTAATTCGTTTTAGATTTTTTTTTTTTTTTTTATGTTTTACATTATAAATATGAAACATATTTTGATATTAAGTTGAATAAGCTTTGATTAATATATTAAAACTTATACAAATCCAACAAGGCAACTATAATCATAAGAGATTCTACCACCAAAATAACATGAAAGTGGAATATTTTGTGATGTTTACAAAAATCAACAAGAATAATATAAGCGCAAAAATTACTAATGACCACAAGGAGAGGTCAAAACGGAAGTTGTTGAATTATCCTTTTATCAATTTTGCTTTTTTGCCCGTTGGTTAATGGACAATCTTCTACTTTTCTTTTTTTTTTTTAGAAAAAACAAAAAAAAATTGCTACATCTATTATTTATCATATTTAGTTTATGGGAGGTTCATTGATTTAAAATGACATTAATTTTATTCAAGTTAATTTTGAACAGTAAATCAAAACCTGTTTAACTACTTTTAATATATGTTTTTGTTTTTATTGTCTGTCTCTATTTAAATAATCTTATTTTGTTAATGAAAATCAATTATCAAATCAATGTTGACATGATGCTAATTTTTTTATGAGAATACTTTAAGTTTGAGTGATGTATGAAGAGAAAAAATCTACCAATCTTAATCATTCATTTTTTCAAATATTGATATGTTACTGGATTATCAAAAGATTAACAAAAAAATAATGGTAGAGAATCTTTACTCATTTTTTTAAAAACTTTTTAATACTTTTCACTATAAATACGGAACATGTTATGATATTAAGTTGATAAACTTTAACCAATATATTAAAACTTATAAAATCCAACAATGCAACAATATCCATAAGAGATTCTACCACCAAAATAACATTGATCCAAAGTGGAATATCTTGTGATGTTTAAAGAAATCAACAAAAATAATAAAAATGCAAAAAACGAGTGATGAACATGAGGAGAGGCCAAAACAGAAGAAGTTGAATGAGGCAAACAAAGAAATAAAGAAAACGAGGGACCAAGTTCACGTGCACATCACATGGGGGAAGTACGTTAAAATGAGGAGAGAAAAAGAGGGATAGAAATGTAATCGTGGGAAAGAGTAGGGAATTAGAGAGGGAACACGTGGGACAGCTATCACGCACCGGTGGGGACACCTCAATCATCATCCGACATCTTGTCTCTCCCTATCACTCACTGGGGCCCACCCTCTCCTCCTCATCTATTCAATCATGAATCACATCATCTCCAACCATTGATCCAAAACTGGTACGAGAAAGCTACCAGCGCGTGTGATATACGCTATGATCGGACGGTGTGAGTTTGGTGTGGCGGTTTTGTATTGCATGGATATTTCCTGTCATGTTGACTGTCTCATTTAGGTCGTGGAAATAGTAAAGCTATCTCTAGGAAGGATACATGGACATGTTTTTAATTCCTTGGCATTAGTAATTGATTGATGGGGCCCCTATTATTGACTAGTGAGTATCATCAGGATTTCACTGCATCAAATGCGATCTTGTGCTTCCCTTCAACTTTTAATTATTTCAATATTAATTATGAGGACTGTTGTGGTTGATCCTCTCAAAGATAATACCTGTCCATATTAGAAGCTATATTTTAATTTAATGCATGGGCTGCATTAATTTTCAATTTTGATTTAAATTTATATTTTTTATGAATTTTGATTTAAATTTATATTTTTTTATGAATTTGATTTAAATTTATAATATTTATATGATTTTTTTCATTCAATAATGAAAAAAAAAAAAACAGACAGGTAGTTTGTATATTGAGAAGTAATATAACTAGTAGTTTTTTTTTTTTTTTTTTTTTTTTTTTTTTTACGTTACCTAAAGTGTGTTGAAGGCCGAATGAGTGTTTTTTACTACAGAATTGTATTTGCTGGTGATAAAAGAGTAATTAATGTTGAAGTAAATACTTTTATGGATAACATTTTGAAAGTATTAAGTATGTTGAAGTTTAATAAGTTCGTTAATATTAGTTTGCATTATTAATAATGCTAGACTTTCCAAATTTGTTTTCTTCAATACATGTTTAAATGACATAGTATATGAAATATTAACATCGTATTAATTATTACATCATCACATAATTTATAAAATGTTAACGATTCAAATATCATATCATTTAGATATAAATTTGGATAAAAAAAATTGAGAAATCTACCAATATTAATGATAAATAATACATTTGCGACTTAAAAATCTAATCTTATAATATCGGGAGAAATCTATCTCCCCAATTTGAAGAGAAAACAATTCACACATATTGATAAATATATATCGTGAGATTTAGACCCCATACATTCATATATATATATAAATATAAGAAATAGAAGTATATTAACTACTTGAATTATATATTTTCAAAAAAAAAAAAAAAAAAACTACTTGAATTATTATATTTGATAATAACTGTTGAACCTATGTTTCTCATTATTATTATGAGATACTTTTATTATTATTATTATTATTCGACTGAACCACTGTAATATAGGATTTTTTTCGTCTAAACAACAATCTCATTGGTGTGTATTTGAAATTTATAGGACTGGCTTTATATCATCTTGATTTTACTAATGTCTATATTGAATACTTAGGCCATGTTAGACTCAATTTGATCGAGTTATTGATTGTCATTATATATATCCATTTATAGTACGCGCAAAAGAAAATGAATTGGAGGATAAATTAATAAACTTATATGTTGATGTACGTCAAACATTGGAATTTTTGCACTAGTTTGAAGGATGAGACTTGATTATTTGAAGAATTCTAATGGTGATAATAATTCAAGGCCACCATATATATACATTGATTATAACTCTATCTAATTTTTAATATTATTCAAAATTGATCGCGTACTTGGTAGTTTTTTAGGTTGCATTGCAAGTCCAGAAATAAATTAATTATTAAGCCGATTTTGAGAGAAAAATTCTTAATAAATGTTAATTATATTATAGTTGGGATCAAATATTAAAACAGAAACATTGTAGACATCTAGCAGAGTGAGTCACATCTAACGAACGTGGAGGGATGGGGCAGATGAATTAAAGACAGAATGATGGAAAACTCTGATGGAGTTTGTGCCACTAATGACAATGTTCCTCCAATAATGTTATGAACAGACAAAGCTGCCATGTGACCGTGATTGACTCATATTCACAATATTGTTCCGATAAATAAATAAGAATAAAAGTGACTACTCTTATGCCTTGTTTGTCGGTTAGAATGGGACCCGATTTGAATAAAAAAATTTGTTCGAACCCATATTTGGTCCAACCAAATACCATTTATTAAGTTATCTCAAATTATCCCAACAATGATTTTAACTAATTCTAATATATTTATCTAAAACCTATTCAGTAGGTGGATTAATTTTCTCCATCTTCCCTATCTGCTCTCTTTCCTCTGGCTTCATCGTCGCTGTTGATGCTGCAGCTCACTTACACTGATTGTTCTAATACCGCTTCGATTTTTCAATCACTTCTACTAATCCAATATGTTATCTATTCGTCTCTTTCTTCTCCATTCAATTCGTCGTTCTTCCTAGTTTTCTTCGATCATCCCTTTCTTCTTCGGTCATCTCATTCTTTTCCTTTATTCTCTTTATTCTCCCCCTCTTTCATCGTCGGTGACTCTCCAAACAAGAACTTGTTGATGAGACATTGATCGGATCAATTCATAGTTGAGTTTTGCGTCGTTTTTGCCACTGTTTTAGGGCATTGATGCCTTCGTCATCTATACCATTCGTCCCGTCATTGGAAATGACATGAATTTTGGATGGGTTTGAAGTGGGGGGTTGATGAGAGAGGGAGGAGGGTGGTGGTGTATAGTTGGAAACAGTGGAGGAAATGAAAAACATATCTTCAAATATTTGAAATTTTTTATTTAAATCGCTAATAAATTTTATTTAAATCCTATCATATCCTAACATTATCAAATATGAGGTGACAATTAAATTAATCCAACAAAAACTCATCCAATCACATGTAAATAATTCAATCTTATCCCATGTAACAAACGAGACCCTATAGCTAGTCTTATTGCATCATGTTAGATCATCAGTTATTCTCTTTTTACTTTAAATTGTTTGTTGATTGTCTTGTAGGAGAATGTTAAAGGAGATTAGCTATTTATAAAAGTTAGAATAGTTTCTATAGTGATATGAAATTCATATATATGTTGTGTTAAACTCATGTTTAGCGATAAATTTTTTTAAAAAACTATGTCTAATATAAATGATTAGATTTGATCATATGGCCTTGGTATTTTTAGCTGTCAATAATTATGTATTAACTAAAAAGAGAAGTGTTTAAGAAAAAGATCTAAAAACATCAATGATTAATTTCATTGACACAAACACGCTTGTGAATTGTGATGATTAATCAACAACACGAGAGGTTAATCAATGATTAAAACAAGACTAAATTATGGTTACAGGTAGAAAATAGAGTCCCGTGCTTTTGTAGACAATGAAAATGAAGCAATAATAGCCCTCTTCACCAATGATTAAACCGTGCCACTTTCTTTTTAATTACAAATTAATCATTGCATCTCCGTTCTGTTCGGGGGGGTCCCCCGGGGGGGGGGGGGTCCCCTTTGTCATTTCGGTTCTGGAGAAGGACATATCTGTAAAATCGTAAGTACCAAGTTGCATGAAAACCTGAACATGCAGATGAACCATAGTGGAGATAATGGAAGAGGGAGGTGGAGAGTACGGGCCAATGAGGGAGGAGAGTGGGGCAGACGAGGAGAGAAAGCGCGTGGCTCAGGTAGAGGAGAGTGAGTTCAAATGATTGTGAAGAAGGAGGTTGTCGGGACACGGAGGGACAAGATGACAGGGAAGAAGAAGTGGGGTCGAAGAGGGTGTGAAGGAGCACGTGTCTCCAGGCAAGACATGTTGGGCCACGTGAGAAGAAGAAGAAGGACTTCCACACACGCTTTTTCTCATTTCTCTCAACCCCACCCTCCCCACGTGAACTCCACTCTCCTTTGTCTCCTTCCTTCCCTCTCTCTCTCTCTGTCTCTCTCTCTGTCTTACAACGATACCATTTTATTGATTCTTGCTTTAATTGAGCAAATCTTCGGGGGTTGGCAGGCTAACCTTACATGAGCTCGGCTCGGTCAAACATTTGTTAGTTTCCACATAAATTTTAGGAAAATATTACCCTTGTCACACACTTTCAAAATCACATGTACTAGTGAATCTTGAAAATAAAATTATTATGTTCACTTTTACTATAATTTGTGTCAATGTAAATTCTCGTTATTTTTGGGTCAAGGACTCAAGAATTATTCGAAAGTTAATCTATTATACAAGACTTTAACTATAATTTATACATGTATAATAGATTTTGATATAGCATTAAAAAGCTTAAAATTTTAGATAAAGGAATTGGAGATTTAAAAAGATAATAAAAGTTTTTATTAACTATTACTTATAATTATTATACATATAAGGGAAATCTTTCAAAAAATAATATTATTAAAATTAATAAAAGAGAAAACTTTTCATATTTGAAAAATATTCTTTTTTTAACTAATATAAAAATAAGTTAGAGATCTTTTAAATTCTTTAGATCTCTTTACATATTAATACGTAATGTAACTAAAACTCTAATAATTAATATGGATAAAGATGTATATAACTAGTTCAAAAAAATTTTATATTAAAAAAAAATTTAGTGCTTTCTTTCTAATATAATTTTATTTGTGCAACAAGATATACTAAATGCATAAAAAATGTAAAACTACAAGGTCATATAATATGGTTTGGCAGTTGACGAAGCTTATTTAGGTTAGTTTAACACGAAACTTGATGTAGCTTATACCAAAGCACATATTAATAACTATTGTATTGTGTTGTGTTAAGTTTGACATGATTATCTTTCTATTATTCGATTCAATTTATATATAAAAATAAGTATGTCTAATTTTAGTCTTAGACAATATCCCAGATCTAAATATGTTGCACTGCAGTTAAAATTTCAAAAAAAAAATCACCTAATCAATTATCAATAATATTGAAACGATTCTTTCCTTTTAATAATGCTTTGAAGATTAATAGAATTCATTAAGCATAATAAATATCAATAACAACGCAGCGATAAAATAAGGCGTGACAAGCCAGGGGATCTGAGCCATGGGAAGAAGTCGGCTGGAAGCCATTTGAGAAACTAGCTGGATACACAATTACTCCAGACCACTCATATTTTGAACGCTCTGTATGCAAGCGTAAACAGCACGTCTCTTTCGAACAACACGAGAGAGAGCAAGGAAGAGAATCCATCATAAGATGCGCGTGAACCACGCGTCACGTGCATGCGAATGAGAATTGGTGACGAGGAATGAAAGCTGGTTTGTTTTTATAATATAAAAGGTTAAGAAAGCGACGCTTTTGTCTTGTAAGCCCCGCTCGTGGTCGTGGTAAAAGATTTTATTCAAAAGAAAGATGAAAGGAAGCACGTGGGGGGCCCACCTGAAGAGCAAAATCTGAAAGTTGATCTGTCTGGTTCCGCTCAAAAACTATCCACTCATGATTTGATGGTTGTCCAGCTTAACTGGCTTTCCTCCTATTATTTTTACACAGGAGAGCTTGACACCACCTCCTCATTTCATCTCCACCGTTGGATATGGGCTTAGCTGGATTGTCATCCGTTGATGCCCATTCAAGGAATGTGATAAGTTTGAGGTATTTTCAGGTGTCGACTGGCCCACGCTTTTGAATGCTCAAGATTCACCGTGATATGCATATTTGTTCTGTTGTTGGGATTCCAAACAAATTATGAGTGTAATTGTGTAAACAGCCTTGCGTAGATATGGGATTGGGTTTGGTGGTTTGGCAAAACTGATCAATTATTCATCACCGGTTTTAGGCAAATGCATCAATTATGCAACAAAAATGATCAATTACGGTTTTTATTTTGTTAAACTTAAAATTACTTTAAAGATCTTATGAGAAGTAAATTATTCGAATAGAGTAAAAGCTTGTGATAATAGTCGATTGGTTGCTGGTGCCGTTGGCACCAGTCAACCCTCACGCCGTGTGTAGGCGTGGTTCGACGCCCGTCACATTCAAATTATATATATATGTATATAATATAATATATAATAATAATATAATACTATAATAATGATGATATTTAATTCATCTCCCACCAATTATGTGGATTGCTCTTCCATCCCAGTGTGGGTGGATTTCTTCCAATTGGGAGTAGTCCTCCAACCCGTGCTCCAGTGTCATATCTCGGTTAAATGGTCTCGGATGTCCTCTGAGCTTGTCCCAATTACAGTTGTTGTATTAAATAAATAAATAAAAAGCTTGTGATAATAAATAGAAATTAATTGTGTGCAATAATTGGTATGAAAAGGATATTATGGTTGTATTATACTCTATAAATGTCGCCAATTATCAGAGTGGTTGATTCATGCCCTGATGTTGTAGTGTCAGCATATAATTGGTGATTACAACATGAAAAATGCCACTCTACGATTATGGAGTTGTTTTACTTTCTTTTTCAAGAGCATTTAATTATGGATCTGCATATGTCAGTGTTAATCCATCTTCTTCCCTGGATTTAGCATAAAATTAAGGTCATTTAATGTCAAACGGTTGAATTATGCCATCTTGCTGCATCTGTCCAAACTTAATTGGTCACCAGACCACGTTAGAAGGCACTCTATGTAACGAATTTTCCTTACCGTATTCTTCTTTTGAGGAGTCATTCAATTTATCAATGGTAATCTACGTCCACTTAAAAATAAATCTATTCAAGTTTCAAACTTTCAATCAGAAAGTAGGGGTGATTTCTGGAGCTTTCTTTTGAAACGATGGTAAAAGAAAAAAACCAAATTTGATTGGATTTGTCTCTTAATCAGCAAACTTTATAGACTTTTGACAAATTGTATAAAACTTTCCAAAAAAAAAACAAAGTTAAAGTCTCATCGATTTTAACTTCCACTATATAACTTACTTTAAAAATTTCGTGATATATTATTTTCATCATCACTAATGAATTATGACTATAATTATTATTATTTTTTTAAAAAAAGTGAGATAAAGTGAGATTTTTTCTCTCAATCAAGGAGAGCAATATTTGAGGAAGACTTCTAAACCTAAGAATAAGACATGTCATCATCAACATAGTCTAGATAGACAAATTTATCCCAAAATTTACTCAAAACACTACCAATCATACACAAAAGCTTGTTACAAAAATCCGCTGTATCTGTTCAAGCAATAATGAAGTAGTCAACTCTGTGGAGATAGCTACCCAACACTGTACCTTTTTATTTTTTGAAATTACCCAACACTGTACTTTCACAAGTAACACAACTGTAGTACAAAGATTAAATGAAAAAAAAAGTTAAGTACAAACATTGATGAAGAAAAAGAAACTATGTTAAATTTACCATGGTTATGATGGTGGTCAAGGTAACAAGATAGAGGGAGGAGAGATAGAAAGAGAAAGAGAGAGGACAAAAATTCAGAGTTAGGTATTTTATATTGGGGGCAAAAGCCATGCTTCACATAATTGGCCCCCTGACACCAAGTCATCATTAACTTGCACACCACCACCCTTTGAGTCTCTCTCTCCCCACCCCTACTTCCCTCTTTTCTATATAATCCGCCCTTCTCCTCCCGCCTATATCCATACCCATCACTCTTCAACTCTCTCTCTCTTCTCTCTCTCTCTCTCTGTTTCAAAAAGCATCACTCTCCTGCAGATTTCTCTGATAGTACAAATAATTAAGAAGCACCAAACATTTTCATAGAGACATAGTTGTTTAGATTTGATTGTGAAGTAAAACATGGTGGAAAAAGAAGATCTGGGCTTGAGCTTGAGCTTGAGCTTTCCACAGAATCAGAATCCCAAGTCTCTACAGTTGAATCTGATGCCTTCGCTGGTTCCTTCCTCTGCTAATTCTTCTACTACTGGGTTCACTGGTTTTCAAAAACCATCCTGGAATGAACCTTTTCCTTCTTCAGGTATGTTGCATCATGCATGCCTTCTCAGATTCAGATCTGGTGTTACAAAACCTTTTTTTTTTTTTTTTTTATTTTAATTTTGGGTTTGAAGAAATCATTTTTAATTCATTCTTTTTCCAACTTTGATTAAAAAAAAATCATACTTTCTTGCTTTTCAGGTGTATTAACAACTTTTTGTGAAATTGCATGTACCTTTTAGTCAATCGTTTTCCACTCAACTTTTCTTGTATTCATACCAAAAAATATATAAAAAGAAAATCGAATCTGCTTCTTTTTTTTGCGAACCATGAACCTTGTTTTTCCAGATCCAAGCCTCAAAATTGTTCAAACCTTAATTTTTTTTTTTTTTTTTTGCATCATGTCTAATAGTCTTCTGTCCGACATGCAGATCCGAACTCGGAATCTTGCCGGGCGGAGGCCCGATCGTTCCTCCGTGGAATCGACGTGAACCGTTTGCCCTCTCATGGAGACATGGAAGAAGAAGCCGGCGTGTCGTCGCCTAACAGCACGATATCGAGTGTGAGTGGGAAGAGAAGCGAGAGAGAACCTAACGGTGACGAACACGACATGGAGAGAGCTTGCTCTCGTGGCATCAGCGACGAAGAAGACGGCGACACTTCAAGAAAGAAGCTCAGGTTGTCTAAAGACCAGTCCGCCATTCTTGAAGAGAGCTTCAAAGAACACAACACTCTTAATCCTGTGAGTCTTCAAGTCTTTCCGTTTGTATTGTTTTTTCCTTTTTTTTTTTTTTTGCGTGGGTATTTTGGTAATTTAGAATTGAACTGGAAAACTGAACCGGGTTCTGTCATATTTGCAGAAGCAGAAACTGGCGCTGGCAAAACAGTTGGGTCTGAGACCGAGGCAAGTGGAAGTGTGGTTCCAGAACAGAAGGGCAAGGTAGGTATTTGGGTGGATATTGTGAGGGTATTTTTGGCAGTTTGATGTGGATAGAGTATTTGTTGTACTTGTATTTACAGTGAAGTGGAATATAATTGCAGGACCAAGTTGAAGCAGACAGAGGTTGACTGCGAGTTCTTGAAGAGATGCTGTGAGAATCTGACGGAAGAGAACAGGCGGTTGCAGAAAGAAGTGCAGGAACTGAGAGCACTCAAACTCTCCCCTCAGTTCTACATGCAAATGACCCCACCAACAACTCTCACCATGTGTCCATCATGTGAGCGTGTTGCGGTCCCACCTTCCTCCGCCCCATCATCCGCCGTTGATCATTCGAGGCCCCATCTTCATCATCATCATCATCATCCTCGTCAAATGCCTCCTGCTCATCACAGGCCCGTCCCCATCAACCCGTGGGGCCCCGCTGGGCCCTTTGATGCCCTTCGCCCTCGATCGTAATTTCCAGCCATAATCCAAGGATATTTTACTTTTAGTCATAATTGGAATGTGTACGGAAATAGGAAAAATAATTATTAAAAAGAAAAGAAGAAAAGAAAAAAACAGTTGTAATAGCGTACCTATTGAAACGTCGAAGAAAGTCTTAGGTCTAAGATATGGTTGGTAGAAGAAGGTGATTTGGTGGGTCTCCATGTTTTGTAAAATCAGACCCATCTATATTTTGACGGTTGACGATTTTAGTTTAGATTTTTAATTACTACTAATTGTTTTCTCTTTTTCCCTGTTTAATGGGTGTAAAGTTTAATGTCTAATTATTTAATTTGACCGAGTTGTCTTTTATTTCATTAACTGTGCAATTTTAATAATTGTTTGATGGCTCAGGTTTTTGGAATTACATGTGTCTGTGACAATGATAAAGGTAATTGGTGGTTGAAATTTTAGGGAGAGATGGACCCAAATTTGTTAATAAAATTGTGAACATGTTTCAAGATTTCAGGGGGAATTGGGGTTTTGGTTTAAGTAATTGTTTGACAAAAATTATTCCATGATAATGGGTGATGTTTCTTGTTGATCAAACCCGTCTAATCAATGAAACCATCTGACCCAAGCATGGTGATTGGTGAACTGGAATCTCTTTTATTTCCTTAACTTTCGGCTCTTTTCAAGACCTAACTTCTTCCTGTGGTGAACTTTGGAATTCAAAATTCTTTAACTTATGTTTCATTTATCGGACTACTCGTCTATTTCGTTTGGTTTTTCGTATTTTTCTTTTATATTTATTTAGATTTTTAAAGATTAATTTGAAATATACATATATATATATATATATAGATTGATTCACTTTCTTTATGTGTTTAATTTTTAACTATTATATATTTGAGAATAAAAAAATTATGATGAGTCGAATGTACTATATTTATACACACACTTGATGGTGTATCATTGGTCACCTAAACAGCACTCTTGGTTGATATATAATCTTATTGAGATTTTAGAGTATTATAAGAACAAAATTATTAATAATGATCACAATCATTTTTGTCAACACACAATTATGAATTTCATATTTAGTCAGTCATGTAAAAATTCAAATGAAGACAGAATCAAAGTTACTCACAAATTATATTTTTTTATGATGTCTCTTTCTATCATATTGTCCTTCATTTTTATCTTTCTTATAATGTCTCTCTCCCTCTCTTTCTCTCTTGCCTAGCTCATATCTTTCCTTCTATCATGGATAACATTTTATTAGAAAGTAAAAAAGGGGATCATAGTGGTGATAGATCCATTTTACCTTTTTATATAATTGACGTAAATAAATATTAAATTTAAGTAGAGGTCTGAACAATGTTATGACTTGGGAGAAAAAAAAAAAAAAAAAAAAGAAACTACAAGATTGTATTTTGTTTATTATTATTTTTTATTTTTAAATTAAGTTGGGCAAAGTATTAGCTTTGCCCTTGACAATACAAAAAAATTAATGAGGAAAAAGGGGATATTAAATATAATAAAAAAATTTCATCTAGATGATGCCCATTTCCTCCATTTTAAGATATAAATTGAGTAACTGAAGATGTAATAATGTTTACACATAACACCACCAAATATTTTTTTGGTGACGTAAAGCACTAATATAACTTAATAATTACTCAACTTTGGATCGTCACCACAAGTGGTATGCAAAAGAAATATGTTCATAAAAATAATGTTTATACAAAAATACTAGTAACACTAAAAAAATTATGAGTTTGTTAATTTATTCTCTTTTATCAAGCCATATCTAATCACGTTTTTACCCCCAAATAAATAAAGATAAGACTGAGTTATTCACATAGTGGCTTAGATATTTGGTATCAAGTGATATGATTTTGGTTTGGTCAATTACCCTAAATATGTTTCTACAAACTTATCAATAGAAATTCGTTGATTGTCATTTTCAACAATCTTATCTTCTTTTTGTGTGAAAGTGTTGGAAATGACAAGCACCACAGTTTTAATCTTCGTCTAAAGGAGCAAGCAAGAAAGCAAACAGAAAACACTTAAATTGCTTAACATGGAAGTTATGGAAATCACTTTCGTTCAAATTTCTCTATTCGGTTCAACAAGATAAACAAAATCAGACTCACAAACCAAACACTGTCTATACGCTTTTTATAAAGAGTGACAAGTACATTGTTTTGGCTAATTGTATCCATTATTGCTTATTGCACCACCATTATATGTCGCCATCAACATTACAATTGCTCTCTCAAGTATATCATTAATCAACAGATAAAATTTGTCGGTAAGCTTGTATTCGTTGGTACGGATAAAGTTATACATGATCTTTAAGAAAATTTCAAGTGGAATGAATATGAAAACAGTCTTTGGATACTTTCGTTTCTTGACCATCAAAATCGCATAAGATCATATAGCACTAGCATTTTTAAATTTAATGATTATTCGTTTTCGATGTCAATTATAAATAAAGATCAACAGTTTGAAGTCTTTCTTCTTACAAATTAAGCTAGGATAGTATTGACTGCATGCGAAGCATATCACAGAGGTACATAGATTTCATGTTCATTCCTCATATGGAGTTCTGATAGTTGCAGTCACTAACATTAGTACGAAAGGTTGCGCAGGGCAGTTCGGCTTCATAATTGCATATTTGTTGGGCCTAATTTGGGCCCACTTCAGAACATTGAAAAGCCCACTTGGGTCAATCACAGGAAAAAAAAATGGATTCCTAATGCAGACGTTCTGATTGATACAGTTGGCAACTGTACAAGTTCATTAAAGACATTAATAAACTTTGATTATAAACTTTAATAGTCTTTGCTAGTAAAAAGAATTCTATAATTTTATAGCATTTTCAGTGAGAATATTTTTAAAAAAATGATAATGTAAGTGTTTTAGAGATTAAAACAATTTCTATTAGGTCCGTTGAAATAATAATGAAATTGTAACATTTTTTGGTGGTCACTTTTTTTCGATTTCAAAATTAGGGGTGGTGGGAATAATGATAATAGTTTGATTTTGAGCTTATCTTTTTAAATTTGACACAACATCGTTACAAGGTTAACTCGTTAGCATTACAAGGGTCGTTTGTTTTTATCATTTTTCATTTAATATGTTCGAATTATATCTATTAAGTGATTTTTATTTATTTTTTGAAATGGTAAAACCACTTAAAACTATCTAAAAATAATTGAAAATAAAAAACTACAATTTCTAACTTTTAACTGAATATCAAATTATTTAATAATTTTTTAAATATATTATTTCAAATCCAATCTTCTCAAAATAACGTATTTTTAAATTGTTGTAATTTTACATTATACATGTTCCTTTTATGTTATTTTTATTTAAATATATAACAATTATAATTCAACTTAAGATCATTTTGTTTATTTTTATTTTTATTTAAATATATAAATTTAAGTTATTTTACTATTATAATTTATTTATGTATATATAATTTTTTTAAAAAAAATTATTTTACTATAACAATTAATCATATTTTAATTATAAATAAAAATATTATTAACATATAAAAAAGTGTTTTAGCATTAGCTAATTTATTATAATTATTTATATTATTTTAAATAAAGTTACATAACAACTAATGGTAAAATGATATAAAAGTCAAATTATTAATTTTTAGATAATTTTAACTTTAATTAATAAACAAAATTATTATATATTTAGAGGGAAGGTGAAAAAAAAAAATATATATATATATGTAATTCAGATTTCAAGTTTCAGTCACTATTCAGTATTTAGTTTTTAACAGTATTATTCAGTTTTCAGATAAAAATACAAATGATCCAAAATCTATAATATTCGTTAGGGAACAAATAAAAGATATTTAATTTGTAATATATATAATTTTAATAAATTCTTTAAGAGACAAATCTCTCTTTCCTTTTTGACTAGAGGTTCTGAGAACTCTTGATCTTTAGAAATTATTGATTATTTGCATAATCTTGAATAGCAATTTAAGGAGTAGCATAATACTTTCATGTTTCACAAAGCTTCTGAACATGTAATATATACATATTGGATAGATGAATCAATACTCGTATGATAGTGATAGTAGAGGAACATTCAAGTAAAAGAATAGAGCACATGAGTTGTTATTTGATTGTTAACAGAAAAAATGACAATTTCGTTTGCGAACCCGTGAATTTCAATCCGCAATAGGTGAGTATAAATTTAATTACATGGATTTGTGGATGAATATGGATGCTAAATTTCCAACTCAAAGCCGGTTTGGGTATAGGTGCGGATGCCAAAACAATATTTACACCCACACTTGCAAACATGCTATATATATATTTTTATAATAATATATAAATAACATTTATATTTATTAATTTCATAAAAGCTTTTGCATTTATTTGTTATATATGTTGTTTGAAGTTTAAATTTATTATGTATTTGGCTAATATTTTAACATATTTTGTGTTGTATTTGGATTTATGAGATTTATATAATTATATTTTTTATTTTGAATTTATTATTTTAGATATTTGAACTTAATTTTTAGATTTGAATATTAGATTTAAATCTATTTTGTAGTCGATGTTATTGTTAGGATGTGGAAATTATATTATTTGTGTTTATTAGGTGATGTTTGAGAAAAAAATTTGTCTGAAAATCGATACGAACTTTATTTATTTATTTATTTTTAATTGTTGCTGGTTTACGAATGTGATTCGAATCCATCCGCACCCGCACCCACGAAATTTTTGCAGATGCGGGAGCAGGTGTGCAGTTATTTTTCGTGTGAGTTTAGGTGCGAGTTTTGGCAAACCACCCACCCAAACTGTGACACCCACCGCCGTTGCTACATAAAAGTAAACTATTTTAAACAAATTTGATTCTCATGAAAAATAAGGTTACCCCAGGTTGAAGTTGCGTGATTCCCAAATCAACCAGAATGTGAATAAAATTCATAAAAATTAAACAAAGCAACGAATATATATAGAGGAACTAGATTCTTTTCTTTTTTCTTATTTCACTAAGCAAAAATGGTTCGATCATAGTTATCAAGTCAAACATATACTTATATTCATCATGACCATTAAACATATTCAAAGCATAATGCCATACCACTTATTACACCTATTTCACATAATCGAATATAAACATCGTAAATCCAAAGAGCCACAAGCTTTCTCAGATCAGAAAAAGCACAATATTTGTGCATATCAATTACATTTGAAGGAATCATATGGGCAAAATGAGAAACGTGACCTGACTGGGTGGTAAGTCATGGCCCAACTCAGGATCTATTAGGTTTGTGAGCTCAAATTTCACATGTCTACTAATATCAGCAAATTCTCCCCATCTGTTGTGGGTGCTCGCGCATTTGATATGGGGAGCATCCCACATTCTAAGAGTAAATTTTTGGACAGCACCTTAGAGTCATGATGTAGTTGGTCTCAGTAGCACTCTGGGTAAAGTATCAATAATAATGATAATGATAAAAAATCATATGGGCAAAATGTGTACATGATGCACAAGTTGATACCATAATCAGCAAGCAGCAGAATGAACAATGAACAGAAGCATTTTCTGCATTTTGATTGCTGGTTACATACAATATCAACCCAACCATATCTCTGTATACAATGATGACCTTACATTTGGAGAAAAGTTTAAAAAAGAAAGAAGTTTGATGCCAAATAAAGCTAGCAACAAAATGAAAAAAACCCAAAGCTTAAACATGGAAGTTAAATTTGACCAAGGTTGAATAATAATCTCCTAGATTATCTTGAGGAGTTTCTACTAATTTGTGCACTTGATCTCTTGATTGATTCAATCCTCTGAAGACGGATTTGTTCTCTGAATTTGGCGATGAATTCGTCTGCCTTCTTATCAACATCAGGCCCTCCATCACTACTTGAACTTGCACCAGCCTCTTCATTGTTTGAAAAGAAAGGAATTTCTCCAACTTCATCATCATCATCTTCTTCGTCTTCCTCATCAATGTCCGAGTCCACGTCGGTTTCCACGATCACCTTATCGGCAAATTCTTGCTTATCCTGCTTCGGAAACTCCATGAAAGTTGGCTCATTTTTGAAAGACGTTTGATCAAATGTCACATTTTTTCTTCTCTCCAATTTTGCATTGAAACCGTCTTCCATTTCTTTGTCTCTCATTGTCCTGACTGACCTCCCCATGGAAAATCCATCAGGATTGCTTCTTGCCATCACCTCCACACCCCTTTGTACACTAGTCAAGCTTCGGCACAAGTCCTTCTCCAGTGACACCCCATGATTATCCAAGCTAGAGCCCACTTTCATCGATGATGACTTGTGCATCAAAGATGGTGGTGGTGGGGGTGGAGGAGGTGGCGGAGGAGGCCGATAAAAGCTCTTCTTCCTGACAGAATCCTCTGAATTCTTCGCCTGAGACTCTGTGGATACAGAAGGTGAAGGAGACAACTTCTTTGGAGAAGATAGAGACTGTGAAGAGGGCAGTTTTGGTGAAGATGATGTAGAATTGGGTCTTGTTGATCGAGGCATCTGGGGTCTTATAGATCGAGTGTCAAGCCTATTAAACTCAGATTCTTCCATTTGAGACACAGGAAGACCAGGACTATCAACTTCTTCTTTCGTTTCCGTTCTCCCTGATCTTGATCTCCATGGAATTGGAGATGGAAGAACAATATTCTCATTCGAATTCTCCTCCAAATTCACATGTTCAAACCCTCCTAATTCTACATTTCTCATTTTGTTTGAATACCTCCTAGAACCAGAACTAGACCTACTTATAGAAGAAGACTTAACATTAGTTTCAACATTATCCGAATCCGAAACACGAGACTTCAAGCTCCTAACAGGCAAAAGAAGTGGTTTGTCACCGATTCTTGAACTAGTAGTAATACCTCTCTGTTCTTGATCAAGAACAGAGTGATCTTTAGCTACAACCACTACAGGTTCGTTTCTATAGTATTGACTACTCCATGTTTGGACCTTGTTTTCATCAGAGGAAGACGAGTTTTCACTCTCATCATCAAAAACCGATGAAACCTGAAGAAATCTAGACACATAGGTTTGGGCATTATCGAACTTGGAGTGGTTATTGTTGCTGTCCTTCTCTATGTCATCGTTTCGGTGGCTAAAGAGGCCATAAGAGACAGCAATACCAACAAAGAGAAGGTGTAGAAGTTCCCAGCTTCGACTGAGGACATTTTGGTTGATGAATTCAGGAGCTTGAGATGGGAAAAGTGGGAGAACCACTAAGAAAATTGATGCTATTAGAGCTTTGTAGAGGAAATGTGTGTAGAACTTACTTGGGTTTGCTCTGTTTTCCCCAGTTTTTATCTGCTTGAACTTGCCGTAGGAGTCTGTATCTGCCATTGAAGAAGAAGGAGAAGAACAAAACACAGAGAAAGAGAGTTTTTTTTTTGTTTTTGTTTTTGGGGGGTTGAGATAATGAGAGACAGGAAGAGGAAGAAGAAGGGGAGAAGACTTGGGGGTCAAGGAAAAGTGGAGACAGAAGAGATAGAGGGTGGAGAGGAAAGTTTTGGGGAGATGTGAGCTAATTTTAAGCTTCGCTTTGGTTGCTTTTCACTGTTCTTTTCACAAATTTACTCTAATGACCTCTCTGTTTTTGTTTGTTTATTGTTCTCTCTTTTTCGCACCACTAGGATAGCCTTTTGTTCAATCAATATGCTTATATTATATGGTCCCTTCGTTTATTAAATTTATATGGTCTCATATCTACTTTGATAGCAAAGAATCCTCATTCAGTGTGTTAATGATTCAGTTTCGAGTGGCTATACTATAAATTTTTTTAAACAATTACAATAATTTAGGGTTTGAGGGAGACGAATATGGCTTGAACTCACAACCTTTTGAGTGCAAGTTGGAGGGACATACAACTAAACCAATCCATCTTATTAATTGGGTACACTATAATTGATATAAGGAAAAAAAAAAAAAAGAAAACTAGTTTTATATGAATGTATGTTAAAAATAAGATGTGATAATGTGTGCTGGAGCAGAATAGGGTTGTTTTGTTCTTTACCTACAACAAACTTTAGTTAAAATGACAACGATATCTATCATGATCTAACACTTATATTTTCATTCTCAAAAAAAAAACACTTATATTTTCCATTTTTTTATGCTATTAAAAAATGAACTATGGCATTGGTGTTTGTCGGTGTTATTTGACCAGTAAGGTGACAATTTGGACACAACTGCGCAAGTTAATTAACAAAATTCAGTTGTTATCCCTTAAATTTCAATTTTCAAAATTCTACATGAAAATCAAAAATAAAACTTTTTGTCAAATTCATTACGATTTCTAGAGACTTTATTAAGATAAGTCTTTGCACAACTAAAGATAACTTTGAGCTTCCGATTTTAACTGATTCATTGCATAGGAACATGGTACTGGCAACTAGAGCTGAAAAATAGACCACCAGATCGCACACATCAAATTGGCATCCTCAAAATATTTTTTGATACAACACTACATTTTCAACTTTACAGCATCAAAGTTGAGTTGTTGTCCTAAAGTTTCTGGGATCAAATTCCTTCCAAGAATATGATAACAAACAGAAGCAAAACAGATTGCACCCATAAAACAAAATTATGGATAGGATTAATTAATTGTAATTACTGAGAATCAAGGTGGAGATATGAAGGAGAATAGGTATATTGAGAGGGACAAATGGGTTGCGTGGATGTGGTCATGATTCTTCTTTTGGACTGCGTACGCTAGCTTTCTGTGGAGGCCATAAATTAACAAAAAAAGAATTTATGTGTCTGCAACTTTACTGGGGATTGCTTTTCATTTTTCTTCTATCTATCTATACTGGGAAAAAACTAAACAAATGTTTAGATGCTCTTAAGGGCCACGCGGAGCTTTGGATCTACTCAAATTTTGTAGTTGAAAAAAAAAGTAAAATAAAGATTTGAATTAGTCTTCACTAGTGAATTCTGTAACATCAGCAATGACTGGTAGAAAGTTTTGGATTTTATTCTTGTTTATTGAATTTGCATTCGATTTGTTTAAGCTTACCGTCATGGTGTTCACACGGCAGAGGGTATTTTGCTTTCGAGTAGATACCATTTATGACTTGCCATGCACTTTTATTTTATGTATTCTTTTCTTTTCAAAAGGTAACCCACCTGAAATTGTTTGAATGTTTTCTCTTATTCTTCTTTAATCTTCACATTCTAATATGGTAGTGTCTTACTAATGTAATATATAGTGGTTTGCATTTTTTAATTCATTTTGTTACCTTAAAGCTTACGAGTTACGATTTGATAGAAGTGTGAAAACGAATAATCTGACTCATGATTTGATAAAGTTTAGTAAATATATCTTAAAAGTGGTGTGCAATAAAATATCAAATAAATATTTCCCTATCAACAAACAGGATTAGTACAAACATTTGGGGATTTCTTAAGTTAGTGGCGTAGTGTATGTGACTTTCTTGTATCATCTTTAGTCATCTCTTTGGATAAAGGTGCTAGTAGGAGAAAACGGAGAAATCTATGCGTAATTGTGCAATAAGTCAATTTAAATTTGATAAGGATGTTTATTGTAGCAATTCAGTAGTGACTTTCACTTTTTAGAATATTCTAAGTCACGTAGATCGATAATATAATTTATTTTTTCTTCTTGATATGATATATCAGTCTAATACATTACTTATCATCAATAATTTTAAAGGAAAATTCAAGTAAAATGTCATTATATCCAAATAAGATTTTGGGTCATGCTTTCGTGAATATGGTCCATATACAAATATATATTTGTAGTGTATGGTTAATGTAGAAAAAAGGGTTTTTCTTAAAATGAAAAACAAAATGAAGAAACCACTTAAAATGCCCCTTAAAAGAAGTATTAAGCAAATCATTATACAAAACATATTTTCACATAAAACATCTTTACAGAAGTAAATTGTGAATGTAACCATATAGTAGAAAAAGAAGATGTTAATGGGTCGGCAAGATGAGTAGGAAAGAGAAAAGGAAAAGAAGATTAATAAGAAGGAAAATATGAAGGGTGATTAGATGATGAAGCAGGTTGATAAGGTATCCTTCTTTTCTCAAACTGGTGGCCGAAAGTTAAGTATTTTGTGAAGAGCTGTTGACAATGGATCTGATTCCCCTACTTTTCTATCTATTTTAATTCAAAGTTTCAAATTTAATGATTTGGCTACCCTTCTTAGTCTTAGCAATAAAAAAACCTAAAGGGAAAGTGCCTTAAACCCATCTCAAGCAAAGTGTTCAAAGGGTACCATTTTCTTTGCCATTCTATTGGTGTAAATTATCATTTTCTTGTACTTCAAAGGGTTTTTTCTGAGTTTAGAATGTAGACATTTTATTCTATATTCCATTTTGTTTGGTCTGCAATTAGGGCATAACAAAAGGAGCCAACTCCAAGTAGCATCAAGGGATTGTAAGAAGGCTGCTCGTGGTGTATATAATATAGTCAAACATGTCCTCCATTGATGGTGTACATTTGAATAGAATGTATTCCTCATTACCTTCAGTCATCCACATATTCATTTTTAACTCAACGTGAAAGGAATATACACTTTTGGGCGGCCGTCATCTTATTACAAATGGATGAGAGTACATATATGGCAGTTTAGAATACTGAGATAAAGATTTCACTTGCTAAGCAATTTATAGTGATACTGGGGGTATTAATTTATAATTCAATATAGGGTACTACATAAAATTTAAAAGTTTATGCTTGATTCGTATTTCAATTAGGCTATGTTATTACAATGTCTCATTTATTTTAATCACTTAACACATCTCGTAGACTAATATATATAGTGCTTTTATAATTAGATATCTCTAAAATGTTAGGGAAAACCAATCAAATTCATCAATTGCATTTTATCTCCATAAAATAAATTCTTTTTCCTATTTAATTCAAATAGAATAGATGAATTTTGTTGGTTTTCTGTAACTTTTAAAGTTAGGGACACCTAATTATAAAAGAACTATATATATTTATTTATTTTTGAACATTTATACTTTATGAATTAGAGAACTGCTATGATTTGTTGAGATCTGATAGCGATAGTGTAGCCCGGATGACCATTCTTACAATTGAAAAATGACTATTTCTATTAAGAAAAGATTTATATTCACACATTGTATTTTAATAGAACAAATATAGGACTCAAAGTCAAATGAGATATTCAACCACTATTATTAAAGGGTGATACATAACATATCTCATAGACGATTATGGATCAATCTAACAAAATAATGATCATATGCATGCCAATTTAGTATTTCAATTTTAAAATATCATTAAGATGATAACTATATTCATTTAATTAACATATAGATATTAACTATGATATTGATAAAATAATGACTCACAAGTTGCCAGATATGATGGTCAAGCACACCTGATGTTAGGTTGTGGTTCAAGAATTGAGTAGTAATGCCAATGTTCATAACGTGGACAATGTCAGTTTGCCTATCCATGTATAGATAAATTACGTTCAAATCATTTCAATTAAACGACAATTTTATCTCTCTGAGGTCTGGTTGATGAAATAAATAGGTACTTGTAATTAGAAAAAAAAAAATTACGCTTTTAATTTGACGAGACGTCTCTTCCGTATCAATACTTCGTATTATATTGGTTTGTCAGGGAGATGTCCTCTAGTACCAACATGTATTATTAAACAATTGATTTGTTTATCAAATCATACAACCACTAACACGAAATTGGAGTTGCACACCATTTACACCTTATCTTGGAATGTGCCACGTCAATTGTAAGCTACTGTATGACATTGCTCGAACCATTCCGTATTTCGATTTTTTTTTTTTTTTTTAAAGTACAAAAATCATACCTGAGATAGATTCATTTGACACATGAGATTGGATTGTATTAAAATAAGAAATCACAATCCTATATTTGGTAGAATTTGAAGTTGGATTAAAAATTATACTGTATCATGTTTGGTAAAAATTAGGATTAGATTACAATAAAATTAATTTAAAATTTTTATTATATAAAATTAATTTTATAAAAAAAAATCTGAAAAAAAAAACAAAATGATCTCCCATTTCTTCAATATCAAAATCTATAATCTCACACAATTCAACATCATTAATCATAATTCATTAACATCATCATCTTCGACAACAACAACAACATTATAATATTATTAAATCATCATAATATTGACAAAAAGAAAAAAAAGAAAAAAAAAAGAACATGACATTAAATCACAAATCCAATTCCATCCAATGACATGGTTTTGGATGAGATTAGGAAATGCTAAAAGAATGAGATTTGGAAGGAGGTTGAGATTCTTAAATCCCAATCCCATTCACTTTCCAAACATGACATTCAAGTGGTTTGAGATTTTTGAATTTCAATCTCATCCCTAATCCCATGTATCAAACATGTCATTCGTTTGACACACGGGATTGGATTGAAATGGAATGGATTAGATTGGAATGAGAAATCACAATCCTATGTTTGGTAGAATTTGAGATTGAATTAAAAATTATATTGTATCATGTTTGGTATAGATTAGGATTGGATTGGAATAAAATTAATTTAAAATTTTTATTATATAAAATTAATTTTAAAAAAAATCTGAAAAAAAAAAGATCTCCCATCTTTTCAATATCAAAATCCATAATTTTCCACAATTCAACATCATTAATCACAATCCATCAATATCATCAATCCAATTCATCAACATAATCATCTTCCACAACAACAATAACGTTATAACATTATCAAATCATCATAACATTAACAAAAAACCAAAAAAAAGAACATAGCATTAAATCACAAATCTAATCCCATCCAATGACATAGTTTTGGATGAGATTGTGAAATGCCAAAAAAATGGGAAATGGAAGGAGGTTAGGATTCTTGAATCTCAATCTCATTCACTCTCCAAACATGACATTCAAGTGGTTTGAGATTTTTGAATCCCAATCTCATCCCTAATCCAATGTATCAAATATGCCCTAAGAGATTTTCGAGACTAATCAAAATATGACACTAATGACATGGTTCAGAAACTATTTTTAATTGGGAGAGATTCATCTATATGAAAGTAGGGGGAAGACCTATACGAAAGTGAGAGCGCAACCCGCATAATTGATGGAAGATCAATAATAATAAGTATTATTATTATAAGTATTATTATTATATTATAAAAATTTAAATTTTGTGGGAGGAAGTGTCGAACCCATCCCTCCTTTTGTAAGGTATGTGAGGTTAATTTTTTTTTTTACCCTTCAATTGTAAAATTTAAAGTTCTGACTGTGTCAAACAAAACGGTAAAACAAGCTCAAAACATTTGAATTTGATCCGATGCAGTCGGACTCTGTCAACACTTGGTGGCTTCGTTGGCTTGAATCAGACTCTGTTCTCAAACTCTCAGATATCTCAACTTGGATCATTTCAGGTAACATTTTGTACCATTTTCTCACAAAACCCTAACACCCAAAGCAAAACCCATGCCACACTTTTCACTTGCTCGTTTTTTATCACTCTCCATCCACGCAAAACACTCCAGACTCTTCACCCTATACTTTGCCACCACTACTGCTACATCAGCAGAAAAACTATATGCCCACATGCAGCAAAACCCTAAAAACATGGAGAAATCTCTATCCACTGTCAAGGTACCGCTGGACTCTAATTGTGTGAATCAAGTGTTAAATAGGTGTTTCCCTAGTCAATCTCTGATGGGTATTCGTTTTTTTGTGTGGGCTGGGCTTCAATCTAGTTATAGGCACAGTTCATTTATGTATAGCGAAGCTTGTGAATTGTTTAATATTAAGCAAAACCCGGGTATCGTTAGTGATGTTATCGAGGCTTATAGAAAGGAAGAGTGTGTTGTTAGTGTTAAGACAATGAAAGCGATTTTGAATTTGTGTGAAAAAGCTGGCCTTGCTGATGAGGCTTTGCGGGTATTGAGGAAAATGCCTGAGTTCAATTTAAGAGCAGATTCGTTTGTGTATAATGTTGTTATTAGGTTGTTTTGCGAAAAGGGTGATGTGGGTATGGCTGATAAGTTGATGAAAGAGATGGGTTTAATTGATCTTTACCCGAATATGATCACATTTGTTTTGATGATTAAAGGGTTTTGTAATGTAGGTAGGTTAGAGGATGCTTATGGGTTGCTTATGGCTATGAGAAGATTGGGTTGCACTCCCAATGCAGTTGTATATTCGGCTCTTCTTGATGGGGTTTGCAGGTTAGGGTGTATGGAGAGAGCGTTAGAATTGTTAGATGAGATGGAGAAAGTTGGTGGGGATTGTAGTCCTAATGTTGTTACGTATACGTCTGTGATTCAGGTTTTCTGTGAGAAAGGTATGATTACAGAGGCCTTGGGCATTTTGGATAGAATGGAAGCTTGTGGATGTGCTCCTAATCGTGTCACAGTTAGTACTTTGATTAAGGGACTTTGTGCTGAGGGGAAAGTAGAGGAGGCTTATAAGTTGATTGATAAAGTTGTTTCTGGAGGTAGTGTCTCGTCTGGTGATTGCTATAGTTCTCTAGTGGTAGCACTAGTTAGGATTAAAAGACTAAAGGAAGCTGAGAAGCTCTTTAGAGAAATGTTAGCTAATGGGCTGAAACCTGATGGTTTGGCATGTAGTCTTCTGATTAAAGAACTTTGTTTGGAGGGACAGGTGCTGGATGGCTTTTGCTTTTATGAGGAAATTGAAAAGATTGGTTGCTTATCTTCCATGGACTCGGATATCCATTCTATGCTCTTGGTCAGGCTTTGTCAAGGAAGCCATTCAGCAGAAGCTGCAAGGCTTGCAAGTTCTATGCTGGAAAAGAGAATTAGGCTGAAAGCTTCTTCCGTAGATAAAATTGTTGAACATTTGAAGAAATCTGAAGACAAGGATCTAATTACACATCTCACAAGGATTGGAAGGTGATGCTGTGCAAACAACAACATTAATGGTCCCTGGAGGGCACTCTTTGTTATTAAAGAAATGTGTTGTTATTGCAGAGCTGAGAAACTTTTAAATTGAGAGAAACAGATCTGGAGTAAGAGTGTGGAATGTGCTCATATGTTTAGAATATATGTGAAAACCCATCTCATGCCAGATTTTCATTAAGACGTGCAACATGAAGTGGAGGTACGTGGTTCTGGTTTTTCAACCAGAAATAAATAAGCCCATGTTTCATTGATCCAGGTTTTACTGAGATTGCTATAAGGACAGGATGTATTGAGTCACATATTCCAGAGCATTCTGTGAGGTAGTTCATACTTTCTTGACTTCCTAATTTTTGGTGTGGTCAGACATTGTTCTAATATCCAATATGCTTGTTGATATTATTCTTTATGACTACTGCATGCCTCTTCTTGCTCTCTGGTAGTTTTTGGTGTATTGGGCTTAATGTTAGTTTGAGTTTCAAGTTAGTCATCAATATCTTGCCAGCTGCTTATGCTGGGAAGAAGGCTGAAAGATATTGTGTTAAAGCTGTTTCTGTTTCTTTCAAAAAAAGAAGCTGTTTCTGTTAACAAGTAGAGTTCCTTTTACTCTGACTGAAGTGACATATCCTAAAATGACTTATAAAAATAGATAATAGAGTGCAAATTTTCTATGATTTACTCTTTGGATGAATATTAGAAATGAGATAGGCTCTCTGTTTAAGTGGCTGATGGAATGCTGGACTCTTGTGTTTTTCATGGAACTGGCTTGAATCTTGATAACTGAAGAAACCAACAAGGATTTGCACAATTAAAAATTTTATTTTATTTTTGGGATCTAACCAGATTGCTGTAGCTGAAAAGAGATTGCTGTGTCCAAAAATTTGGTGTTAGGTTGACTGTTTGCTTAATATTGATGCTGAATAATCACTGTGGGCTGTTATGTTTAATAATATGATAGTTAACACCTCTTTACTTGCTCATCTATTTCTACTTAAACATCTTTTGGGCTTATTGTATTTATCTTGCCTGCTTTAAGCTATCTTAAAATAAGTTCACTCCTAGGAATCCTCTTTTTGCCTGCTTATTGTATTTATCTTGCCTGCTTTAAGCTATAAATAAGTTCACTCCTAGGAAACCTCTTTTTGCTTGGTTATTGTATTTATCTTGCCTGCTTTAAGCTATCTAAAATTAAGTTCACTCCTAGGAAACCTCTTTTTGCCAAGCCGAATAGTTTAAATTAGGGGTGGGCAACACCATGTTAGGATTGATTCCGATTGGATCCGATCCGAACATGATAAATTTGCGGATTAGCATTTTTGGATCCGAACATGATCCATCAAGGGGAAGGAACCAATCCGATCCGAACACCCAGTCTGCAGATTGGATCGGATCAGTTCCATGTTTGAACACCTACTTTCAATTTCAATGTATACACCAAGACCTTTTTCTGCTTTCTTTAGTTTTGAACAACTCAAAATACTCCTAACAATCTGACTTAAACCTATGACTACTTTCATTCTTCATCTTCTTCTCTATTTTTGTTTTTTGTCACCCCAAGATTTTGATTTTTTCCAATCGAACTAACATCATCAATATCAAATTCAGACTCCTCACCACTCTTTATACTTTTTCCCATCTATTCACAGCAACAATAACACACATAAATAAAGTTAGCAAGTAAAATATGTAACTCAACAATAAAAAACAACAAATAGGCACAGAAGTCACTAAAACATTAACACCTAATCATGTAAATATCAAGCTAAAACTGCAAATAGACTCACCAAGCTGCTGAGATGAAAGTTGTCGATGTTGACAATGAAGAAGAAATAGGTGGGGTTGCCGAGCTGAGAGTCGAGAGGCACGGACTGAGAGTGAGAGATGAGAGTCGAGATGTATGAGTTGAGAGTTGATGGTGAATTGGCGATGAAGAAGAAATCGAGCTACTGGGCTACTGTGATAAGAGCTGTCGATGTTGGTGATGAAAAAGAAATGGGTGGAGGTGGGGTTGCTGAGTTGAGAGTAAGAGATAAGAGCTGAGAGGCACGAGTTGAGTGCTAAGATGAGAGCCAAGAGGCATGAGCTCAGAGCTGTCAGTGTTGGCGATGAAGAAGAAATTGAGCTTCGGGTAGCTGAGTGAGAGCTGTCAGTGTCGACGATGAAGAAAAAATGGGTGGGGGTGGGGCTGCCGAGCACCAGCTGAGAGTGAGAGGGAGTAAGAGATGGATGTTAAGGTTAGCTTAAGTGGACTTTATATAGGGGCATGCGAAATTACACATGTACCCCTGTTCATGGGTTCACGGATCGGATATGTTTTGCACACCTTGATCCGATCCGTGAAACACGGTGTTTTCATAGGTGAGGATCTGAACACTTTACCTTTAAACATGTGATCCGATCCAAACACCCACGGATCGGATCTGGTTGTTCGGATTGGATCCATGTTTTTGTGCCCACCCTTAGTTTAAAGTGCCTTTTAGGTCATCTCTTTGCCAGAGACCTGGTGACAAATTTTTGGTTGTAGTTCAGGCCTAATTCTTTTTCCCATCGTAGTTACTGAAAGAAGTTCTTTTCTAGCCCACGGTGATGGATGTAGTATTTCGAGCTTTGTTAATGTGTAGTTGTTGCTCATGAATCAAAGCAACCATGGAACTTATAACCATAAGCTGAGATTTATAGCACAATTGTTAAATGAAGCTGATTTTCATTGGCTTTGAGAGTCTGTATTTGAAAGACAAGGAAATGTAATGTGGCGTATGTAAGAAGAATGGCAAATCTTGTGGCTCTATATATTCCAAGCATAATTTCAGGAGCTGTTGTGTTTTAATCTTTATCAATTGTAGAACAGCAAAAAGCTAATGGCTTGTTTATTTTTGTTTTTCCTAATGTTTTTCTGTTCTATGAAATCAACAAAATTTTGTTGTTTCTCTTAAATCAATTTTATGTTCTCAAAACAAAAGTTGTTTCTTGACTAAAAAATTTGTTTGCCTCGTTGTTCTCAGAAAATCCTTTTTTGAGAACATATATATGTTTTTTGAAACTTTTTGTGAATAAACACCTTAAAAGTATTTTCATTTAGTTTGTTTTATTTTACTACTATTATTATAATTGTTTTGTTTGCGTGTGTGTGCATTGTTCCACATTAAATAAGTATGGGTTGATCCATGGGTTTATGAGGGAGGGTGTGAGTGTGAGCACCACTTGACAGGTTAGTCTTTTGGGTAAGTTGTAAGTGCTTCCGTAACACTAAGGAGAACGAAATATGTATGAGTGAGATATAAAAACCCCCAGAACTTGAAAACTGTTGTTTAGTTCCAGTTATCCAAAGGGTTATCAAATCTGATTACAGCAATAAACTTTGATACTGTCATTGATTTTGTGTTCATGAGTGCTGCAACCATAAATAATTGGAATACTAACCCATGACAATCATAATAATTTATTGAAAATATTTATGACGTGTGTTGTAGTAAATTTTGTGTTCAAGCTAACAATATTCTGTTTCTGGTTGTGTATATCTGCCATTTGGCTTGCTTTTGTTGACAATTTACTGTAGAATATTTTCTTGATCACTTTAATCTGATTGATTTATTAGCTCTAGTAACCTGAGAACTGCAGTCAATTATTTCTGTGAAATGTAGGGTCACAGCCATAAGTGCACTAGAAAGTTTAGTGTGAACCATGTTCGCATGCTTTGTCACTATAAGACAGTCAAAACTGTTTGTGTTGCCTGGATAGAGGAGCTTGTAAAAAGTAGAGTAATACTTGGAATATTTATGGCAAGCAGATGTTCCTAGATTGATATTATTCATTTGGAATGTGCTTTGCATGAGTGCCTCGGGTTTTGGTTCCTTATTTGTGGATTCTTTTAGAATCCTCATAAAAAGGTGATGTGGGGGAACCTCAACCACCCACCTTGTTCTTGTCTGTTTTCTGTATTTGCTAATTCGTTTTTATTGTCTTTATACATAATCTTCAAGATGCTAAATTTCATTGTTACAGTATTAAACCATGTTTGTCTAAAGCTTCTTCTTCACACATGAATTTGAATTTCATGGCATGTGCTTTAGTGGGTAGACTTCTGTATATTTCCCTAGCTAAATGGCTGAGATTCTGCACCCATGCTTCAAATGAACGTTGTTGTTGATAACATTGATCTGCAGTAGTCACTGATAAAAACACTCGACTATTAGCAAATGTGGTAAATAGTTGGATGATGAATTAATCTTATAAGCATAGTTGTGTCTGGTGGTTTTGTTTTCAATTAGTATGACAAACAATGTTTTCATGTGATTCTATTCATTATAAGGAAATGGAAAATGTGTATATTGTTGAAATTGTTGAACACCTGTTCAGCAGGTGTTGGGTTGGGGTTCATTCAAGAGACAAGATTTTGTTAGACAGAGCAATCTGTATCATGTGAAATCTTGAAGGTAGGCAATCAAAGATGTCTGCTACAATGTAAAAAAGTTGTGTCTGCAATCTGCATCAGAAATCAACTTTGCTATCAAAGGGTTTTCTTGAGCTGGCAAATTACATCTACATTTTTTATTTTATTTTATATATATATATATATATATATACAGAGATTGTCGAGATCTATCAAGATTGATCATTAATAATACGTTCCAGATCACTGCTCCCATAATAAGGAGATACTCCAATAAGTGAAGACTTACAGATATACTTTGTGTTTTAATAGAATAATAATGGAATTCGAATCCTAAATCTCTTAGGTCAAGGGAGATATTTAGTTATTCCTAGTAAGAGTGGTGTGGAATGACATCTACCATGTTATTCTTTTATTTGAAGAAAATTCCATCTAAAGTTAAAGTTAGATAGCTCTCATCAAATACTCTCCTCTGTCTTTTAGTCCTTGTAGCGATCTTGGTGTGATATTTAAAAAATAAGAAACAATGATTTCGGGAGATGTCATGCCTGTGTCACATTGAGGCACTGGCCATTCCCACTCAATAGATTCAAATATTTATTGGGTAATAGAATGTACAACTTTCCGCCTTGCCATATTTTCAACTCATTATATGCCCTCGGTTCCTGGCTGTAAAGGAATGGACGGTTGTGATGTTGACTACCATTATATGTTCAACTTCATTTTAATGACTTGTAAAAAGTTTCCCTGCATATTCTGGTTACTAGACATAGATTTAGCATCTAATGCTATATCTCTTTGCCACTCACGTTGTGTCTTTCATATCTACTCAAATTCCAAACTTTGTATTTTAGTTTCCTCCAATCATATGTAAAGATAATTCTCTCGGTTAATGAATGGAAACATATACCAAAGATTATCTATAGTTTTTAGGCTTTTAAAATTTCAATTAATTTTAACTTGAGAGAGGAGTATTAAACTTTAATTACCCTCAAATGACAAAAGACAAACATAATAATTTATATTAAGCTCCATAAACAGGTTCTTGTGTCTACCATTTAAATTCTACAATAGCATTATTTAATCTTAAATATCATATTAAATGTACGTTTGACACATGTTATTTACTGGTAAAATGTACATTTTTACTCCCCAAAGTCTACGGCCAGAAGCATATTTTTGATCTCCAAAGTTCTTTTTTTTTTTTTAGCACATAAACACTGCAGTCTACAGCTTTCTAATATTTTGTATAATTCTTTTTATTAAATGATATAATTGCATCACATCCCCTGACATTAAGCTTCGTTCAGGTTATTCTGATGTGGCTTTCTATTCCATAGTAGGGGTGGGCATCTCCAACCTAACCCGACAAATTCAACCCAATCTGATAATTTTTTATTGGGTTGGGTTGGGTTGGGTTACATTTTAAAAAAAATTGGATGGATTGAGTTGAAAATTAAATTGGGTTGAGTTGGATTGGATTAAAAAATTTTCAACCCAATACGAACCCGACAAACGTTTATCCCAATTCTAAATCCGAGATTTTCTCCCCTCTTTTGAAGAACATTTATTCAAGATAAAGATTAAGGACAACATTTATGTCAAATTTACTCTTTTATTTGTAATAATTGAATATTTATTTATATTCATTTTATTTATAATCAAATTACTAAGATAAAAAAAGTTATCAAGTAGACCATTTATGCCTTTATGGTAAATGAAATTTAACTTAATCAACCCAATCCAACCTAACCCAATCCGACTATTGTTGGGTTGAGTTGAAGAATTTATTGTATTGGGTTGGGTTGGGAGATTTTCAACCTAACCCAACCCGAACCCGAAAACGCCCACCCCTATTTCATAGTCATTAAAATCTCTCATATTCTTCACAACATGCGGTTTTATAGTGGAAAAAAATAAAATGCATAACAAAGAAATGGACATATATATCGTTGGGTTATATGGGCTTTGGGTTGAGTTCATTCAAGATGGCCTAAAACCCGAATCCGAATCCAACACTGGGATTCAGGATCCAACAAATAGTTGGATAAAGTTTATTAATTATCGGTAGCAATTTTTGTGGATTATGAAATAACTGCATGTTGTAGTTACTCTTAGAATAAAATGGGTAGCGGTCATCTGCTTTCTAGCATGCAATACAGATATACAAAGAGGAAACGAGAGTAGAAGAGAAAACAGAGAGCAAAAACAAAAGACAAGGTATTTTACATTATGGGTTGTAGTTTTTTTCTAATTTCGTGATTGAAATCTGACCTTAGTTAAACAATTAGGAATCCTGATCAATTTATGTTGAAAACCGGGTATGTCTTGTGATTTTCTCTCACTGTTTTTCATGTTTCAAATGCAATATATGCACTGTCATTGGTGAATATAGTTTATATATATATATATATATATGTAAACACTGGCCTTAGACATGGAAATCCCCTTATCTCCATTTTTATCATATACACTGGCAGTGGATGCTATGAGTATAACAATAAACATTGCAGTGCAGGGTTTGAGAATTGGGAGGGATGGAATAGAGGTTTTTAGCTAACGGATGGCACAATTTTTTTCATTCGGGCCGTTAGTGTCCTTTGTTTTGCTGTTATTCAGGGCTAAAAGTGAACAAAGCCAGTGTCCTCTTCTTTCTGGCTTCAAATTTCTCCGAGAGTCTGCTCAAATTTAGTAAACCACACTTATGCATGAATTGCCAGAACCTGCAGGCTATAGTACAATCCTTCTATGCAAAAAAAGTCAAAGCAAAAAACATCATGATGCCTCAATATTTAGAATTTTGGAGGCAAACACTATTTCTTTTTCGGTAAAAATTCAGAGTAAAATAGATGATAATATCTATATCTCTTTTAGTAAATTTATAATCTAAAAAAGCTTTTAAAAGTAATATAATCAAACAGTTTATAATTTAAAAGATTTTTTTAATTGATAATCAAACAACCGATAACTTATTTTTAAAAGCTATATTTCGTAAAAAAATTTATTTTTAAAAGATCTATTTTCAAATATTTACTTAGATAAATCATATCAAATGAAATTTAATTATATCCTGATAGAACCAAACGAAGTCTAATTATATTTGGATTAGAACCACACAGGCGATAAGTCGATTTGTTTTTATTATTTGAGAAGTTTATAGATGTGATCTATCTAAATATTTTTTTTCTAAATATAATAAAACTTGGTATGATTACCAATTGAATAAAATGGTGGTGAAAATGTAATTTATCATGCTTTAATTCCTCATAAAACCAAGCGCATTTGCAACGTGCAAAACAAAAATTTTCCATAGATTTCGATTGATTTCCTGGCCAACGTTTTCAAGGTGAAATATCAGTCAAATTAAATTTTATAAATATCAACGCGAACAAAAATCACAATTTCCCTTAATTATCTATAAATACAGCTAGATAAATGCATTTAATATTGATGAATGTCTCTCCTTACTGATAACAACGATCTGGTACCACATATCTTTTTAGTTCACCTGAAAATTCAACCGTCTCTATCCAAGCGTCCGTATCTGTCGTCAGCAAGTCCCAAGTATAAATACGTGTGGACACGTGGCGCACATTAAAGTTCGTTTCACCGAAATCCAACCAACATGTGGCGGCACTCCAGCTTTTTTCCATATCTCAGTTTCCTCGCTTTCAAAGTTTGTTGGAGCAAAAAAGGGGTGCAAAGAGTGGAACTCAGGCTATTCTCTTCTTCCTCTCCCATCTCTCAACAAAAAAATAAAATTAAAATTAAAATTAAAGTTTCGATTTTTAGGGTTTTCGACCTTGTTTTTTCAAAAATCCCCAAAATCCATCGATCATCGGTTTCTAATTCCACACCCCCCCCCTCCCATTTTTTTGGCAATCGTACAATTACCTTCTCCGCGTCAGTTTCACAGTTCGGTCAATACATTTTTCGCCAATTATGATCCCGATTTCTTCCAGAAACCACACGTCACTTTTTTATCGATCACCCGCCCTCGTCGTGTTTCAATTCCTGTAAAAAGTTTAGGCTTTGTCTATCTTTTTCGTGAAAAATTAGGGTTTCCGTTGTTTCAGGCGATGTCAATTTCGTTTTGACGTGTTAATAGATCAAGCGATAAATTCATTAGGGTTTTGTTGATTTAATTTTGTGGGTGTTATTGTAAATTCTGATTGTGTTGAATTTGGGGCTATATAGTATGTATATTGAAGAATTGGAAAGAGCAGAAGAGGAGGTGGTTGCCGAAGAGCAGAAGTCGGATTCATTGGGTGAAAACGGAAGCGAAGTGGTTATTGGTTCGGGTACGAAGAGGGTCCTGATCGGTGCTGGGGCTCGTGTGCTATTTTACCCTACCCTGCTCTACAATGTTGTTAGAAACAGGTTCCAGGCCGACTTCCGTTGGTGGGACCGTGTTGATGAGGTATCAGTTCTCATTATATGTCTCTTATTTGGCCGCAGATGGTGTATATTTATGTTTTCTGTATTTGGTGCTGGGTTTTATTTTATGTTTTATGTGGCCATTTTTTGCTGCAGTAGATGATGACATCTAATATATTTGTTCTCAGTTTGTATTGTTAGGTGCCGTTCCGTTTCCTGCTGATGTTCCACACCTCAAGAAGCATGGTGTTGGTGGAGTGGTGACACTGAATGAGCCCTATGAGACTTTAGTCTCAACATCTCTGTATCATGTGAGTAATTGTTGTGGTTAATTCGTCGTTACTTTGGTTGATGTTTTAGTTGAGTTTTGAGTTGCTGTGTGGTAGACTAAATGGGCTATATAGCGGTTGACAATTTAGTTGTTTCACTTTTCACTTAATTGTCATAATAAGTTTTTCTTGTTTCACTAAATTTAGTTGTGGATGTCAAATTTAAAATTGAAAGAGGTTTCTGTGATTTTGTTTTGCTTTTTTGGCGCTTATGCTACCTCTGGATTAAACATAGAAGTGAATGACAGAGTAAAATGGAAAATCTGAAGGTTCTTGTGATATAAATTGCGCAATCTCATTGTTAATTTTTAACAATAATTACCATTTGCTTGGGTGGTGTCTTCTATCCATGTCACTGAACAGCTTCTGAAATGTTATTCAGTTGCGTGGATTGTGCTGCTTATATGAAAGTTCAATGGGATTATATGCTTTATTGCTCTTGGTCTCTCTGGATCTGGAGCTTTTCTGGATTTTAAGTGCATTTGAAGAGTGATGCTTATTACATTTTCTGTACCTCTACTTTTGTGTACTGCTTTGAATCTTTTGTCTATTGATATCTCAATAATTTTGTATGAAATTTGGACAGGCCCACAGCATTGACCATTTGGTGATTCCTACTAGAGACTACTGCTTTGCTCCATCTTTAAGTAATATATGCAAAGCTGTAGATTTTATGCATGGTAAGTGTTATTTCCAATGAGATATTAAAGTGAGTCTGAAAGCTTGACCCTCCTTTAATCTCCTGTATGTTCTTAACTTTGTGTTCTGGTGGGTATCTTGTTGAATTTTTGTGCATTTATAAAGTTTGGTTCTATAATGGGGCACTTGCTTTTTAATTGCTTGAATGTCAAGTGCAAACAAAAATATTAAATCTTAAGGTTTGATATGTGCTGATATTATCTATGTTTTCAATCTGCTTGGTGAAGCTCCATTGTTGTGGATTGTTTGGTGTTACGTGCGATCATTAGTGTGGCTGCAAGAGCATCTATGTTGGATTGGGGTCAAAAGAACTCATTTCAGTTAAAATGTTTTTGCTGTTGTTTGAGAGACAGAAATCAATCCAGTGAATTTTCCAAAATTTTAATTGAATTTATTATTGTCATTTGTTGATATGAATTAATCTAGTGCCTCTTGGTAATATCTTGTATGTATTCTTATTGTAAAAGGGGAATTAGTGCTTTGAGGTCAAGATATTTGTGGTAATGAGTTATATGTATTTTGTAAAAGAATAATTTTAGTTGGAAGCATTATTTATCTAAACTTCTTTTTGTTGTTGTCTTGAAGAAAATGCATTGAGCGGTCGTACGACATATGTTCACTGTAAAGCAGGCCGAGGACGAAGCACAACCGTTGTTATTTGTTACCTGGTCAGTGTAACATTGGATAAGGAGTTTTATTTATCTAACTTTTTGTTGAGGCTTCACCTTATTGGGACCTATTGGTTTTTTTTGTAGGTGCAACACAAGCTGATGACACCTGATGCGGCATATGAATATGTGAGATCCATCAGGCCAAGAGTGCTTTTAGCATCTGCCCAGTGGCAGGTATAGTAGTAAAAATCTTGGGAATGATTTTGCGCCATCCTTTTGTTAGGACATGCATACATTAATACTATGAGGTGTAATTTGCAAGTCTCACCATTTTAGTGATGAAAATAATGGTTAGATTTGACGGTTAAATTATCTGTTCAAGCAGCCTATGCTGTTGGTGCATCATTTTGGCTTAAGGCTGTTTATATATTTATTTTGAAATCATAAACAATCTCTTCTGCCACTGGGTTGCTCCAATTAAGTTTTATATCTTTTGGCTTATCAAAATAATAATAATAATAATAATAATGAAAGTACATTCTTGTTGGTTGTGATTGTAGGCTGTTCAGGAGTACTATCATGTGAGAGTAAAGAAGGCTTGTGTGTACAGCAACATAATTGATCAAGTTTTGAGAGCTCCACGGTTGAAGACCTGTCAAGATGTGGTGGCATTTGATGATGGTTCTGTTGTCTTTGTAACAGAATCAGACCTAAATGGGTATGACTCAAGTGTTGTTTCCAATGCTGTTAGACCTGAGATATGGGCTGATTTGAGTGTTGTCTATCGGGTTCGAGTAGCTGGTAAGGCTGCTCTGACGAGAATCTCATGCCTGTGGTTACGGTGTCGTACTCAGCCAAAGATGAAGGGAAATAAACTGGGCAGGGTGAGCAGCTGCGCAATCAGTGCTGATCACCTGGGAGGTATAAGTGTAGACATTCGCGTCTACTGAGTGCTCAATGAAGTTGTATGTAAAGTTGTTTAACAAGTTTTATGTCCTTTTTATTTCTTTTCGTATATAAAAAGCAAATAATGTTTGTTTAGGAGAGTCTTTTAACTGTGTTTTTACACCCATTGTAAATTTGAGTTGTTATGTGTCTTTGAGTTAAATGGAAGTTCAAAAGTACAAGGCATTAAGGCCGAGACACTATAATGCTGCTTCCCTTAACGATGCTTCGATTACATTGCTTCCCTGAATCACTTTGGTCTTGAACGTTGGTTGGAGACCATATCCATAAAAAAAGACAAACTCCCAAACTTTCCTCACTTCATCCGTCTCTGTACTTCTCTGCATTTTCAATTTTCAATTATGATTTCTTTTGTTTCCATTTCCTACATGCTTAGCAGCGTAAAAGTGAGATGAAGCACTAAATCTGATCCTACGGTAAATTTTTTTTTTTTTTTTAATTTTCATTTACTATAAAATAACATTGTTTTTATGATATAATTGAATACGTTGTGTGAAGAATTATAGCATTATTGTTAAACACTTATATTTCAATTTTATTACATGCTAAAATCCCTCATATATATATATATATATTAACGTTACCTTTATTAAATTGCCGAGTAATGACTAACAATATATGTCTAATAACATTACCTTTACTAAATTGCTGAGTAAAGACTAACAATATATGTATTTTGAAGTATTTTTTCAGATGATACAATTGAAGTATATGTATATGTATATAGATTGTCATCATATGTTTGAATCGCTTGGGGCTTCATTTTCAAAAATGTTTAGGATTTGTATGATATAAATTATTAGAAAATGAAGTTTTAATAGAGTATTTTTAACTTTGTATAGCTTGTATGTGTATTATATTCATATTTATATGACACAGCTACTAGATAATTTATATGTTCGAAAAAATGTGGTTTTTGTTAGAATATCAATTATTTTATCATCTTTAAAATTTTATTAAAATAGAAATTATGTTTTAAACTAAATTTCTGTATTTCTATAAATTTTATGTTAATTTCTGTTTATAATGACATTTCGGTTAACACTTTTACGGAATCGTAATAATAAAATTTCCTTCGATATCGCTATTTTCTTTGGTTTAGAGACGTTGATTCCTAACATATTTATGCTCTATTGATTGAAGCACCAATTAGGGACGCATTTTTATTGTTACCAAATTAACTTACAAGCAGATGATCACCCAATCAATCAATATCTATCCTCGAAATATATTTTCCAAATCTTGTATTATGTAAATCAAGGCTCAAAAGGTAGTCTGTCAACCAAAATCCTAATCAATTCCCTAAAGAAGCTTCTGACTGATAAGGGCCAAATGTGGACGATTCATCAAACGCAAGTTCAGAGGATGCTTTGCTCTCTAATCTGTTCCTCTGCTTATGATTAATGCTATGTGCTATAGCATAATTATCCTTCCTTGTTTCCCTGGTCCATTATTTGTCAAGTAAGGCACAACATTCTTTTTCATATTGTCTATGGAGATTTGAAGATGTTCTCCTGGCAAATTGATGTAGTGAACTTTTCCAGCATTATCCAAGGTTTTCAGTCCAATCCAATCTTCATAGTAAAGTGGTGTCGACACATACATAAACATGAAACTGAGATCTTGGATACAAATTGAAAATATACAAAAGTAATGCATGTAGGTGTACATATTTTTTCAATATGTTGTGAGTTTGAAAAGTGAACTCTCCACATTCTAGGATTAAATTCTTAATTATTACAATCCATGAATAAGGATTCAAAGTTAGCTATATCTATATATGATATGAAGTCACTTTATCTTCATCTATGTTAATTGAACACAACCAAGATATTTATCGAAACATAGATTAAGATCAATGATCTGAACCATAGATAAACCACTATTTAACTTCTACTAAGAATTATCATTATTATTATTTTTGCTAACTTCCACTAAGAATTATTATTATTATTATTTTAGCTAACTTTCACTAAGAAGTTACTTGTCAATCTTTGTTTTTTTATTATTATATTATTATTTTAGCTAACTTCCACTAAGACGTTACTTGTCAATATTTGCTTTATTATTATTATTATTATTAAATAAAGTTTTTTTTATTATTTTTTTATGAGGTAAAAGTGGACTGTAGGCCCCATCCAGATAATATCCAAACCGAGAAGTTTCCTTGGGTACCAACTACCAGCGTGGTGTCATTCCCAAACCGTTTGAAAGTGAGAAAAAAAAAAAAAAAAAAGGGATAAATAATGAATATGCTTTAAATATTAATTACAATTGAGTTAGTAAATTTAAAAAAATTTTAAGAGAAATCATCTTAAAACAAATACTTTTACTTATGGGATAATCCTAATTTCCTCCCTGTAGTTTGAACAAATAGCCAAAATCCCCCCTAACTTTGAAAAATTTTTAACTGTGAGGGGGGATTTTGGCTATTTATTCAAACTACAGGGGAGAAATTGAGATTATCCCTTCTATAATTAATAATTATTATGTATTTTTATTTTAAATTATATATTTTATTAAAAATAAATCATTTAATAAATCCTAACCAAATTATTTATATATTTCTAATTTTACATAAATTATTTTTTATTGATAATAAGAATATATATTATTTTAAACAATAATAGTTTGACAAAATATTGATTTCACATAGCTTATATATTCTTTTTAATTTATAAAATATGTATCCTTAAAATTGTTATGCAAATATAAGGATTCAAGTTACTAGTAACATATAATAATAATAATTTGTTGGATATTAATGAAAATAAAATTGAAAATATGTATATTTAAGAAGGATGGTTATGGAAGAAAATATATCAATTAAGATTAAATGATTAGACGTTAAGTGATAAGTTAGAATTTCTAAGGGATCGTTTGTTTTTTCGTCTGAAGACTGAACAGTGCTACTGAAGGCTGAAGATTGAATAGTGACTGAAATATGAAATTTTATAAACATGTTTGTTTGTTTTTTTTTTTTCCTTACCTCTGAATGTATAATAATTTTGTTTGTTTTTTAAAGTTAAAATTATCTGAATATTAGCAATTTGACATTTATATCATTTTATTATTAGTTGTTAAGTAACTTTATTTAATATGATACAAACAATTACAATAAATTATTTAATAAATATTAAAACATTTATATATATAATATTTTGATTCATAATTAAAATAAGATGAATTATTATAGTATAGTCAATTAAATTTATATATTCAAATAAAAATAAATAAAATAGTCTTAAATTGAATTATTATTACAACAAAAATTGAAATTATAAAGTAATATACATCGATAACAAAAAAACAAATTTGATAAAAACTTAGAGATAAAAAATCAAAAGGAGAAACTTTGAGGTTCTGTTATACACAAACAAATTTCTATCAATATACATAAATCAAAAATACCAATAACACAGTGAAGTTTTAACAAATAAACACAATATGAGCTACTCCACAAGTAGATTAATAAAGAAAATCAATAAAGATTCTTACTGAAATTTGATTGGAGAAATATAGTAATTTAGCTATAGAAAAAATTGATGTTGAGACGTTTAGAGTTTTTATTTTTCAATGTTGTTTGTTAAAGCATGAAAAGAAATTTGTATAATATAAAACTATGATAAACTTGGAAATATGTTATTTTAGGAAGGATAAACTTGGAATAATATATTTATAAAATCATTAACTGATTTTGTATTAAGTAAAAAGTCAAAAATATAATTTTTTTAAGTGGTTTTTGGGTTGTTTTAAGTGGTTTGACCACTTAAAAAAACATAAAAATCCTTAATTAGCCTAATTTAGCACCATTAAATGTTAAGTGCAAAAAACAAACAACCTCTAACTTTTATTTTAAGTTGTTTTTTAACAAATTTAAAAGGGGTATATTCAATCTAGAGTTTATTGGAGTGAATGAATATTTTTTTAATGATAGATTTGGTGAAATTCACAAATTATCTAGATTCCATATTGATTTTGTTTTTAAAAAATTTAATGAAATATTGAAGAGAATGGTAAGATTTGTTATTATTATTTTTTTTCTTAAAAATCACTTAAAAATCCATTTAAATTCATCATTTAAATGAAATATGTAAAGTTAATAACTTTTTAAATACACATAGAATTTATTGGATTTCATACAAATATGAATTTAATATACCTAAATGTTGTTAGATTTTATATAAATATAAATTCAATACACCTAAATTTTAAAGGATTTCATACAAATATGAGATTTTGGATTGAAAGTGATAAGTTAAAAAAACACACAACCTATGAGTCTTAATCAAACATGTGTTTAAATTGGAAGTCAATTTCATTTCTAAAATTTTGCAGAGGTTTATGGATGAACACGTTACATCAAATCAACCCAATACATCTTTCACGGAATTTTCAATCAAGTTTATGGGTCTTGATGTTGAAAAATCTACCCTTATGGTTCTGGAATTAATAAAAGAAAACTTTTAAGACATTAAAGATGTGAAAAGATGAACGAATACAGAGAGAGTAGGTCTCAACTTCAAGATATGAATTTACTTTCAGTTTGAAAAATTTGTACTGATGTTTTAACAATAATAAGTGACAAATACATCCTGAACTTCTAATTTATATATTTGTTTATTAGATTTCGTAAATGTTGTCTACTTAGCTTTAGAACTTCTCAGTACATAAATTGCCTTGTTTTACATCCTTACTCTACTTTGTATATCTTTACTGGAAGAGACACACTAGTATTTATTCATGAACGAATAGAAATTTTTTGTAATAAGTTATTGATAATTTATTATAATATTATAATTAAGATTTGGCTACCTCATTAGTTAGGTTAAGGTTTTTCATCGATAACAATCCTTAAATTTATAACTAATCTAAGGTTTATTGATAAATATAACTATAATTATTATGTCCATCTTAAATTATTAAGAGATTAAAACTATATTAATCTTTAATTGTTGCTTAAGTGCGTGAAGTGGGGTGGCTTAGTGGTAGCCACACCACACCTATGCCTTATTTCTAAGGTTATGGGTTCGATCGTGCATCTTCCCACTAAATAATTTGTGGGCAATTTTCAAGTTCTTCCTTTCGTTTGGGAGCTTTTGTATCCTCTTATTTCAATAAGTTTTAGTTTTGGGCTGCGTCTCAGTGTTCTAATCAAAAGAGTTTGGTAGATGATTACATACTAAAGTGTGCGTGCAATGACACAATGTTTAAGCAGTTGATTGTCACCAAATTTGGACACAATTTTGGAATGGTAACTGTCAGTAGATTTGTTAATATTAACACACCATCTGAACAATAAATCACAAACTTTATGCATAGTGACAAATTTTGAAATGATATACTATCACTAGATTTACATATAGTGATAATTTTGTCACTAATTAATATCCACTAAAAATGAGTTACCAACAATTTAACAATGAGTTACTAATAATTAAAGTTTGTGACAACTATATGAACAATGATTCTCTGTTAATTTTTTATTTATGCTAATTTTTTTATAAGATGAGTTTAAATTTATGTGATGTATGAGAGAGAAAAAAAAAATAATTTAACCATTCATTATTTTTTAAGCTGATGTATTATTAGATTATCAAAAACTTATTTTTCTGACATGTGACTTCAATTGTCACAAATACTTTTAGTGATAGGGTAAAAGCAATACATTTTTAGTGACACTTCTTCCGTCATAATATTGATTTTGTGACAAATTTTTGATATCAAGTGACAGTTATTATTATTATTATTTAAGAATGGAGAATGTTATTCTAAAAGATCAGCTCTTATAACCGTTGAAATAAGAATTGGACAACATTCCATCCAAACATGATCAAGCGACAGTTTTTGCTGGGTCACTATAGGTCATTTTTATTGTGGTGAGACTTTGTTTCCCTACTGGTTGATTTGTCAAGTAAGGAACAACATACTTCTTCAAATCGTCTGCAGAGATTTCAAGATGACCCCCTGGCACACTGACGTAGTGAACTTTTCCAGCATCATCCAAGGTTTTTAGCCCGATCCAATCTTCGGTGTAAAGTGGTGTCTACAGAGACAGGTACATGGAAACAAAACTAAGATCTTGAATATAACTTGAAAAAACAGAAAAGCAATGCAATTGTGTGTATACATGTTTTTCAATATGTTGCTTCAAAAAGTGAATGTTCCACATTTTGGGATGAAACGCTTATATCACTGAAGTTCAGCAATGATAGGATTCAAAGTTAGTTACATCTACATATTAAATGAACTTTATATTCTTCTACATTAAACGAAGACATTAAAGACATTAATTGGAATACCTGTTAAGGTTACTAATATGAACTATAGAACTCGCCAAGAAATGAATATTAATATAAGAAAATAGATAATCCGTTGTTCAACTTCCACCAAAAAGCTACTCGTCAAATTATAGTTTGGAATAAAAAAGGAGGAAAAAAATACCTGTTGTGGGGGTAAAACTGGATTGTAGGCTCCATCTGGATAAAATCCAAACCAAGCGGTTTCTTTAGGGATCAGAACTTTGTCATTCTTGAACTGTTGAAAGTAGAAATATCAAATGGTAACAGGATGAGCATGCTTTAAATGTTTATTAGGATTTAGCTAAGAAGGTTAGGATAAAGTTATTTTACAACCGGAGAAATAAATTACTTCTGAATTACGTACTTTAATAAGCACCAAGTTCTGTAAGCTACTAAATTTATCCTTGTAAGTGGGGTTCCTCTGCTCAGGGAGTTCGTTGTTAAGCTTCGGAAGATACTTGCACTTTTTCAAATAGTCCGAGATATCCTGGATTGTAAGAATTGATTCTGATAATTAGGTGTAAACTTGTTGCAAACAAAATTGCTAATTGAAAGAACATAGCAGGTTCATATTCATTCTATTACAATGCAAATATACACAAACAAAATTTCTTTTTAAAAAGTCAAAAACAACAAGTAAAGAAAATGCACAAACAGAAACATATAATCGAAAATAGAAGAATCTGTCCATACAAGGAATGATCTATACAAAATAAAATATTATCATAAACAGAGAATTAAACTTCAAAGTCCTGTAGGATTTCGTGACAGCATTGCTTCTAGAACAAATTCATATCCACAAGTATGCATTACAAAAAATGTCCTTGGTATCAAAATACACTACTTACATTTGGAAACTTAATATACCCACTTGGAGCCAAATGATCCTGCAATTTCATGTATAAAAATAAAGCATCAAGCCATGTTAGAGACATCAAACTAGAAACAACATGACCAGTAAATGTTTGGGGTTAAAGTCTAAAAAACTTTAAATATTGAAAATAGCACAATAATGTTGATTAACAGTTAAATCAAACTCAGAGGCAAGAAGCATACTTGAATAATATCAGAGTAGATCTCAGATTTGAGCAGCTCGTTAACTATTTTGCATAAAGCTTCAGACTACAGAAGCACAATCAATAACATCTATCAGAATTTAAGATAAGACAATAAAAATTCAAATGAGAGTATAAATAATATGTACTGTTCTTCCAAGTTCATTCCAACTGTACGTCTAGTAGTCACCAAATGTAGCACAAACATCCTGGAGACTAGAATTAGTATCTAGTCCATGTTACTAAAATTGATGAATGTTTGTGCTGGCACTTCCAATTTAATTGACAGCTAGCTAGTTGTCTAGTAAACAAATTCACTTTCTATCTTTGTCAAAGAGAAAAGATCAAGTGGCATGCAGCAAATTTATCCCTACAAAGAGTATCTGTTTCAAACAATATATACTAGACTCATTGCCGATAGTGCCGCGTAATTATACGAATATATGTTTAGAGTTCATATCCAGCCACTGATTCCTGCTTCAGTCATCACATACTTTTTCTTATTTATTCTTCCTTTAGTTTTAAAAAAGTCAGCTTGACAGATTGAATATTCACATTACTACTAACCGTACAACGAGGCACAGCAGCAATGCCAGCATGAGGTCCTCCTAAAGAGATATAATTTCTAACCTGTAACAATGATTCATAAGTGAAAATTATGATTTATGTTATATTAGGAAACAAATAATTCACGGAATATCGTAACCGGTAATGTATGAAATAAATAATTACTAAATATTATAATCAGTAATGCCTGCTATTCAAATATTAAAACAATAAATATTGTAACCGGTGGTGTATATTGAACACTGATTCAGCAGAGACATCTTTTATGCTGATACACCGGTGTGAGGTGCAAGAATCATGGTTTAAGAAGCAATGAAGAAAAGCAGGGCGCTTACAAAATAATTATATTACATTAAGCAACTGCGTATTAAACAGGTTCTTACCGGAGGTCCACCTTCACAAAATTCTATAAGACCTCGAGCTACCATGTTTCCCTGTAAAATCAAGCAAAAGATTAAGAACGAAACCACTGGACAAAAGTTGTCAGAGCACTAATGTTAAATAAAATTAAAATAAAGAAAAACTGCCGTGTTCAATATAAACATTACATTTTACTGTTATCTATTTCTTTAATAATTAGATAATAGATAAGGTTAGAGGTTCTCTATATTCTTACAAACTTAAACTATAAAACAATAGATTAAATTGTAATAGAAGATTCAAATGACATCGGGTCCAAATGGATTTTAAATATCCACACAACTTTTATAACATGTAAACAATCTTGCATATGTACAAGTGCCGCTTCCAATTGATCGGGTCATGTAGGAGAAGGGCAAAATAAAGACATCATTCAATTATACAAAAAATGACCATTTTTGAAGCATGTGACATAACAAAATTGCCTGAGATTACAATGCTGCAATTACAATGTATTACCTGGGATTGACCAACTATGTTGTAACCTTCACTCAGCTCTTTCATTTGCTTCACCTGTGGGTATGACAGACTGTCAGAATCAGTTAAAACTAGCAAAGTAGGCCGGTGAATAAAGCACAAGTACGAGAGGGCTTCATTACCTTGTCACAAACAATGTTTGCCTGAAACATAAAAAACAGATCAGTCCACAAGCAGAAGATTAGAAACATGCATCCACAATGACAAGCCTAGTACCTGTTCACTGAGAGGCTTAAGCCAGGAATCTAATTTCCCATTCCCAATTTCACTGCACCATAAAAAGAAATGGAGTATCATCAAAAATGGGGAGAAAGCAATATGAGCAAACCATTTAGATAATTTACACAGTTTTCACCAAGACTTGACAAATTTGTGGAGTAACTTATTCAGAACAGGCCAAAAAACATCAGAAATGGTTTATCATCATTAACAATAATTATTCCTTGGACCAAAATAATAACTCAAGCACAGAACATAGTAACTATGAATTATTCTTAGTTTCCAATGCACTTTACTGTATACTTGGTGGGCAACCATCATCATCAGCAGGATCAAATTAAAAACTGTTGAAAAAAGAGCAACATACATGCAATATCCTTTAGAACCAGAAAGGCTGCTGAGATTCCCAGTGAACTCTGTCACTCCTCCGACGCACTGATTATCAACACCTATCAAACATCATTATAATATTAGATTAAATTGATTTTTAAATATATTAAATATGAAAATTTAAAATTTTAATTATAAAGAAGAATAAATTTTATTTACTAATTGACGTTTAAATTATTAATTTCATAAAATATTTTTAATGAATTATATTAAATATATTTGTTATAATAAATAATTTATATATTTAAAATAAAGAAAACATAGTTATATAAATATTAAAAAAAAAAACAAACAGACAAACAACAGATTCCTACCAACGTAGGAGTTGGAAGCCGGTTTTCATTTCCAATCCTAACAGGAAATGAAGGTGGATCCCGCAAGGAAAATATTCCTTGGCTTCTCAAGCCCAAAATATATGATTTGGTAGGGTTGAGATTTGAGATCTCATCCGACTCACCAAATCCTATCAAATAAAATAAGAGTTTGTAACTTGGTAACAGTTAGGAACTTGCAAGTCCAATCAATTAACATGCTTATGACTCTACAATGAACGTTCTAATCACACAAATAAAATAAGAAAGCAACACAGCCTAACAAACAAAAGTCACATTTCAATAATTCAACAGAATCAAAATAATAAAATAAAAATCCAGAATTTGTATCAACATTTTCTCAAAAAAAAAAAAAAAAGAGTTGGTATCAACATAAAAATAAAAGAAGAGCAAGAAGAGGGTGACAATTACCATGGAAAACTATAAAGGGAATGGAGAGACAAACTGGGAATATAAAAAACAAGACAAAAATGGAGAAAAAATTGATGGGTAGGGAGTGAAAAGCCATGAAACCGAAGATGAACAACAGTCTTAGCTCTATAGCTATCCGAGTCTGCAACAAGTTTTAAGGGAAACGTTGGATATAAATATTAATAAAATGGAGGTTGGTGACTGGTTAACAATCGCCAAAAAACGCGAAGACAAGAGGATCGTATGAGTCACAGCTCCCTTTTGATTGTGTTACTCCTTATATTAAGGTGTCAGGTTGAGGTTGCTCATATACTCTTCCAAGTCACCGTTTGGAGAATCCCTGAATGTTCTGTTCTGTCAACCACGCTGTCCTTACTTGGATTTTGCATATCCTGAAATGATTGTAAAAATTATGAAACATATCTGTGAAGGATTGGTTTTGGGTGTCCCGTTAAGGTAAAGACAATAATATTAATAAATGCATCTACCAATTAAGATGGAATAAAAATAAGAATAATGTCAACTTTATAGAGAGTAAACCGCACATCTAAAAATTTGTCTAATATGATAAATTTATATATAATTATTATATCATCAATATATCATCACAAAATTAATTTGGTAATTATAAATCAACTTCTCATATCTTAAATAAAATTTTTGGGTAATTTTTTAAAAAATGCATCATTATTCCTCTCCTAAATGTTACTTAAATTCTATCGTTCTTTTAAATTATTATCTAAATATTTTATTCAAGTAACGTAATAAAAAACGAAAGGAATGTCTCCCGCAATAAATAAAGGTTAATATGGGTTTTTTAATAAAGACTAATATGAATTTGGGCTTCCTCATGCAATACAATTTATTAATGACTAGCTATATTTACACCCCTCTAAAATTATATATACACCGCCGACTATAAAATTTTCAAAACTCCAATATTATCCTCCACTAACGCCATTGAAAAAACAGTTAAAGCAAACAGTATTGAATCTTTAACCGTGAATGGTTTTCATATATAATAGTAATACATACACAGTACTTGATAATGGTGGCCTTGCCAGCGCCGTTGGGGCCGACGATTAAAGTTAAGGGTTTGAAAAATGTGAGCATATTCTTGTTTTGCGGGTTGAAGTTCTGGATTCCTTTTATAAGCATCTTGTCTACCATGCTCCTTTTGTTTGAATTATCATCAACAGTTTGAAACAGAAGAGATATTCCCATTCAAACCGAGAGGGAAAACCAGTTGTTGCTTGGACGGAATGACCAATGTAGTGTCTCCAGTAAGCATTAGGGAACCGATGATAACTAGGGGCAATCTTATATAAATGTAAGGGAGAATTTTATTGTGATACCTATATTTTTAAGAAATTTCTCGTTTTTAATTACAAACCCGTCTATATCCACATGGTATCTTACATTTCAAATGTACATAATTTTAGTCTATTTGACCAGAATTTTAACACTCAAAGCTAACAGAAATTATATATTGACTATTTTACCCTTAATCTAAAATCACTATATTACCCTTTATAAAATGAACAAAAAAAAAATTAAATTAAATTTACACACTCCATCAAGTTGTGATAGATGATGAAGATTCAATTTAAAAATTAAAAATTAAAAAAATACATTTAATTTAAAATTTTAAATTTAAAAATTTAAAAATACATTAACGATGTGTATGTATATTAGGCTCTTTGATCCATCAAAATAATTTTTTGAATTAAATTTAAATTCTTGTTTGAAGAGGTATATCTTTGTCTAAGGTGCAACTCTTCAAATAGAGGGCACTGGTTAAAAAAGGCCTAACCTTTTTGGAAAGACATATTAGTGCCTATATATATGGTTTTTAAATTCAGATTAATAACTCAATTTTTCTGATTTCTAATTTCTGTCATTTTGCTCTTTATAAATATATTGTTCAATTAAGAGGAAATTGTTTTGGTTTGAATGGTTATTAGTTCAATGCTGTAAACTAAGAAATCAAATAAGTTGAATCTTGAAAGATAGCCACCAAAGTGTTTTTCGAGCATAAGGGGTGAAAACATGTCTTTAGGGCATTAAAAGTACTACGCAAATCTCTATCTTCATTCAAGTAAGCGAACTCTTATTTCTTTTATTTCAAGTTGTTTAACTTTTATTTTTATGGTTTTGTTTTGTGGTTACTTTTACTTGTTGACTAATACAATATTTGTTTAAAATAATATTTATATGATATATTTTTATATGTAAAAATCATATTGATTGTGATTGTTTTTATAATGCTAACTTCTTCTCTTCAATCTCATCCACTTCAGAATCTCACTCTTCTTTATCCAACATTATTCCAATCAAATTCTCTTTCTTCTTCTTAGTTCAACATCTCTCCCTTCTTCTTTTTCTTTTTTCTTCTTCTCTTCTTTCTTTTTTTTTTTCCTTCTCTGGTGATCTCACAAACCTGCGAGTCACTTGGTTGATATCAACATGAGTCATGCTAGGACAAGCCAACATTCCTATGATTTGTAAAATTCACCAAAAAAGGAAGAAGAAAATGAAAGAAGAAGAAAAGAGAGGAGGAGGAAAATAAGGAGAGGGAGAGAGAGGCAAATGAGGTATACTAGAGTTTGAGAAATGAAAAAGGAGGAAAAAAAAAATCAGGGTAGAAAAAATGAGAAGGGAAGTTCTATCCAAAGTAAAATGAATTACGAATTTGTGATACAAATGGTAAAGGTATTTACAACAAATAGATTAATATTATCTAATCTTATTTTAAAACCTAATTTCTATCATTTATTCAAATTTAAAAATAAAACTACAATTATTTTTTAATAAAAAAATATATTTTTTTTTTGCATTGTAATTGATTTAAATAAAACTATATAATTTTATAAATAGGTTATTATCATTTTACCCCCTAAAATGAAAATTATTGTCAAACAACTATTGGTTTCAAAAGTAATATTCAAAAAACCCCATATCATTAATGGTTTAAAATCAAATAGTGATTTGGGGTTAAAAATGACGATTTTATTAGTGGCTAAGGGTAAATAGATAAATTCAATGAGACTTTAAATACATAAAACCCTAACTCAATTCTTCTCTCTCTATCTTTCTCTTTTCTTTTTCTCTCTCTACTGTCATCCTTCTCCTCCCTTTAACCCTCCATCTTTCTCTCTTCTCTTTATCGGCCAACTCTCCATCTTCCTCTTTTCTCTTTACTGACCTCACTTGCAGCTTTGTCTGCATCAGAGAAGCCTCTGTTCAAGAGAGCAATGCCGTTTAAAGCCTTCAAGAACCAGTCGTCGAACTTAGTGGTGCTCTCGATGGATTGAGGCCTCCAATTGGGTTGGAATAAGAAGAGATGGAGGCAGTATAAGCCAGTTGGAAGAGGTCCACTCGTACTCTTTGATCTTATTCTCGAGGTCCTCGTTGGTCATCCTCAGGGAGAATGATTGGCAACCCCCTTAACGGTGCTGGCTAATAAGAAGAAATGGAGAGATCCGGACGGATTTGGATTTGTTTAATTTTTGTTTATTTATTTATTATTATTTTTTTTTGGTGTTTGGTTGTAGAGAAATTGATGGACTTTTTTGTGATTATTAATGGATGAAGTGTTTTATTATTATTATTATTATTATTTATTTTTGTATTTTTGTTGGGAAACTTTGATTGTAACCCAGATCTTGAACATGATTTCAAGATCTGAAAACTTTGTATTTTGTATTTTTTGTTTGTATTATTTCATTTTTATTTTAGTTTTTTATTATGGTGATAGATTTGAGTTTGAATCCAGATCTTCAACTTCAAGTTGAAGATCTAGATTTAACTAAGGGGTTGTTTATTTTTTATACTTAACACTTAATGGTGCTTAATTAGGCCAATTAAGAGATTTTTGTTTGGTTTTTTAAGTGGTCAAACCACTTAAAAAACCCAAAAATCACTTAAAAAAATAAGTTACATTTTTTGACTTTTCACTTAATACAAAATCACTTAATGATTTTATAAATATATCATTCCAAATTTATATTCCTAAAATAACATATTTCCAAATTTATCATAGTTTTACATTATACAAATTTCTTTTAATGTTTTAACAAAAAATATTGAAAAATAAAACTCTAAACATCTCAACATCAAATTTTCTATAGCTGGATTACTATATTTTTCCAATCAAATTTCAGTAAGAATCTTTATTGATTTTCTTTATTAATCTACTTGTGGAGTAACTCATAGTGTATTTATTTGTTAAAGTTTCACTGTGTTATTAGTGTTTTTGGTTAATTCAATTTAAGACCATTTTATTTGTTTTTATTTGAATATATAAATTTAATTGATTTTACTATAATAATTCATCTTATTTTATAATGAATCAAATATTTTATATATATATGTGTTTTAATATTTGTTAAATAATTTATTATAATTATTTGTATCATATTAAATAAAGTTACTTAACAACTAATAATAAAATGATATAAATGTCAAATTGTTAGTATTCAGACAATTTTAACTTTAAAAAACAAACAAAATTATTATACATTCAGAGGTAAGGAAAAAAAAAACAAACATGTTATCAAACTTCAGATTTCAGTCACTATTCAGTCTTCAGTCTTCAGCAGCACTGTTCAGTCTTCAGACAAAAAAACAAACAACCCCTAAATCTCTCATCTGGTTTGAATACATATATTTTTAATTTACTATATTTGTTAGGAATATTAATATTTTAAAAATTAATGTCTACAATTGGGAAGTTGAAGATCTGGATTTAAACTCAGATCTCTCATCTGGTTTGAATATATTTATTTTTTTAATTTACTATATTTGTTAGAAATATTAATATTTTAAAAATTGATGTCTACAATTAGGAAGTTGAATATTTGGATTTTAAACTCAGATCTCTCATCTGGTTTGAATATATTTATTTTTTTAATTTACTATATTTGTTAGAAATATTAATATTTTAAAAATTGATGTCTACAATTGGACGGTTGAGATTGCTCTTTATGAAAAAAAAATTATAATTAATTAATAATAATAATAATTTAAATTAAGAAATTAATTTTTTTTTTTTATTTTTTATTTTTTTTATAATTTATTTTATTTTGTTATAAAGGGTAGTTTGGTAATTGATTAATTTGTTTTGTTTTTTATTTTTTTATTTTTTAATATAATAAGGGCATTTTTGGTCTTTTGATGTTTTATCATAAAACCACTAAAATTTGGATGGAAACCACTTTTTTTTGGCTAATATTTTGAAAAGTGGAGGTAAACTGATATTATTTATCATTTTAGCAGTTTTTAAGATTTTTTTCTTTTATATATGTATGAGAAAAATCATACGTTAATTAAACCGTTTTCCCGTAAATATGGGTCTCACATTTTATTGTTAGGATATAACATTCGCATCAACCTTAACGATTCATCTGGTCCATTTTGTGTGGAAAAACCAGCGTTGGACCGTCCCATGTTTTACGTAGTGGTGCATCATTTTATTTTCTTTGTTTCCCCGTGACTACTTAATTTTTATGGTGTTTAAAATAGACCAGTAGCTTTTTTCTTAAATGGTGATGCTGCAATTTTATGTATTTTATACGCCGGTATTAGACTGGTATAATATTTTACAATTTTCCTCTTTAGCACATTCGTTTTAAAAACTTCGGTGGATTACATTGATTGTCACGTGGACTATACATGCTGCATTCAGTAGTTATATACCGAACCTCTGTGACATATTGAAGCATTTGTGCTGCTGATTCACTTTGATTCCAAAATTTAATGTTACTTGAATGTTTGTTGGTCATTAGATGTTAATAAATGAATTCATTTGTATGTTTGATTACCTTAATGGTTAGATCACTTTTTCGAACAATTATATTCATTGCATTAATTGTAATGATAGTTATTGAAATAAATCCAATTGTTGTAATTATTGAATAAAACTACCCAATCAGTAAAGTAGTCAACTCTTTTTTTGGATATGAATCTAAACAACCTAGCATTAAGTTACAACCTCATATCGCATATCCCAAGAAAATTGCCATCCCACTAATGTTGCAAGAGCTGTACAGACAAGGAGAAGAAAAATTGGTTGCAAGAAATCGAAGGGAAAGTTACAATCAGGCAACTTGAGTTTATCCAAACTAAATCCGCTGCCAAGTCTTGTTAACATTATAGAAAATTATCCATGACGTAGACCTGGACTATTAAATTTAGTGGCAACTTCAACTTTCGTCAGGAAAGTGATGCTTTGATTACTTTTGTTTCAAATGTTGGTTGGACCCAACCATTGTCCATGTGTTGTTGTTAGTTCAGAGAAATATGAGTTAATTCCTAACATAATTATGCTCTATTGATTGAAGCATAAAAGGAATGAGCACCAAACTTAGCAATGCTAAGGTTTTTTTAAATAAATTGTGGTTGAGGTTTTGACAAACTAATGCAATAACAAAGCTTTTTACAAATGCTGGAAGTTTTTAGTAGCCAACATTCTGGGAGCATTACTGAAATAGGTTACATGCAGATAATCCTCCCCATCAATCACTACTTGAACTGTATTTTCCGATTGTGGTATCAATATAAATCAAGGCTCAAAAGGTGATTTGTCATCCAAAAACCCCAATCATTTCCTCAAAGAAGCTCTTGACTGATGAGGGCCAACTATAGGATGATGATCCATCAAACACAAGTTCAGAGAACGCTTTGCTCTCTAACCTGTTCATCTGCTTTCTGTGATTAACGCTATGAGCTCTAGCATGATTATCCTCATCCAAACTTTGTTTTCCCGGTGCCTGATTTGTCAAGTAAGGCACAACATAATTCTTCATATCGTCTATAGAGATTTTAAGATGACCTCCTGGCACACTGATAAAATGAACTTTTCCAGCATTATTTAAGGTTCTTAGCCCGATCCAATCTTCAGTATAAAGTGGTGTCTACACAGACAATTACATGGAAACAAAACTAAGATCTTGAATGTAACTTGAAAAAATAAAAAAGCAATGCATATATGTACACATGTTTTTTTAATATGTTGCAAGTTTGAAGAGTGAATGTTCCACATTTTGGGATGAAACACTTAATTACTACAATCCTGATAGGATTCAAAATTAGTTACATTTACATATTAAATGAACTTTATTTTCATCTATATTAGACATCCAAGACATTCATTAGAACACAGGTTAAGACCGATGACCTACACTATAAAACTCATAGAGAAATGAATTTTATTATAAAAACACAGATAAACCATTATTCAACTTCCACGAATTGTCAAAGTATTATTTCCAAAAAAAAAAAAAAAAAAAGAGAGAGAGAGAGAAAATACCTGTTGAGGAGATATAACTGGACGGAAGGCCCCATCTGGATAATATCCAAACCAAGCGGTTTCCTTAGGTATCAGAACGATGTCATCCTCAAACTGTTGAAAGTAAAAGTAACAAATGGAAAAAAGGATGAACATGTTTCAGATGTTAATTAGGATTAAGCTAAGAAAGTTAAAACAAGATTATCTGGAGGATGAAGTTAATTTTACAACTGGAGAAACAAATTAAGATTATCTGGAGGATGAAGTTAATTTACAGCTGGAGAAACAAATTACTTCTGAATTACCTTGATAAGCACCAAGTTCTGTAAGCTACTAAATCTATCCTTATAAGTGGAGTTCCTCTGGTCAGGGAGTTCATTGTTAAGCTTCGGAAGAAACTTGCATTTTTTCAAATAGTCCGAGATATCCTAGATTGTAAGAGTCAATTTGATCATTACATGTAAAATTATTTTAAGCAAAATAGCAAACAGAAATAACACGGCAGGTTCATATTCATTCCTTTACTATTCAAATATATACAGGAAGAAATATCTTAAAAAGTTGAAGAAAGAAAAGCCACAAACAGAAACAAGTAATCACAAACAGAAGGATCATCCATACAAGGAATGATCCATGCAAAATAAAACATTATGACCTGTAGGATTTTGTGACTACACAGCTTCTAGAACAAATTCATATCCATACACATCCATAAGACAAATTTCCTTTAGGCGTATTGAAGCAGACCACTTACATTTGGAAACTTAAGATACCCACTTGGAGCCAAATGATCCTGCAATTTCATGTATAAAAATAAAGCATCAAGCCATGTTAGAGACATCAAAGTAGAAACATGATGGCCAGTAAACGTTTAATAGGATTAAAGTCTAAAAAACTTTAAATATTGAAAATAACACACTAATGGTGATTAACAGTTAATCAAATGCAGAGACAAGGTGCATACTTGAACATAATCACTGTAGATCTCAGATTTGATCAGGTTGTTAGCTATTTCACATAAAATACCAGACTGCAGAAGCATAATCAATAACATCATTAGAATTTAAGATAAGACACGAAAAATTCAAATGAGAATATAACTATCGTGTACCCGTTTGTACAAATTCATTCTAACTGTACATCTAGTAGCCATCAAATTTAGCACAAACATACTAGAGACTTGATTTAACATCTAGTCCATGTTACGAAGTTTGATGGTTATAAGTATAAGCAATATAATCCATTGCCCAGATGTTTGAGCTGGTTTTTCCAACTCAATTAACAGCTAGTTGTATGGCAATCAAATTCATTCTCCATCTTTGTTCGTCAAAGAGAGAAGATCCAGTGGCATGCAGCAATATATTAATCCCTGCACGAGCATCTGTTTCACACAATATATACTTGCCCAGCAGCAGCAATTCATTTTCAACAATACCGTGGGGTTGTACGAATATATGTTTAGGATTAGTATCTAGCAAACTTACTCCTGCGTCGGTTATCACATACTGTTTCTTATTTCGTTTTCCTTCTCTAACATATATTAATGAGAATATATTAGAGTAGAAAGTAAGGGTGTTTTCCATGTATGCTAGATCATTTGATGGCTTTTAGGAATAACTTTAGACTTTAGAGCTTTTGGACCTAATACCAGGATAATCTTCACCACTCACCTTTGTTGACGTATATGGAAAGGAAGAAGATGTTAAATTAGATTTCACAAATCTGAATCACTTTAGTTTTAACTGATTGAAAATTCACACTACAACTTACCCCACAAAGAGGCACAGAAGCAGTACCAGCATGAGGTCCTGCTAAAGAGATATAATTCTTAACCTGTAACAATAATTCATATGTGAAAATTATAATTTATGTTACATAAGGAAACAAACAATTCACAGAATATTGTAACCAGTAATGTACGAAACAAACACAGAAGTATTGAACACTGATTCCACACTTTTTTTATGCTGATTCATCAGTGTGAGGTGCAACATTCCTAGTTTTAAAAAGCAATGAAGAAAATATGGGCATTTCAAAATAATTTTTGGCACAGAGTGACTAGTAGCAAAAAGGAAAGCCCAAATGATACAGACAACTTTTTCAATCTCTTGATTATGGTAGACCACAAAGATCAGAGGCTTGTGAAGCAGTTATAGATAAATGCAGGGTATCAAAGAAGCAAAGCCACTTATGCAGTGCATAAAAATTTATATAAACTACAGTTACTTTTAGAAACAAATCATTCTCCAACAGAGAATCTCCATACATTTACTTCTAAATGGATATAAACTTTCTTTTTCCAATAATTTCTTCCATCAAAATATTCCTTGAGAAGATACGAGTGTGAAGGTTTTGAATTGGTACATAGGTTTCGTCTTATATCATTCTCATGGCATTACCCTTTCAAAAACTCAGCAAACTCATTCTTCATCAGCAACTGAGATGGGAAAGAAGAGAACTTAATAATTATGCAGCTAAATCATAAAGAATATAAGCATACCTTTTCTCAAGGTTCAATAAACATACAAATCTAATATATGTACATGTCAAGAAAATAACAAGCTAACCATAAACCAGGTATGCAATGGGATATGCAAGGGCATAACGATAGAGACCCTCTGGTATTAATGAATTTTAGAACTAGTTATTGGAAATTATTACATTAAGCAACCTCATATTAAACTGGTTCTCACCGGAGGTCCACCTTCGCAAAACTCTATAACACCTCGAGCTATTAAGTTTCCCTGTTAAATTACGCAAAAAGATTATGAATGAAACCAGTATACACAGGTTGTTAGAGCATTAATGTCATATAAAAGGAAAACAAACCCCGTGCCACCCCCCACCCCCCCCAAAAAAAAAAAAAAAAAAAAAAGAGGAAGAAGAAGAAGTTGTTGCATTCTGTATTAACATCAAGAAACAAAAAGAGAATCAACCATAAGAATGCAGATGAAAGAAACTTTACACTTCACTGCAATCTATCTATCTATCTCTATAGAAATTAATTAATAGACAAGATCAGAGATTCTTTATATTCTTACAAACTAAAGTTGTAGAATAACAGATCGAATTGTAACATAAATTTTAGATGGAGATTGAGACCAAATTGACCGTTTAAATATTCACACAAGTCTTAAAGCATGTGAACAATCTTGCAGATGACAAGTGCCTCTTCCAATTTGATCAGGTCATGAAGGAGAAGGATCAAATAAAGACATCATACAAGAAAGTGACAATTTTATGAAACATGCCACCTTAAAAACATGCCAACAATTACAATGTTCCAATCACAATATATTACCTGGGAGAGACCAACTATGTTGTAACCTTCACTCAGCTCTTTCATTTGCTTCACCTATAGCCATATGACGACATGTCAGAAGCAGTTGAAAGTAATAAAATAGGCCAGTGAATAAAGCACAAGTATCAGAGGGCTTCATTACCTTGTCACAAACAATGCTTGTCTGAAACATTAAAACACAGATCGGTCCACAAGTAGAAGATTAGAAACACGCATCCAAAACGACAAGTCTAGTACCATTTGTTACTCCCTTACCTGTTCACTAAGAGGCTTAAACCAGGAATCCCATGTTCCATCCCCAACTTCACTGCACCAAAAAAAGAAATTGAGTACCATAAAAATGAGGAGAAATCAAAACAATAATATAGTATGAGCAAACCGTTCTCAATAATTCACACAATTTCTCTCCTAGAAGTCACTTACAAGAAAGAAAAGGTCACGAGTAACAGTTAACCAGAAATGCTTCAGCCTTACCTCAATTATACTAAGACTAACAAATTTGTGCAGTAAGTTATTCAGAACAGAGCCAAAAACATCACAAATTATTTATCATCAGTTAACTATAATTACTCCTTAAACCGAAATAATAACTCTAGCACACAACATAGTAACTATAAATTGTTCTTAGTTTCCAATACACCTTAATGCATACTCAGTAAACAACCATTACCATAAGTAGAATCAAATTAGGGACTGTTTTAAGCAAAAACAGAAATAAAAAGAAAATGGAAACATACACACAAAATCCTTGAGAACCAGAAAAGCTGATGAGATTCTCAGTGAAGTTTTTCACTCCCTCATGGGAGCACTGATCTCCAATGCCTGCCACAGTAAAAAATTAAACAAAGAGCAGGATATTAAAAGTATCAGAAGGAAAGACAGCAGAGTATAGTTTCTCAGAAATTAAAAGAATAGATAGATAAATGTAGAAAAGCTGAGGACTTCTACAGCTATGACAAGTTCTGATACACAATTTCCTTTTCTGGAATGAAAAAATTTCACATAAAAACACAATTTTGTTGACCAATTGAGAAGACTAAACGATTGTTATAATCAAAGTAGCAACTCTTGCTACCTCAAACACATGTCTACTTCTAAAGCACATATAAACACAAGAAGACTTGTTTCAAAATCCATGTAAAACATCATCAAACCCTTTTAAGAGTTATAACATGTCCATGAAACTACTCTACAGTGTATGTTGTAAGCTAAAAACACAATCTATACAAATAAAATAAGAAAGCAACTCAGTCTAACAACCAAATGTCCAAAGCAACTGAAAAATAACAAAACTTACAACATCACTTCATTAATTCAACGGAATCAAAATCATCAAATAAAAATCCAGACATGTTATCAACATAAAATAAAAGAAGAACAAGGGGAGGATGACAGTTACCATGCAGAAGTATGAAGGGAATTGAAAGAGAAACTGGGAATATGAAAAACAAGACAAAAATGGAGAAAAAATTGATGGGTAGGGAGTGAAAAGCCATGGAAATGAAGATTAACAGTAGTCTCAGGTACCCTTCTCAGCCAGCAACACGTTTTAAAGGGAAACGTTGAATATAATATAAATAAATGGAGGTTGGTGATTGTTGAACAGACACCAGCAAACACGGAGAGATGAGAATCGTATGAGTCACCGCCTTTGGATCGTGCGTACACTCCTACGCAGAATTGATATTAAATAAAATAAATTTGATTGAATTGAATTAAAATGAAAAATCACTATCATATTTAATAAAATTGAGATTAATTAAAAATATCTTAAATTATATTTAATAGAGATTAGAACTGAACTGAAATAAAATTAATTTAAATATTTTATTATATATTTAAAATTAATTTTATAAAAAATCTAAAAAAGGAAAAAAAGATTTATCAACTTAAATATAACGATTAATTTTAAATAGTAAAATATAGATAGGGTTTAGATTGAAACGAAATTAATTTAAATATATTATTATATAACCTAGCTTATATTATATATAAAGTTAATAACGTTTTAAATAAAATAAATCCTATAAATCATTTTTCTAAAAGTTATATTGATTTTGTTTAGAATTATATTGGTTAAATTATGAGTAAATAAATATTAATTTTGGAATAACTCTTATTTAAATAATAAGATTATTTCAAAATTTTTGTTTGTATATAATAAAATTAATTTCACTAAGTATATGAGAAATAAATGGGGAAGGTAGAAGAAATAATTAATATAGAGAAAGAAAAATCCATTTCCATTAAATCTCATGTCCATTGGATCTCATGATAGAGTTGGAGATTCAATATTCCCATTAAAAGAAGATTGAAATGAAAATGAGATTAGGATTTCATTTTTAAGTTGACCACTCCAAACATGAGGTTTGAGAATATGAGATGTTTTAAATCTCAAACTCATCTTAAATCTTATGCATCAAATAGAGCCTATATACATTATTGTGTCAGGTTGTACATTTACTTCAAGTCATAAATTGGAGATTACTTTGTTTGGTCTGTTCTGTCCTTTATAGGGCATATATTCAATATAAAATTTCTTTAGAACGTAAAGGATTTTAAAAATTCGGGTGTATCAAATACATATTTAAATGAATTCCATTAAAATCTAGGTATATTCAATTTAAATTTGTATGAAATCTATTAAAATCTAATGATGTGTTTACTTTATATATTAGGAAATAGGAAAGGAGAATGAAATTGATTGATATTGTTTATTTGTTTAAAATTCATTTCGTAATAAAAAAAAATGTGTGGACTCCACATAAATTTTGGGTTGTGGAATGAAATTCTATTCCTCCCACTCCACTTGAAAATTTAATTCTCATTCTCAAATTTGATGTAAAAAGTCTCTTATATCACTCTTTAAAAAAAAATATATATAAAATATAAACCCTAATTTGATAAATCTATCATTGCCAAATATGAATATTTTCATATACTAAAAAGCTTTCATTAAAAAAAAAAAAAGTGTTAGTGCATAGTATTATATTTTATTCTAGTGATCTATAGTTAGCACTCATATTTTATGACGAATTGAAGAATGTTACATATTGGTGATAGTTGTTACTACCACTGTCATGGTTGCTAGGCTACTACATTTACAAAAGCAAAGCAAATTCAGGTAACATTTTATATAAAAAAAAATCATGACTTGATATATAATATAAATACATAATATGTTCTTAAAAAAAAAAAAAATACACGATATGTTTACAATAATATTATTAAGAAAGTTCATTTTTTTAGCTTATTATGACGAGTTACGTGATAAAAATATGACTCTATATTTTAAATACTATTTTACATATTGTAATTAATATGTAATTTTAATAAAAGACATTTTTGTAACTTGTAATTAATTCATTCCGATTCCAAAATAAATTAAACAGCTCAATAAGAATACTGCTAATTTTGATTTCTGATTCTTGCAGTTGAAGTAAATAACTTATTCTCATTCCGATACATCATTTCGATTATAAGTCATTTTGATTCTCGATTATTGTAATTCATTCACTTAAATTAAACGCACTATAAGTATATCTAATTTAGATTCCTATGTAATCCACTAAATTTTAAGTGTATTCAATTCAAATTTATATGAAATCTAATAAAATTTAAGTGTACTAAAAAAGTTATTGACTTTACAGAGTTTATTAGTCATGGATTTGAATGATTTTGGATGGAGTTTAAAGTGATTTAGTTTAAAGTGATTTTTATTTATTAAAAAAAAAAACTTTACAACAAAACTTATCATTTTCCTTGCACACTATATTTTAGTAAGAGTGGTTGCGAATTCATCTTGACTTTAAGAGGTTAAAAGTTCAAGTTCCTCTCTTGTCCTTTAAAACATGAAGTCTCGGTTATGAATCTCCTATTGATAGAAGTTGTCATCTCCTCAATTGTGGGAGTAGTATTTGGACCGCGCTATTATCAATCAATCTCGATAGTTCCCGACAATTATCTGACTTGCAAGGCGTCAACATTATAAAAACAAAAAAAAAATGTGATTTTCCTTAAGTATTCAATTTAAATTTGTATGAAATCTAATAAAATCTAAGTGTATACAAAAAATTATTTGCTTAATAAATTTTATTTAAGTGGTGGATTTCAATTAAATTTAAAATGATTTTATGAAATATATATAATAAATCTTATCTTTCTCCTTAAGATTTTATCGAATTTTTTAAATAATTCTAATAAAATCTATAAAATCTGTGAATTTTACCTATAATTTAAAAATTTTTTAAAAAAAATCAAACTATAATAAACTCTATATTGAATACAATTATCTAAGAAATTTAATGAAATTTTGAGAAGAATTATAAGATTTTTTATAAATTTTTTCTTCATAAAAAGCATTTTAACGTTCATTCAAATTCATTATTTAAATTAAATCCATGAAGTCAATAATTTTTTTAACACACCTAAATTTTATTGGGTTTCATACAAATCTAAATTGGCTATACTTAAATTTGATTGGATTTCATACAAATATAAAATAAATATACCTAGATTTTAATGGATTTCGTGCAAATCTAAATTGAATACATTATATTCAAACTTTTAAAATTCTTTAAATTCCGATGAAAACTTTAATTGAATACACCCCTTAGTTTAATTGTGTTTGTATACATGGAGTTTGTACTAAATTAAACAACAAAATACTAACCAAAAAAAAAAATTGACAATATTCTCCACTTTCCACCTAGGTGAAGGTAGAAAGATGTGATTATACATCAACAAGAAAATATGAAACAAAATTTATTGCAGAATCCTTTATCTCCCAACTTCCTTGTAGACTTTAGTATGCCTCGTTGCCCTGAAAATCTGGTCGTCAGGAATTGTCTTTATTGCTAATGTTTATATACCTTTCTTGCCTTCACAGCAAACCTGTTTAAGAAAGCGACACCAACACAAACTCTGATTACGAATTCACACTATACTTCAAGATTCTTCTTTTCAATTTTAATATTATGAAAAACACAATCAAAGTCAGTGTGGCATAGCCAAAAAAATTGAGCCAAGGAAGGACTTAAAATACTTTCTACTATTATAATAAACTCAGATTAAAATTTTAAGGTACGAATTTTAACAAAATTCAAAGGTTTGTATATTATTTTACACTTGTTTCGTAAGTATCTTGTTTTCTGATATTTTTTTGTATTTGAGTGAGAAGGGTTTTCACTCTCCACTAATTTCCGTTGAAATCTAAAAATACAAGCCACACAAACAATAATATACAGATGTAAAACCATATATTTCATATCACAAAACAATCAAAATGTAATTCTAAATTTTTTATGCTCGTTCTTTAATAAATATAGACTTATAGAGTTGATTTACACAATATAGATGAAGGTGCAACTTGCAAGTGGTAATGGCATCATGGCAATTTCTCCTCAACATGATTTTTTTTTTTTTTTTTATAATATTCAAAACTAATTAATTGAGCTTTGGACACAGTTTTCAACATCTACTTACGGACAAATTCAATCAGATTTTTAACAAATATAATCTATGAAACATATTTCATAACCTGCAATGAACTTGTTTTATATCACTCTTATACTAGGTTTTTTGAAGGGTATGTGCAACCGTATGAACATTGTTATAGAATAGATGCACCAAAATTAGCAATTCCAAGTAGAATAAATTGAGGATCTCTAACAAATTAAATTTACCTGCATCCTGAGCTATGTTGAAAAAACCTGTTTTGGACATGAATCCCTTTGCTTTACAATCTTGACCACATGATCCAGGCAAGTTCCAAGTCAATCCAAGGCCAAAACTATTGTCAGATATATAAGGACTATATGCAAATGGAATTGCCATTGTTTTCACTGCCCTGCAAGGAAATGGCACCGCCTTGGAAGATTTCACGGTATAAACATGATGTCTAGAGCCACTCAAGCATGGAACTTCTGTGAAAGAAGTGGGAAGAAGCCTAGCTGAACAATTTAGGTACTTGTAATCCTTGACAACATAGTAATACTGGAACGGCGAAAGGGAGAGATTGAGATTGAGAAAGACTCCATGGACACAGTTTTTGGGGTCAAGAAGGTCAAGCTTTTTGATCTGGTAGGAGATTGATTTCACAACCAAGTCACCATAAGATGGGAAGTGAATCATGGTGGTGTTTTCTTTACAGAAAAGCTCAAAACCAGGATGACCACAGTGTCGTGGTTGCTGGCCTTGTAGGCGAAAAGGGAAACGAATATCGGGTGCACCATGACTGCATTTTACAGCAGGACAATCCGGTTGAGAAGCCTGTGTATCAACATACATGGAAGTTGCAAAGAGAAGGAAGGAGAGAATTGTATAAGCAGCCATTAATTTGCAATGTCAAATGAACAAAACTAGGCCTGTTAATAGTATCTAGCGGTCAAAACTCAAGTCTTCTTTTAAGTATTAGTGGTTGGTTAAGTCTAGTTCCAGTCAATAAAAAGAAGTTGGAGCCGCCCTCAAGTTACCAGTGGATTCGCTTCTTCTTTATTTGTTTTTGTTTTCCTTTACTCTTTTTCTTTTGGCCATTGACTTGAAAGAAATGGATGCCTTGCAAGTCTTGCCAAACTTCGGTTTTAAAAAAGGTTAATATTTTTGGGTTGAAAATTCAGTAGTAATAGGTTGCAGAAAAATGGTTTGACTGGGACTCAACCAATTAATTTTAGTGGCCGCCTGCAATTCCCGTAGGAAATAACAATCTTTCCACTTGGCATTTTATGACGGGGATTTCTGGTATAACATAGAGCAGAGATTGGTACATGACAAAGAAACTTTTGTCTAATTTTGAGATCATATGGTTGTATTTCAATTTCAATCAAATCTAAAGAAAATTTTTTAGAAAAACTTTTATTCAGTGTTATAGAAAAGCTTAAAAATGAAGCTTTCAGATCAACCCAAACTCTTTAACAGAAATCAGTAAAGTCATTCTCATTGTCAATTTCCCCATCCCCATCCAAATTATTGATTTCTTTAAAGGAACTTTAAATGTTTAACTCTTCTAAGTAACCATCACGAAACACGATGCTTTTGCCTCTGGTCATTGCAGGTACGACTGCACATTCATTTTGGCAGGAAATTTCCACAGGCTTATGCTTATCCAAAATCCAAGTAGATACATTAATGATGGTAAAAACATTAGATGCTTTAATTTTTCAATATCACATAAGACTGACTGCCATTTCAAGATAATTTTTTATCTGATTGATAATACATGATTCCACAAGTTTCCTGCAGTTTTATGTAAGATAAGCGTCCCTTGTGACCATAATTTACAAGTAATTTAATTTTGTTTACCAGCGATTATTTGCAAGATTCAAAACGCTGATATATATATATATATATATATTCAATATACAAGGATATCATTTCTTCCAGCTTTACACTAATTTAGGATCTACCATGACTTCAAGGGTTATACCATAATGTATGTACCTTCGGACGGTAGTAATAAGACGTGCTAAACATAATCATACATTAGAAAAAATGCAGGCGACGGGGAGGTCTTCGACACCATAACTGTACCAGATAGAAAGATTGATGAACTCAAATATTTCGATAATAGGTCCATTGATACACTTGAGATTTTAGATTACAGGTACAAACAACAAGGAGACCAAAGACAAACCCAAAAAAGGTACTGCGGAAAGAAATAATCACAGCAGTTCCTTCGCTAGCCTCACTGTTTTCTCTTTCAAAAATGCAACATCAATATTTGGTGTAGTCAGCAGATGATGATCTGCTTCTTCGCTCTCCACTGATGAGGATGATACAGCAGAAAGTGACCCATTTTCGTCATCTGCATTAAAAGAAGATTTGAATCAAGTTAAACCAATTTCCACTAAATTAAAATTGCAACTTTTTGGAACTGCTTTCTTAAAGTAAAAACAAGGAAGAATCGGATCTCTTCTGCTGAAGATATGAAACAGACAAACCCAATCCCAATATATAAACAATTTGCCACAACAAGATCAAAAGATAGACTGGATCCCACAGCATTGCAAACAATCAATTGCATCATGCATGGGCAGACAGACCATAGTTTCAAGGATCCATCCATAGAATATGCACAACAAAGTATCCTAGCACATCCATCAATCACAGTAAATGTTGACTACTTAACCAAACCATGTAACAACCAAATCACAACAGGAGGAAGTGACAATTACGCTTAACATTAGGTCTTTCATTTATAATGCTGAACAACTATACCAGTGCCACTGTTAAATTTCAGCTAAGTAATCAAAATGCAAAACTGGCGTATCAAAATAACGAAACTAGTATAATATAATATAATCAATTTATGAAAATAACATACAAACCAGAATAGAAGAAGCTTCCTCAGCTTTTCTCTAATTCATTCATTTCTCAGTTAAAGTGTGTTAACACATCAAAACATACAAGAAAATTTAAATATCAACACTTCATCATCAGGGAAATAATGACCGCTGATGTAAGTGATTAACTTTTATAAAAAGCAAATAGAAAAAACAAGCAGAAAATGAGATCCGCTTACCTTACAAACAAAGTTATCTCAAAAACTTACCAGAATAGGCTGCCGGATCAGGAAGATGTCTAACTGCTGTTATCTGAATGCTTTCTGGCAGCAGACAGTTGCAGAATGAACCTGAGACTTCAAACAACTCTCTAATCAGATAAAAAATGAAAAAGAATCTACTCATATGCTAGCAAAAACATAGATTCACCACAGCATAAAGTTGGCGACTATTCTACACAATTTGTTCAGAACCCCATACAATCCATTCATTACTTATAGTACAGGCGCTCAGTTAGATTTGAGAACCCCTAAAACAATTTTCAGAGCAGTAGAAGAAGACTGATTTAGTTGTCATAGAGCTACATCAACCTCAATCTATGTTTCAGAGTATGACACATAAAATATCTATCCAGATTGGCTAAGCAATTAACCAGGTATAATAACTACAGCATGAACTCCAAGGGTATCTTCTCAGGTAGCATGAATATAGGAAATAGTTTGTCTTACCTAAGCGAGCCAGCCGATTTACCCATCCAGGAATAGACTTTCCAGTTATCTGCTTGCAAACATCATCAGTGAAATGGTTGCAATTCTTGGCAATTAAATGATATGAGTCACCATGATATTTTCCAGAAATGCGTTCCATGAAAGATCGAAATTCCGCTTGAGACATGTTGGTTGTCCCTAACAATACTGACCGTCTAAAAATGAAGCCAGGGCAACTTTTTGGTTCCACCTCAAAAACTCCACTGCTGGGATACTCATGGGCTCCAAAACCATATTCCATACCGTGAGCTGATCATCATATCAGGCAAAATATATTAATACAGCACCACAAGGCACAGTAGTTTGCATGCTATAAACCATGTCAATGTTGATGTCATACAACAAGGAAAATAAATAGATCATTGCAGTGTTGAGAACACTTGATGTGAGCTCATAGCTGTTTCTCTTTTAAAGTTATAAGGTTGTTTTTTATTTTATTCATTTTCTTTGTTTGGAATGCTTTTCAGCTTATAAATTAGAGAGCGCTTTCTCACTGCAGAAGGTGTTTCTCTTGTTTAGACTCTGTGATTGCCCCTATCATATGATAATCTTACGAATACAATAACCATCAGAGAATAAAAATTCACATTTTCCTATTAAAATAGCATGGTAGTTCCTAGTCAAATCTAACTTAATCTTTTTATAGGGGTCAGCTACAGTAAATAACTCCTCAACACTGATGCTATTATTCCAAGAAGCCATTGCTAGTAAGTGTTAGCTTCAAAAAGCCCTCAAAAAATCAATGTAGCATTTTGTTTCATCATTGACCTTTCCTTAATAATTTTTCTTACTGAATATGTGTCACAGGACAGATACTTAGTAAGTGATAAATATGTGAGACCAACACTTACATGGACAAGAATGAGAGAATATTAATTCAATCACCTAAAATTTATGCAGAAATTTGTGATTATGGTACATTCTTTTTTTTCATAAACCGTATAACTGGAATCTTCATAATATCTTCAACTTTATGGAAAGCAAAACAAACAATTAATACACACGTGCATAGTTGTTTGCTCATGTCCAGACGTGGAAGTTGTCATTAATATCCATGCCAAAACACAATACTTTGTACTTGTAGAAACACAACTCCCATATCTGTGGCAATGGATCATACCCTAACTCAACTGAAACAAGGTCATCCTTGTCCAAACATGGGACATCTTGGGCTATGCCTTCTTCACTTGCTCAATTAACAGATGTTGGAACTCAAAAGTGAGGTCTTCAAAAGAAAAATGTGAACATCATGCACAATTTAGACCACCAACTCTCCACCCCCTTCCAAGAAAAGACAATAAAATAAACTTACACAGAATGAATGATTGTGCAATGTTGTTTTCTCGTGCTATGCATACAGTTCGTACTACTGCTTAATACCCTATATAATCATCAATACCCAACAAACTCATGCACAAGGGAAATACATTTTTAAAAATGAGAACAGATAATTTCAGTCTGCCAAATATTGTACATAGATTCTAGATCAAATCACATGCTGAATGTCAACTCTTAAACCAAACTAGCAATCAATTACTGGCTTTTCTATTTCAAACACACTCTTTCCATGCCCATTGTTATAGTAATAAATTCCAGTCCAGCAATGACCATAACAGCAACCATGACAATTCTCCAATCATCTTACTTGGCAAAAGGCTAAAATTAACGCATATGCAGCAACATTCCTCAAAGTAAAGGTATATTGTTATCTTTCCTTGAATGCATTCTTGAAAATTTATATGATATATCATACACAAAGTTGATACTTTTTCATAACCCGTTTTGTTGAAACGAATTTGATAACAGGAATAAAGCATACTACACAAACCCAAAACCAAAATTATCAACAAACTTATTAACAAAAGGTCTTACAATCAACGGAAAATACACAATGTCCAAATCTATATCTGAAACTAAACTGAAATTAGAAAAATCCCACATACCTTCAATACCGGAATGGAAAATTCCAAGCCCGAACCAATAAAGATAGTTATTTACAGGTGTAAGATCATACACATTAAGATACAACAACGATCGAGTGCTCCCTCCATTAGTCTGATCCTTCGTCATACTCAAGCTTGAGCACGAAGAGAATAACCGCATTGTTACTAATAATAACCCCCTCAAAAGCTCTAAATTCCAAATCACCAGCTCAACGTCAATCTACAGAGACCAAACCAAAAAGGGCTAAAACAATTATTCATGGACCAAGCTAATCACTACAGTCTCACAACATCTGAAATTCAGCCCAGAACCTGTTAAATGCAAATATTCAAGCAACACAAAACCTGAGGAAAAAACATCGAATCTTTGAGCTTTTGTTCCTCATTCCTGTTCGTGAATAAGTCAACATTTACATTCTACATTGGAAACTAAAAGCAAAAACCATGCTACTTCAATAGTAGCTAATTGCTACAAATTCACAAAGAGAAAAAGAAAAGGAAAAAAGGGAAATTGAAACATTTTGGTTGCTTAAAAAGACAAATAAAATGAAATTAAAAGATGGGGTTTTTTTCTATTTTGGTTGAATTAAGTCAAATTACAGCCCCTTGTAACTTTCCCACTTTTTTTCCCGGGAACCAAACAGAACAAGATTTCAACTTAATAGCCTTCCCCAATAAACAATAACCAAACCATGAACCTCTTCACAATTATAAAATGCGATTACAGCATGCTAAACATTAACATATAATTACCCAAAACCAAAAAAACAAAAAAGGCTTAACTTCCTTGTAAAATATCATCCAACAAACGTTAAATATAAGAGAAAAAAAAAAGAGAGAGAGAGACCTCAGGACAGATTGAAATTTGGAAATTGAGCTGGGATCTGACTTGTGAGAGAGGAAGCGTTGAAAGAATTGAAGCACTTTTTTGCCCTCTTTTTTTACACAGAGAGAGAGAGAGAGAGAGCCTGGATTTTCAATTATGAGGTGAGGAGTGAGATTAGTTTAATTAATTAATAACTGGCCTGGAGGCTTTTTTGATGCGATGGAGATAGAATCGCAAAGTAGCCTTTTTTGATTTCTCTTTTGTTTTGTTTTTTCTTGTTTTATTGTTTTCTGGTCAAAATTTTCGGTGAGTATTACCTCCATCATTTTCATGTATTAAGACTACTTATCCTTCATTATCCTTTAATTAAGCTAACGAAATCATTTATTTTTGTTGTTTTTATTAACTACAACATATAGGTTAATTATGTCCAGCACCATTAAAGCGTGTGTTTTATCATGTTATGATATAATTTGTATTGATATGTTTTGAGATTTTTAACTAATCAACCAACACTTCAAGTTATTTAAGAAAATAAACACTTGGGAGTCGTTGTTTCTTATGGATTTATCAAAAACTTGTCGTGAATTACATGTCACCACTGGTATGTTAACTTACATGTTAATTGTATTGTAACATGTGTACATGTTACTTAAGGAAAAAGGATTATGTAACATCACCAAAAAAAAAAAGGATTATGTAAAGAAAAGTGATAATTTAGGAAATTTATAATATAATTAAGTATTGTGCTGATTGAGCAGTGATGTTGTTGTTGAAATAATAAAAGTGATTTTATTATTATTATTAATTAAACATAGGTGAAGTGAAGGATTTGTTTTAATGTGCCAAAGAAAACTGCAATCACAATTAGACATTTGAGATATTCATCCAAATCAACATTATCTAATGGATTCTTTATTAAGATCAAATATTATATATGTGCTTAGAGACCAAAGATTTTTATTCAAATCAAATATTATATGTGCAATCAAAGCCCGAAGATATTCATTTTCACAACATTGAATGTATCAAAATCAAATATTATATATAGTTAAGATCAAAGATATTCTTTTATATCATATGTTGCATATATAATCAAAGACTTTTACTTATATAATACCGAGAAGATATTTATTTAGAGATATTAGTAAATACTATGGTGAAAGAGCGAAACTTGAACCTCAACCATAAATATAGATAAAAAAAAATACAATATTAACCAAGAGTGAATATACATATTTATTTTTTGGGTTATATATATATTTTAAGTAATTGAACTCTTAATTTATGTCATTACAAAACAAAAATTATTTACAAACGGCTGACATCCGGGAATTTCGCATGTGGGGTCTTAACTCTTAAGCAAAAAATCTGGTACATAGAATGTTCAAAATTTTAATATTAAAAAATCTTTTCTACGGCCAAGTTATTTTTTTATTTGATGTTTTCCTTATGGGACCTCATTGATTAATGAGTGTAGCATAATCTCAGCTTTGATTTAATGTACTCTCTTTTCGACAGTGCAAATTCGCTAATAATTAATTTTATGTACCGTGTACAAAAGGGTGTATCAAAATTGACTAATTTAAATCACAAAAAATTAATTTCAATAGAGCCTGTTTTGTCTATATCGTAATTTTTTGAAAATTTTGAGGAAGTGCTAAAAATACATATGAACTTTTTAAAGATCTTTTGAGATTTGATTTGACATTTGTTATTAGCCAAAAAAAAATCTACTAGGAGAGTTTATCTAATTCAAAAATATAAATTTGTTATTAAATTTGATTGAACATTGAGAATTCTTTTAAAGTTTTACATAATTATTACGTTTTTAGCTCACAAGCAGTCCACCTAGTGAAGACGTCTCACCCATCTTTTTTGTCCTTTGACAACAGAGAGTTGGGTTCGAACGGGAGATCTATCTGGTGAACAATGTCGAATCAATTTATAAGCATAGGCAATTTACTAAAATTCCATTAGTTTGTGGGTGTTTGTGGATATGTAGATAGTAGCAGTTATAGTCGAGACCATTCCTCAAAAGTTTAATATTTAAGGTCTCGAGATTTATCATAAGTAATTATACTGTTAAAATTATCGCTTCTTTAATAAAATTTAAAAATAATCATAAAACTTCAAATTTCGATAAATGAGCACTCTGATGGGCACTTCTTAGTTAACACGGGAAGGCTTTTCAGCATATCTTGAAGGTTGAAATCACAAGCGGAAGTTGGTGGGATTTTTTCAGGGTCCTCTCTTATACTGAACCCAAACCAGCGGGAGATATAAGCCTGAAGTTTTTTACTGACGAAACAAATATATTGCAATGACAGTCTACTGGCACTGGATCTAGTATGATATAAAGAGAAATAAGCCAATAATAAGAAATCTAAATTGATAGAATGCACCACTTTCATGTATTTATAGAGAGGACCACAGTGACAGGACCACCAATTTTGGATGAATTCATGAAAATAATAAATTGTTTGTGACCCACTTGGTTGCTGTATGTGAGGTGTGACCATGTGGGCATCGGGCCATTGGTTGGAGAAAATTTCAAACATTAATGATTAAGAAATTTGTAACTTTTTTGAATTAAGAAGGTCTTAACTAGAGAATAAATGTAAAGTCAGAAAAACAAAATAACCGATTCCACGATCACATGTATACATTAACCGAATTTTATATTAGAGAATATATACACATTGAAAGTTAATTATTTGTAATTACGCGTTATCTATATCAGATTCATGATATAGGAAAATGACAGTACTCTAGCCTCAAATCCCACAAACTAGCGCTCTTCACACGGTAAAAAAAGAGACTAAACTCCACAGTACAATGAGGAGGTGCTAACCGTGCTATGTAGTGCTTGTGCAATAGAGCTTGAATGGCTTTTCAATTGCCTGTACAAACATCTTGTGCATCATGGACATTATAATACAGGGAAGACATCTGGCCATCAAATGCAGAGACCACTTGGTGGTGATGTAATCCACAATAGCGGTTTCCTAGTCGGGCAATGCATATATCAGTGATCTGCTTGAACATACAGTCTCCTTGGATGAGCGGTTGCTCTACAAACTCCGTTAAGGGCATCCACTGCATGATCGCCAATAAGAATGCAATTTTAAACAAACCCATGTATGTTATTATTGGTTTAAGTTAGTGTGTGAAAAGATTATGGTATTTAAACAGATTGTATATGTATATTACCTTGGCTGCTTGAATTTCAAGATCATCAACCTTGATGTGAGATGACATAGGTTTCAGTATGCAGACGAAGAACAAATCCGACTTTTCAAAAGCCAAATTGTGGGCATGCCTGAAATTGAAGTAGCAGAGAAATATATGTCACATGCCCTTGGATCAGAATTTACAGTTATAGAATAAGTTTGAAGCCTTTGATCATATGATTTCCTTTAAGTGACAGCTAAATTTTGGCGCACACTAGGATTTGTACAACAACAAAGTGACCCTAGTGAACAGTGACATAATGGGCATAGTTGTGTAAATAGAAAATAACATTAATGTATTTAAAAGATTGTTTTTGACAAAATTTTATGGTATAGAGGGAACTAGTGGACTATACCTGAATGCTACAACTTCAACAAACTCAGAATCGATCTGCAACATGAGGCAAATGCAGGCAATATTAATATGAGACAACAAGATCAAAACGTTTTGAGGCATTTGGTAGTAGATTTAGATAAACCAAAACAAAAAGCAAATCTCTTGGCTCTTACCCCAGTTTCTTCTTTCACTTCTCTTACAGCTCCCTCAAAAATCTCCTCTGACTGATATTTCAAATACAGTTGTTAGTAAATATAAAGAGAGAAAAATCAAAACCATTCATAATTCTTTGTTTTCTATTTAGTTTACAAAAATTTAAAAATAAAAAAAAAAGGATCGGATGTGAAGTTCCTGGTTTGAATCTTGTACCTCAAGTATGAAACCAGTTGGTATTTTCCAAATATCAGCAAATGATGGATTGCAGTATTTTTCTTGTACTACAAGAACCTGCAGTAGTGATTAGTATTATATTTATGATTTTCTAGACACCACTTGGATTGAATCTGATTTCAAGAAGTAGAACTAAATACAGTAGCTCGAGAGTTTTTATCCTCTCTTGCCTACAATAAAAACTGAAGTAACTATATATACACCTCATTGTTGTCATTGACGACAAATCCCCCCACTCCAACCTGATGGGTAGCATTACCAGGAAGCATGCAAGGTCCATCTGGAATCCAGTAAGTTAGCATAACATATCCTTGCTCTGCATGATGGTACTGAAATCCTTCCTGGAATCAAATTACTCTGCTCAGCTTTAGTGATCCTAATGAATTGATTTAGTATAAAGTTAAAGGGTTAGCAGATGGTACGTGTGAAAAAGGAAGTTTTAAAGAATACAAAATTTACCTTTATAGCAACTGGAACCAGCTCTGCATGTTCCACTGGTAACTTGAGCCAAACTCCCTTTTTTTGCTAGAGGAAACAAATGCCATCAAAACAATTTGAAGACAATAAGATTTAGAAATCAAAATCAAGATCCCAATTCATTTTTCAGAACCAAGTAACAATCTAAAGGCACTTTGAAAAGGAGGGTATATTAAACAACAAACCAATATCAATATTGTATATTAAGAGTTTGGTCGGCAAGAATTTATATGAAAGGTTCTAGTATGCGAAGAAAATAACTATCAATTGAAGACAAAGTAGCATGCCTATAGTTTGCAAGAAAAGGAGAGTGGACAATTTTGTTTTATTGCAGTATCTTTTTTAGAATCAGAAGTTTGTCAGGGAATTTACCATCCTCCTCCAATGGTTAAGAGAGAAACGAATCATAGAAGTGAATGCAATGGGATTAGCTGGTAATGTATCTGGATCAACAACAACTCCCTCGTATTGATCATCAAAGAAATCAAGTAGTCTTAAATTCCTGGGAAACAAACTTGAACTTGCCCCATTTGTTCCAGTAGTCCGATACACATATTCGTCCTCTATAACACTTTCTTGGTCACCAGAGGAAATAGCTCTTTTCGACGAGTAAGTATTGTTTGAAACACTTGAAATTGAAACTCTTGGAGATGTCCCTGACCACATAAACATCATATAAAAAATATAAACAAACCTTCAATCCAGATTAACAGGACAAGTTAAACAACAACATCACATATTTCCAAGTCAGTCTTGGAGCGTCTAATTGCAACAACATGTTCGAAAATCTGACCAATTAATTTGGTCTCGTTCTGTATATTTTCCAGGTTTTAGAGGCAACCTCAAAGCTCAAAGCAGAACACACTCAAATCTGGGAATCTAACAACACATTTGGTTACATGAATCTATTAACTGTTTAACATTCAACATGTATTGTGGTGTTTTTCTCATGTTTCTACTCTTATCAACAAAACCAATCTCTACTAGTACAGAACCAAAAACCAAAAAGAATGGAAAACAAACCAGGAAAGTTACCTCTACAAGAACAGAACTGAGGAGAGAATCTAGCACCAACAGCATGTCTAAAACTTGAAAACGAACTCGAACATATTCTTCCACTGTGAGCCAACCCAGAAGCAGAAACCGAGTTGGAACCAAACACTTTCAACTCCATTAATGACAGAATCAAAATCCCAACTACCTTAAATCAACAACAAATTTAACCACAACCCAGTGAAATGAACGTCTTTACGGATATATAAAATAACAAACAAGTATCCCAGATGACTACACAACAGAGAAGAAACAAAACTAATCCAAAACTAAAAAAAAAAATCGTTTTGGCTTTCAATTAACGTGTAATGTTGAGCACAAGAAAAACCATGGAATTCATCGTCATCCGGAATAAACTAGAACTTGCATGACAAAGAGAAAAACTCTTTGCAGTGAAAAACAAAACGCAACAGGAAGTGGACAAGCCATATAAGCCATGCGTTAGCACCGTCTCTTTATACATGAAAATCAACATTAATTTAATGGGAATCATCCTATTGCATATGTGGTGTGAATTGGATGTCGATGACTTTGGTTAAATATTAAAAAAATCTCGATTTTGTGAACAGAATATTGAAAATAACAAGGTGAGTTCGTAAAATACATCTGTGAAAAACTGAGGGCATTGCAGTGAAGCCAGTCTGATGTAGCGAGGGAGAGTTGTTTCAAAACTTAGAGGTTTTGGTCGACGCGCGTGCCAGGAGAGTGGAGGTGGTTGAGTCAGCATGTCTCGGTGTTGGATATTGATGGGTATGCATATTCCTACCAGGAAAAACACTGAGGTTTTGTGAATGTAAGTTTTGATTGTTTGCTTCAATAAAAACGTGATTGTATAATCAAATTGTATTTGATTATTTGTGGAATAAGAATTATTCTTATGATTTATTTATTTAGAATATTATTCTTATAATTAATATCGTTTTTGAATTGAAATTTTATTAAAAAAATGAAATGTATTCTTTTACATCAAGTAATTACATCTCACAAGTATTAAATGATAATTAACAATCATTCATTTAATTTTATTTTATTGGTGTTGTTGTTGAGTCCGATTTATTTATTTAAAAAATATTATATTTTTAAAACTAGTTATTGAGGGTAAACACATATGGATATAATAAAAATTAGTGTAAATATTTTTTTCTAAAGGATAATTAAAAGGACAATTGTTAAATAGTAAGAAATGATTTAAATTGGATCTAAGAAAGAGAACTTATTAAAGAAAAAAAAAACTTGATTGATAAAATCTTAAAATTTGTTTCACTTTTGCAATAGTACAAAATTTTAAGAGGTTTGACATAATTTAATTAATATTTTTTTTATTGTACTTTTCATATTTTAAGGCATATTTAGTGGTTCTTGGGCTAGTTTTAATTACTAAAAAAAATATTTAGAGGCACTAAAATTGCCAAAAAAGATCGTTGGGACTAGCGAGTTATGTAGATGATAATGCCAAAAAAACAAAAAAATAAATGTTTGTCTGAAGAGTTAAATACATCCGATTGAAGATGAAGACAACAACATGAAGTTAAAAATTTCCACTAAAATAACAAGAAGCGTGTGTTGTGTACTCTCCTGAAAACGCGGTTGGTAAAGTGACATTACTTGGTGACCGGAAATTGCGTGGACAATTTTTCAAAAAAAAAAAAACAGAAATTGCGTGGACAGCATTGCATCACGTGGTTTCCGATATCAGGCTCATCCTTTTCGGAGCCATGCTGGTCCACCAAGACCCAACTCGTGGGACCATATCATTATCTAACGACTCGACTCTAGACATGTCACCGCCAATCAATTAACAAATATCTTCCCTTTAATAGTGTTATCTTAATTATCACCACACGAGTAGCACTATTAAGCAATTTAATATTTAATCTTATAACTCCCAAATTATTTGACATGATAACCAAACACATTAAATTCGCTTTTCATAAGCAGACTGAATGATGATAATTAAGATAATCATTATTAATGAGACCATATCATTATCCAACTACTCGACTTAAGATATGTCACCGCCAATTAATTAACAAAAATCATCCCATTAATAATGATTATCACCATACGTGTAACACTATTAAGCAATTCAATATTTTATTTTGTAACTCTCAAGTTGTTTGATGTGATAATTGAACACATTCAGTCCGCTTTTCATAAGTAGACCGAACACATATGTAACACTATTAAGCAATTGAATATTTAATTTTGTAACTCTCAAGTTGTTTGACGTGATAACCAAACGTATTTAGTTTGCTTTTCATAAACAAACTAAATGATGATAATTAAAATAATCATTATTAATGAAACCATATCATTATCTAACTACTCGACTCTGAACATGTCACCGTCAATCACTTACAAGAATCTTCTCTTTAATAATGATTATCTTAATTGTCACTATAGGCGTAACACTATTAAGCAATTGAATATTTAATCTTACAACTCCAAAATTGTTTGATGTGATGATCCAACATATTCAATTCATTTTTCATAAATAACAGTAAGATTTGAGTACCCATGTCTATAAACGTATATATTTATGTTCTAACCCATGTGTGTAAACAAATTATTTATAAGTTTCTCAAGTTGGAAGACGATTTTCTCACTTAGTATTAGTTATTCTCTTCCTCCTATTTGGAGTATTCTATAAAATCTTATTAAAGTGATCCCGATAAATATGATTATTGAATTATGCTTGTAATATATACAAATATACATATTTCATCTCGCAAATGTTAAATTATTATTATTTTTTGGAATAGTATTTATTAAAACACTTGAACCATAATAAGGTCAGGAAAAAACACTTTCTAATAAAATATCTATACTGATTTTTGTTTTTGTATTTTGTATTTTTTTTTTTTGAGATATTTTTGTTTTTGTACTTGAATTACAATTGAATTAGTGGGTATGTGACGAGAAATTAGTGAAGTACACGCGTGATGATCAGACAAGAGTGGATAGGGACCTGTTGGGTGCGACCCCATGATGTTGGAAATGGGCCCAGCCCCAATCAGATCGCATACGTACAGTGATTTATATTATATTGATACGAATGATCAACCAAAGAATAAATAAATCATTAAGATCTGGCCTAAGATGTTTTACCCGGTTATGACATGATATGATTAATTGTTTTGACAAATGATAACGTTTTGAATATAGGGTGAAAATTAATGGATTGAAATAATTTTATCTATTTTTATTATTCTCAACAATTTTAATTATATATTTTATGCTCTTTTTGTCTTGATTAGAAAATGATTTATATTGTTTTAAGAAAATAACATCGATTTTAAAAGCAAATTATATGCTACACATAATTAATTTTGAGATGCATTGCTAAAATGGATTGTTGATTAATTAGACCTATGTTTTAATACTATATTGTCACTTTAGTTGAAGGGATTTAATTAGAGTTTCAGTTTTGTTGTATTGATACCTTAATTGAATTGATATTTCTTTTAATTACACAAATGAGAAATTAGTCAGCATTGAGTTGTTCAGAGGTCATATTTTTCAGGTGAGTGTTGTGAGACGCGGTAAGAAATAAGAACAGTAGCCACGGGATCGAGTCAATTTCACACGACCTCTTTTGGACTACACACTGTTGTTATCACAAGTTCACAACAGGCCCAATCACGTTTATCACATGGTTGAAATATATTACATAATTATAAAAAAAAAAAAATTGCCGAAAAGTGAAAAGTGGGTACAACACTTTAAATTTATGGAAACTTACTAAGTTTTGTTCTTTTATCAAACTTTATCTCTAATGGACAAAAATAAATCCCAGTTATTTTTATTTTTAAATTTAAAGTTATGGTATTTTGTGACTTAGAGAAAGAAAAGTGAAAGGAAACAAAAAGTTTGAGAGATATTTTTGTGGAAAGAGAAGAATTGACATGTAGCTCATTGTAAATATCTAATAGTACATAACTAGTGTATCATGTAATGCAAATATTTGACATGTAATGTGTTAGAAATAATGAGCATATAATATTTATATATAACTAGCATCTAATGTGTTTTAAATATTTGGCATGTATGTACTAACAATAATGGACATGTTACATTTGTATATAATTGGTATGTAATGTCTACGAAACAATTGGTGTATAATATTTAAGTATAACTGGCATGTAGCGTTTTCGAAAATAGGAGTTGGGTTCCTTTCCCTAAAAAACTTGATAATTCTGTAGAATCAAATTATTGATGACATTTCAAGATTGTTGAATGGATGAGGACAAAATCTAAACACCTTGAAGAGTTTGAGTTTTAAACTCAATCTAAAAGGCTAAGGAGGGTCTGGCGAGTGGTAGATAAGATTAGGGAAATAAAAAATGTCGGTGTAGGAAGAGGGAGGAGCCACGTGGAAAACTATGGAGAGCAAAGAGATAAGCCACAATGAAGAAAACGAGAAGAATGTGTAGTTGTGAAATCATAAATGGATTTTTCAAAAAAAAGAAAAAAGAAATTTTAAAAGATAAGGAGAGAAAAGATAGAGAAGAAATAGGGAAAATGAAGAGAAAGAAAAAGTAAAATAAATTAATATTCTTTTTTGTCTGTGCAATGACTTATGTTGATAAAAAAAGAAAACTCAATAATTTTGGATAAATTTTAAAAATAACATAGACAAAATGGCTAGTTGTAATTTTTTTAATATATATATATATATATTTTAATTTTACTTTATCCTATTGATAAATTCCTTTTAGTATTTATAAAAATTAATTTGAGATTTGGAGGATTTGGCCATCCTCACTTTCTTCATTGGTAAACAAATTAATTATTTTATGTTTCAAAAATTTTTTACTTTTTTTGTATTAAAATTTAGCTTCACAATTTGTTACCGCCTCTTTTTAAGGATCACTTAATACTTTTGCCTGCTTTTATTAATTTTATTATTCATGTCAACAAATTTTATGCCATTCGAAGACAAAAATGTATGTTTACCATTTTTAAATAAAAATAAAAAAAATGCATTTTCTCTTTTGTAACTCCATTTTCGAACAGCATCTCTAGCCACCATATCCATTGTCCGATCACTCACTCAACTTCACCTCCCTCCTCTCTGGCGTTCCTTCGCCATATCCATTTTTGGCACTCCTTGTGGATAGGTGAATCGCTCCTTCGCTAGGAGCAATCTGCTTATCCTCATGGCTAAGTGCTCCTAAGAGAGTGGGTGACCGCCATCAATGATGTTTCGTATGGTAGAAATCCAGACAATACAATATTTTTATTTATTTAGAAAAAAAAAAAAGAAAAGAAAAGGAAGCATCTTAAGGTTTTTTTTTTTTTTTTTATTCAATTATATCTCATATATTAAATAGATTTATAAGTGAAAGAAACTTTGAAGATAGCATATTATGAAAAGATCACACATTTTGTATGGACGTCATTCGTCTCTAATATAGTGTCCAAAAAAGAAGAAATCTTAGGTTAGGTAGAACCATATGGAAGGCACACATACCAAAAGAGATAAAATAATTAAATAAAGAATAATGTTAGTCTTATCAAATTTTTCTATCTAAATGATGTGATACATAAATTAACAATATTTTATAAATCATGAATTATGTGATAATTAATATGATATTAATAAATCACATATTATCTAAATAAAAAAAAAATCGAAAACCTAATATTACTCTTCAATAAATCATTGAATAGTATTTTATTTTATGTTTATGGCGTTGATGTATGGGAGCATACACGCCATGTTCAATCATATTCCGAAGCCACTAGTTCAACTTTGGTTCTTCTCTGGCCTAACATCTTGGTTTAGGCAAGGGCATCTCCAGTCAGTTCTAGACCTCCATATTCCTTTTTCTCAATACTTTTCTAAGCAAACAATAATAGATGCCATGATGCCATCAGAATTTAGAATGCCCAAAACTGTCATGTTTAGGATTAAACTAGATTATTAACTAAAATGAGTATAGGATCTGGTGTTGGATATGTACTTAAGAACAACCCATATTATTGGCACTCCATAAATGTTATCTTGACTTGACATCCCTTCTTTTATAACCACACCCCAATAATTTTTAATATATATTTTTTTCTTTTCAAGTATAACAAGTGAAGCTAGTAATACATCTTCAATAAAAGCTTCTAAAATAGATTTTTGATATTTAATGCCATTTACTTTTTCTATTTTCGTGTATGCCCAAGGGTTCATATTCTTTTTAATTCCTTCATCCTTTTATTGTTTGCGATTTATTTCAAAGGTATCTCTAACTTCGTATGCAAAAGATATTGAGATGCTATTTTAATTTTCTAATTCATTTGATTTGTCTTCTTGATTTACATGTCTTTCTAGAAGATTTATGATCAATTTTAGAAAAAGAAAAGGAAAGATAAAGAATATGAGAATATTGGATACTGAAATTCAAATTTGAGAGCTTAAATTTGAATTGCATAAACTATAAGAGAATAGCCTTAAGGTTTCGTTTGGCACGCGAGGTTGGAATGGAATTTAATGAATTGGATTGGAATGAAAAATCATCGTCCTATGGTTGGTAGATCTTAGGATTAGATTAAAAATTATACCACATCATGTTTGATATAGATTAGAATTGGATTAGAATAAAATTAATTTTATAAAAAATCTGAAAAAAATAAAAAATCAAACATCATCTCCCAACTTTCATCAATATCAAAATCCACAGTTCATCAAATCATCATCTCCTACAATTCAATATCATCAACCCATAGTTCACCAATATCATCAATCTAATTCATCAACATTATCATCTCCCATAACAATAACAACATCAACAACATCAAAATATCATAACGTTAACAAAAAAAAAAAAAAAACAAAAAAAAAAAAAACCAAAAACAGATGATTAGAACAGGGATTCTATTAAAACCCAGAACTAGATGGTTTTGGGTTCATCATTAAACCCAAAACCATCTTGGTTCTGAGTTCGATGAACCTAGAACTATGAACCTAGAACCATATGGTTCTGGGTCGTCGAATCTAAAAAGATGGTTTTTTGTTCATACCAGAACCATCCCAACTCAAAAAAAAAAAAGAAAAAGAAACAAAGGGAAATGGGGAGAGGTTTCATGTATGTGTGATGAGAGAAGGAATGTGAGAGAAAGAAAGAGACGAAGAGAAGAGAAAGAAGCTGCAAGAGGAAGAAAGAAAAAGAAGCTAAGATGGGAAATCAAAAATCTATCCCACCTAATGACATGATTTTGATTGAGATTGAGGAATCCCGAAAAAATGAGAAATAAAAAAAGTATAAGAAGTTTGAGATTTTTGAATCTTAATCTCATTTCATTTCAATTGACCTCCAAACATGACATTAAGTAGTTTGAAATTTTTAATCACAAATCCACTCTCAATCTCATGTGCCAAATATTTTCTAAAAGTTATTAGGATGTGACTGTAGGAGTGCCAAGATAAAAGTTGGAGGGTGTTGATATTAATATGGGCCCTTAAAAATAGATATTACAATCCAACCTCGTTAAATTCAATTATAATCAACAAATGAAGGCTAAGAAAAGTATCAATATTTCCACCCCATTAAAGTTATATGTACACCCCTTTCTTGTATACACCCCATTAAAGGTTGTTTTAAAAAACTGTAAGTTATAAAAGGTAATTGTACAAACATATCCTAAGTTATAGCCTAATTGCATAAATATGGCACTTTTACCAAATATTGCAGAAACAATCCCTACCATCAATAGTGAGATGTTAGAACATTATGGTATAAGGACAAAAAAGTCATTTGACCTTTTCATTTTTTTAGGAAAAAAAAGAAAAAGTATTTGTAAAAGAAGAAAAATTCAATCCACCATTAATCTCCACTATGACAATTGACGATGGATGACCTCTATCGTGGAAGATGTGTCCTCCATGAGGGGCGATTTGCTCCGACCATGAGGGGCGATTTGCTCCGATCAGTGGTAGACATGTCACTTCTCTAATGAAGGAGCGATTTGTTGCTTTGAAGGAGCGACTTGCTCCTCCAGTAAAGGAGGCGATTGCTCCTCCACAGAAAGAGCGTTTTGCTCCATCAATGAAGGAGCCAATCGTTTCTTCAATGGAGGAACGACTACTTCTCCATTTGATAAGATAGGCCTCATATGTTAGATTAGATGGGCCCCATCATTTGGTCGGATGGATAAAAATCTATTTGATCTAATTTTTTTTTATTATTTAATATATTGTTTTTAATATTATTTTAAATAATTATTTAAAAATAATAAAATATAAGGTTAGATAACCAACTAAGAGCCTTTTAGACCATTCGCCTTCAAAGATTAATCAATGGTTCGTTTGGATGAAAGTCAACTAACTACATTACTACAGGAGTTGCTCATGTAATAGTTGGTACAAGTACCGTATTTGTGCAAGTAGGCTATAACTTCACGGTATTTATGCAATTCCCCCCTAAATTATAATTATGACTCATTTAATGGGGTAAACTTACTAATAAAGTGTGCGAACAGTTTTAGAAGGGTGTAAATACCGTCGCTCGCCTAAGAAATAATCACAAAAACTATTATTATTCAGTCCGATGTGGATATGTCGAGTTTCAGGCGTGGGCATTCAACACATAAGAGCCTGGGACGATTTGTCCCTGTACTGGGCCTCAACGTTAAAACCCAACTGGCCAATACAAAACTCTTTTAAGTTGAATTGAAAAATATATATATATATATATATATTTAAGTCATAATTATAAATAAAAAAACCTTCTCCTTTTCCGGTGGAGAGACCCCTAGAGAATACGGATTCGAGTCCTCTTCCAAGCTCTTTATAAACCTTAAATAATATCATATCATATAAATATTATAATCAATGATTGATTGACTTTATCATTAACTAATCACACGCTGCAAATAATTAGGGAAAAACTTAAATGAGTAAAGAATCCAAATCCAATGGGTAGATCCACCTCCGCACCATTGTTTATAGAATTATTTATTTATTATATTTATATATGTTAACTATTTTTTTAATATTAATCATTATATTATTTGGTAATTTTGGCTGTTTTTAACTGTCTTGTTATATGTTTTTTCCGTTTTAAAAAAAATAACACATTGACATAAACTACCACTTTCAGTTTTTGGATAAAAGCAATATAATCACGCTTAACCTTTCCAATATAATATGAAAGCCAAAAAGGCAATACAAATTATTGAACTCAACAGGACATGTTTTATTCATAGGTTAGAGAAAAAAGTGCCCAACTTTGAGCTCATTGAGAATAACCATGTCAATGCTGGAAAACAAATAAATTGTAGTTGTGAAAAGGGTATTATATGAATAGGATTCAAACAGTGTAATGGGGATTGACATCAATGTCTAAACCCTTCAACTTTGCAAAGGATTCAACCCTCCCTTTAAATGTGCGAAGCTCTCTTAATCTGCATTGCATCAAAAACATGTGTCACAATGTTTATATGTCAACATGCAACTCTAAAGGATGTTTAAAAACATGTGTTAGCTTAGCTCCCACACAGATAGAGAAAGCGACATTAATGTTTGATGTCAAAATATAACTCTAAAGCATGTTTTTTGATGTCTTGAAGAAAGTAATTTACAAACCTTGCAATCTCTGCACGTCGTCTGGCTTCTTCAGCCATGACACTGATGTCCCTGAAGGTGTGTTTGTTGTCAGAGAATGCCTTAGTGTCTGAAGACTGGAGGCCATGAAGAGTCCGCTGTTCAGCTGCCCAAGCAGCCTCACGAACTTCCCTACCAAAGTCCTTCTGGGTAGAAAAGGCGGTCTGTGCAGAGACAAGATAACATATAATTAGCGTAGGATATTGGAAGATATATAATTCAAGCATTACAATAACCTAGACAGTTTATTGTTTGACACTCACTCTTTTGTTGTAAACGAGACCCCAGGCTCTGCCACTTAGTGCATATCGAACTGCAAATTTGATGGGATCAAGCAGCGCGTAGCAAACAATGTTGTACAGCCAAATAACTCCAGTCCACCCCCAACCAATCTTTTCAATTCCAGCTAACTTTTTCGATGTTGCCAAAGCTGATATTAAAGTTGCAACCTGCAAATGAGAATTTATCCTCAATTTAGATTCTTGATCAGGTGAGCAATACAATAAGACTATTTTTTTTTCCCTAAAACAAGACTAAAACTTTTTGTGCGCTTACCAATTGAGCAATGATGAAGGCAGTGACAAGAAGAAGACCAGGTCTTTCTTGGAAAGACCAACCCCTAGAGCGAGTGACGAATATGAGTGCCTGGCTGATGATGCTAACTTGGAGGTACATAGCAGATGCTAGCTGTCTATGAATGAAGTCCTTGACATCATCATCATGCATATTATGTTTGTGCTTGTTGAAGCTTCTTACATGGAAATGATCCTGAGATAAAGAGAGAGAAACAAGTTATTAACCGTAATTGGATTTCACTCCCTAGCTTCAGAAAAAATAAACTTACAAGTGCAGATTAGACCAACTAGAAATTTCATTTACCGGAAAGAAATCTGTTTCATAAGCTGCCCAGAAGAATACAACCGTCATCAGAGCAAGGTAACCTCCCATGACAATTCCAGTTGCAAAAATTTCCTTAGATTCCAACTGTCAGGAACTGGTGATGGCTTGACCCTGTCTTTGGATATAGTCATTATGGTACCTGGAACGAGTTCATGAATCAAGGAAAAATATGTGTAAGGTAAAACAGTGGACTAATGTAGCAAAAGCTTGTGTACAAAATTGGTTGTAGACAGCAGTTAAATGTAACAGCATTAGGTTATGTAGATTAGTAGTGCTTACCATCATTAAGGATGGCTATGATTAGGACCATGAAAGGAGGGAAATTAAACTCCCAGCATACAGTAAGCAGCATAAATCCCAGCTGTTACATAAAATTGACACATTGTTAGTGAATAGTGACTATTGTGGTATATGAGTTTGCAGCAGCTAAAATGTAAGAAATTTGGAAAAAGAAATATGAGAAAGTTACCACAATACGTATTGTGATTGATACTGCATATATCTGTAAAAAAGAAAAAAGGATAATTATCATTTGAAACTATAAATTTTGAACATATGAACCAAAATTTTGCTATAGTTTTTTACTTCATAACATAAAGAGAACTTTCATTTACCGTGTAATTTTTCATTCTTTGAAAAATAGCACGGCTTGTTAAAACAGCACTAATGATTACACTCAGCCCCGGTTCTGTAAGAACTATATCGGAAGCACTTCTAGCAGCATCTGTTGCATCTGCCACAGCAATTCCTATGTCTGCAATCTTCAAGGCAGGTGCATCGTTCACTCCATCACCCGTCATTCCAACTATGTGTTTTCTAGCTTGTAATCGTTTTACAATCTCGAACTTATGCTCTTCAGGAAAGCACAGAGTAAGAACAGTGAATGTGAAGCAGACTTGCAAAGTTCATAAATTGTAGTAACGTATATACCTGGAAAGACTCCTGCAAATCCGTCTGCTTTTTCAATAAGTTCATCAACCTGCAAAGTTGCAACTGCGTCATCCTTATGTTCACCAAGCAGAGCTGACGAAGGATACATGTTTGAGCCCATTCCAAGCCGTCTTCCTGTTTCCTTACCAATTGCTAGTTGGTCACCTAGAAAAGGAATCCATGGAAAAGTAGTAAAATCATCAAAGCCAGTTTGAAAACATGGTTGAATGGAATTGCCAATCAAATAGTATCATTTATCGGAAACACTGTTTAACTAAAAGTTCATTAATCATTTAAACAGATAGGATAAACTGAGAAGAATGCAATAGCAAAAGTATCGGCATGCTTCGGTTCTACGTATACACTACTCTGTGTTAAGTTTATAACCCATGACTTATTTTGAGTTTATAAACAAGGTTGAGCTTCCAGCTTAGAGGTCTAGAAGATACTAACTCCAAGACCAGACGATGTCATGAGGGAAAGGAAAAATAAATTTGTTGGGTACACACCTGTAATCATCTTAACGCTAACACCAAGATCTAGAGCTCTCCTAATAGTTTCAGCACTGTCATGACGTGGAGGATCAAAGAGAGGGAGAAGACCAACGAATTCCCATGGACCACCAGGACTGTCTTTGGTACCAGCAGGTACTTCCTGTGGATGAGAGAACTCCCCTTCTTCAATTATTGCAATAAAAGGAAATGGTGGATCTCTGGAGATTATGGCTAGTTAAAAAGTTTTGCCTACCTGTAGAGCAACTGCTAAAGATCGAAGTCCACGCTCAGCAAACTTATCTATAATTGAATGGACTTGCTTTGCAATATCTGCTTTGTTCGCTGCCAGATTTAGAATCTAAAAAATAGAAACAAAAATGATATTAACTTTTAGGCTTATATTATACGGCCAGAGCTTAGAAATTTTGGTTGTCTTGTACCTGTTCTGGTGCACCTTTGCTGACTCTATGCATTTTACCAGCTTTGTCAAGGTATGTGAGTGCTGTCCTCTTATCGGTTGGATTAAAGGGAAGGAAGTGAACTTCGGTAATATCAGCTCGTGCCTTACAATAGATCAACATAATAAACTCAACTCAGCAGAGCCCCAATCAACATAGTAAACGATGTTTATTAGCTAAAATTTAGTAGCAACTCTTAACTTCGGATTCAAGAAAGAGAAATCTGTGGGGTGGCATAAGCATGTGCAGGTCTTTTCTCCCCATGATGATCATTTTGCTTGTGATTAGTAAAAGTTTTGTTCAATGAGAGTTGGTACCTCTTTGGGATCAGCCAGCATTGAAACAATTGCAGTATCAATGGCATCTTGGTTCTCCAATCTTGAAGCTCTTGCAGCCAGCAAAATAACCATGTCCTTGTCAACACCATTAGCAAAAACCTGTAATGAAATTTATCCCGTTAATATCTCATGCCTTAATGGGTAGTTGGTGTTGATGGATCTAAAAGTTCATACAGAAACCTGTAATGAAATTGATCTTGTTAAATATCTCATCCCTTAATGGGTAGTTGGTGTTGATGGATCTAACAGTATATACAGAAACTTGGTGTGTGTATTTATAGCTAGAACTAAAACAATCTTGAATATATATATATATATATATGTATATGTACATGTATACATGCACACACCCTGCTTTACTTGGCAAGATGAACCTTGCCGCTAATATATGAGCTTAGGCTATGTATAGTAAGGGAAACCAGCCATGGGGTTACTAGTATATAACAATATTACAGGATCAAAATTTCCACCTCTATCAGATTTTTGTCCACTGAAAGTTTGTTGAGAGTTAGAGTTCCAGTTTTATCACTGCAAAGCACATCCATCCCAGCCATTTCCTCAATAGCTGTCATTCTCTTTGTTATGGCACCCTGGACAGGAATTTAGGTAATTTTTAAGTCAACTTTTCACTCCAAAATACTATCAAGGACATGATAATTCAACGTATTAATCAATTATAGGCTCACAGACCTGCTGAGATAATCGATGAGAACCAATGGCCATGGTGACAGAAAGCACTGTTGGCATAGCAATTGGGATACCTCCAATGAGTATAACAAGCAGGTTGTCTATACCTTCTCGATAGTGCCTACCTTGAACCCCATAAATGGCGATGAGTTCTATAACCATACCAATGGCAATAGAGCAAATGCAGAAGTTCCCAATTGAGGTTAAGACCTGACACCACAAGTAATAAGTGATGTTTCATCAAAAACATAACAATACATTATATACGATAAAATCCCCATATCAGTATCACCTCCACATTACACACAAGCATTGTTTTTTTCGGTCATTAAACTTTACTAGACTATGAACATTTCAAGTATCATTTAGATGCAAAGAGTTTTCAAAGAGGAACCTTTTGAAAATGACCGACATGAGTTGTACTTTCAACAAGATGAGCAGCCTTTCCAAAGAAAGTATGTACTCCAGTTGCAATAACAACTGCTTCGATTTCACCTTGTTTACAGGTTGAGCCAGAGTAAACTCCATCACCAGGAGCTTTTGTTACTGGGAGTGATTCTCCTGTAAGAGCTGACTGTAAAAGAAAGGAAGATTTACATCAAGTTAAACTCACTTTAAGAAACCAGCATTCTTGCAATTAGTTGACATCTTAAGTGATTATTGAACAGGCTAATTTAAAGTACTATGAGAGGCACATTTTATGTTATCTTGGCACCAACATAATTTCTATCATTAGTTTTGAGTCAGTGTAAGCATTTCAAGGCTGATCTCCAAGTCTCAACCCATAGTTTGCAATACGTTCATAAATTTTTCGTGCTATAAGTTCACATCTTAGCATGATTGCATACCTGATCAATTTTCAGAGGATCTCCTTCAAGTAAACGAGCATCAGCAGGGATAATGTCTCCTAGCTTGATACTGATAATATCTCCAGGAACCAACACAGAAGCATCTTCCTCGCTCCACTTCCCATCACGTAAAACCTGATGAAAACTTCAGATTTTATAAAAGAACTAGTATTCCAGGATGAAGGATATAAAAAAGAAAAAGAAAAAGGTGAATTTGCAAGGAGGAAAAAGGATTATGTTTGTATGTGTGCAAGCAAGTAAACCTTGGCTTTTGGAGCCAGCCGTGCCATTAGAGCTGCAGCAGCATTTCCGGCATTGTTTTCCTCTGCAAAACTGATGGTTGAATTGATGAGAAGCAGACAAATGACACCAATGAAGTCGTGGTAATCAATTCCCTTGTGCTGCAGAGATATTTTCATCTTACAATCAATCAAATAAAAAGGTTCTACTTTCTATGAAATCGTGCATTCTCAAGTCCACACTTTTCATTATGAAAAAAGAGGATTTATTTCTAAGTTTCTATGAACTTACCCCTCCATGAGCAAGACTAATGGCCATAAGTGCAGCTGCTTCCATAACCCATGAAAGAGGATTCCACATAAAGCCTAGAAACTTTAGTATTTTACTTTCCTGTGAAGGAAAAGATGGAAGCAAATTTAAGATAAATGTCCAATGTAACCTTACGAAACTGTCTTAAAAAGTAACACCAAGATTATAGGTACAAGAACCTTTTTCTCTTCAAGTTTGTTATACCCAAAAATGTCCAGTCGCTTTTGGGCCTCCTCAGAGCTGAGACCCTCTTCTGTACACTTCAGATATTCGAAAACTTCCTCAACCGGGATATTCTCCTGCCAGGAGCAACTTCCAGTCAAGAATTCTGTAATAGAGACCCTGATGGAATGTAGACTTCCAACAAATATTTACGCTACAATTCTACAAAGTACTTCTGTCATTTGTATCCCAATCAACTTCACTGATTCATCTAGAGACATCACCGTTCAGCCTAACAGTGTTCATGCAACAATATATAACTTGCCTTCAACAATACGAAAAAAAAATTCTTCTTTTTAGACAGTTTCCTTTTCCCCGTGTCATTTCAAAACAGTGGATAGATTCCTATGGTTATTTGAAATTGTGATCTGTTTATTCAAAATCATGAGCAAGATAACATTCAAATACATACAAATTGTGTTATTGCTTATGTGAATCACATCTGTTAAAGTTTTATATTGAAAGGTGGTGCCATTTGCAAAGAACTAAGGAAACCAATATCCATGATCAGCCTATACTAAATCACTTTGTAATTGAAGTGTAAAAATAAGTCAGCCCAAGTTCGGATAACAGCATGATAAAAATAGTATTAAATAGGTACCAGATCAACAGTTTCCTGGCTAATAGCTTCAAGGGAAGTTGCTGGCTTGTCCATTGTATTAGAACCCATCCCGGAAAGCAGAGTTTATAATCTGCAGCACAATAAAAATTTTATGTAATCAATCCACCATTCTCCAACCTTACATTTAGGACACATATAGCCTGAATCAGTGCATGCATACACTGCCAATGGTTTCTTGTATCATGTAAACATGTTCACATATTTTAACATGCAAAATTTTATTTCTTTACATCATTATTAATTAGATAAATTAATCACGTAAAAAGTATCAAACTGAACATTAAAGCTTACAAATTCAAAATCATAACAGTAAACTAATCAATCTAATCATTGAAGATGGTCTTTAAAGGAAAACCGACAAATTAAGAACACTAGACAATAACATTACAAATTATCACCAAGAACTACTCCAAAAAATGAAACCAACATATATGTTACTGAATTTTAATAATAACAAAATGTATGTACCAAGCTATATAGCTCAAGCAAGATGTATTCATCAAACAGTGAAAGATTCACCCTTTGAGCAGAATTTTCAGAAAAATGAAGTGAGTTTATATAAAAGGAGATTGAGAGAGGAAGTCTCCATTATCAAAGAGAGTAGAAGACAAAAGGGTGGCTTGTGAAAGTCCGCCGCCAACATTTTCACAGCAAATGGAAGTGTTGTTTCCAAGGGTTCAGAGTCAAAGAGTGAGACATAGTAATGGCCAAGCATTGGAAGTATATATGCTCTTGTTTATTTTTCACATTTGCCGCTATCTGCCAACTTAACAAAACTGTCTGCATCTTCTTGTTTGTGTTTCATGCGCATTCCATAAAGGGCAACCCAACACATAAATTCTTCTGTACTTCTCTACTTCACAAAAGTAAGTTTGAATTAAATCACGATAATTACTATGGAAATCCAATCAAGACGTTCTAATTATTCCAAGTTTCAACATACGTTTTATCTCTTAACATATTCCATGCTCATTATGCATAGTCTTACAAGCATTTGTAAATAGTTTTCTACTAGATTTTATAAAAATAAATATCTAATCCGGCATAGGATGAGATGATCCACTCACAACCTATTGATCGTGAGTTTGAATCATTCTCCTTCATTCAACTCTGATTTATTTGTATTATTTTAAAATATATATATATTAGACAATGATTTTACGATTGGACATTCTGAAAATAATATAATATTAAAATATATATACTTTTTACAATAACTCGCTTTATTCAATTTATTAATCTTTCCGTAAGCTGTGCAGCATAGTATGCGTTTGAAAAGCACTTGAGAAATTGTAAAGAAATCAGATTCTTCACTTTTGTTGGTTTATTGTTCTGGTTTATGTGCGATGGCCACAAAGTTAAAAACGTCAAGCTCCCATTGGTGAAATCATAGTTTAGTTTGTTAATGAAAATTTTGTCGATTAACGTAAATCCGAAACAATGGATCATACATAGATCACAAATCGTACCTCTTTGACGGTACAACATTATAACTATAATTTATTGATTTATAATATTATTAATATGCCCGCATGCACTTAATATGATCCATTCAACCACAAGAGTACAGATTCATTTTAAATGTATTATTTTTTATTTTTTTTTTTTTGAGACTGAAACAAATCCTGAAATTAATTGGAACTAAACGAGATTTGATTCTGTGGCGTGATTTGAAAAACTGCTCCCATACGGAAGAGATCAACCCACATCTACCCTTTAGTATATTTTGTTTGCATAAAGATTTAGCATTTTATACTTCTAAACACAAACCGCCCCAAGAAGTAGTAGTCATTAGTAAATACTTTAACAATAAAAGGATTTTATGGGTTCATTTGATTTATGAGATTGGATTGAATTATTTCTAAAAATTAAATTGAATAGGATTGATTAAATTAGTACTTTAGTATATTCGGTACAATTAGGATTGAATTATTATCAAATATATTAATTAATACTTAATGTGGTATGGTCATATTGAATCCTTATTTAACCTGACAATAACTTAAATTGAATGGCTAAATGATAAGTGATATTTCAATATATATATGTATATTTATTAATAATATAAATAGGACATTTGGTACAGTTAGGATTGAATTAATAATATATTAATTAATACCACCACTTAATGCGGTATGGTAATATTGAATCCTTGTTTAACCTGACAATAACTTAAATTTGAATGGCTAAATGATAAGTGATATTTCAAATATATATATGTATATATATTATTAATAAAATAAATAATAAATAAAAGGAAAGGAAAAAAAACACAGGGACATGGGAAGGGAACTAATTAGTCCTACCTTTCAAGGCGCAACTAACTTAACTCTCTCAAAGAAGATAAAAGAACAAGCTGGATTAATATTTGTCCAATCCCACCTCCTCAACAAACATGGGATTGGACAAAAAATTTTATTCAATCATATTCTATCCTATCCAAGAAACAAGGTCTATGTGATTGAATATGTTCAAATAGAGATTTATCAATTTATATTTCTTAACACAAACCTACTTTCAAAGCATTAACATTTAGTAAATATATTGACAATAAATTGATAAATTTCTCTGTGATCAAAACATGTCGAATAAGAAAATTTGTCACCCCGATGCAAATCTAATGGATTTTAGTTTTTGTAATAATCCCATAAAATAGTACTAAAAGAAGCTGTAAGCTTTTTAATTAGCACCGATTTCACTCTAACGCCAATATATAAGTGGAAATTAAATTTTGTAACTTATACTTCTAAGGGTAAAATTGGCATTATAAAGAGCTCATTAAAGCAAATGCGGTGAGAAAGCTCTTTTTCGGACAAGCCAAGCGAACTTTCAAACGTTAAAATCTCTTCCAGCGAAAAATCCAAACAGATTTAAAAATAGTTTCTGGTCTCTAAAAGAGGTTTTAAGCCCTCCAAAAGCTATGCTTAAAACTCTATTCTAGAAGTTGTATACTTGTAACGTGGTATTGTTGTTTTGTGTCCAAACAACTTTCTAATTACTTTATAATTTACAAATATTGATGATGTTAAAATTCTTTTATTTTTGTTATAATTCAAAACTTACACTTCTTTAGCGTTATTAAAATATATATATATATATATATATATATATTATGCGATGCTTTGAAAAGAAAACAACACCATTTGTTGGAATGGTAATGGTATATAACAAACTCAACAAACACAAACAAATAACAAACGAATAAAACAAGTACACCAAATTGAAATGGTTTGACTTCACAAGACAATTATTCTCAAGACTTGAAAACTATAGATAATAATAAAGTATGTGAAGTTTTTTTTCTAAGAATAGACTTACACAAAGAAAGTAGCTGGCTACCTAAAGACAAACTACTGACAGTAGTGGCAAAACATGCTTAAAATTATATCAAAAACTCAATAGAGACATTCTCTAAGTTTCTCTTCCGTGAAAAGTCTGTCATGTTTGTCAAATTTCTTCTACTACTATCATGATTTTACACACACACGTGCGCGCACATACACATATATATGTTCATGACTGAATTCTCTAATCAAAGTGACTCCAACATCATCAGTCATTACACAGGTACTGCCATGTATATAAAGCAAGAGTGTACTTCACAACATGGTAATCGGTATAAAAAATGGATTTCCTGTTCTCAGGGTATTCCATGGATATTCCTACTTGATTTTCTATCCTACCTGATTTTCTTAGAGTAAGCGCCCCTCATGAAAGAGTTGATAAACCACAAAACAGACATGTCCGGCCCGAAATATCTAACCAACACATAGCAATGATGTGGCCACTAAACGTGGCTGCACTTGCATCAGGCCACTCAACCACATATTGCTCTCATTATGGGCCTTTTAACACATTGGGCTTTCATCTGGATCTCTATTCTCGGCCCACTATGAGCCTCTGTCAGTATCAGCAGGCTCTCCCCAGTCAAAATCAGTATCAGTAGGCTGTCCCCAGTCAAAAGTCAAAGTGAAATGATCAACAAATACTGCTTCGCAAGTCGCAACACACTGCAGCTTGTCTAATTCAACCATATTCCCTGTCACCATCTCCCTTCCAAAAAGTCTTATTATATACACGTGATATGCTTCACTACTCACTCAAATTATATGATATATTATGTCAAAATATATATATATATGATAAATGTACGAATATAAAAGTGCGTTTTCAATTCTCTCAGTAATTTCGAAAAAAAAATCAATAATGATTACTTGCTACAATTTGATTAAAAAATTGAGTATTTAATCCTAATCAAACTGTATTGAATTTCAATAAGAGATTTTTTTGTTTGAAAAAAAAAATTAAAATTGTTTATTAAACTTAAAATTCCCAAGTACCAAGAAGATAAGATGTCCTTGTCCAAGTGGCATGGATCGTAGAATTTTCAAACCAGTCCGGGTTGAATTAAGATCAATTAAGTCTATAATCCCAGAGGCAGATGTTTGAATGATTACTGATACGAGTCATATGACCTCGTGCATATTTGAAACCAACACTTTACAGCTTTTTGTCCACCTCCAAATAATTAATTAATAAATAATGCCTCTAATTGTGTTCATATTTGCTTGAAGATTCCAACGTCGAAAGTCAAGTTTTTCTTAAAATTAATTTTGATGAGAATATATACATCATTCATGAATCGTTCATTAAAGGGACTATATTATTAGTTCTTTAATTCCTTAGGGCGAGTAGCGGAAAATTATTACCGTCCTTATTGTCTTTGATCAGATGGATCTCGAGAAAATGTCAAAGGCATTCATGCAAGATAATTCTTCCAATTTTATTACATATAATTAATAAAAGAAAAATCAAAGTGGAGTCAAAATGTGAACATGGAGTGGATGCCAAAGTCAAGAAAGATCAGGAATAAATTTGACATTAACCCCAAAAAGGATAAGATAATGTACCACAGCATGTGCTACAGTTTAAATACGAAAATTTTAGGATAATAAATTATTTTATTTTTTTATTTATATATTAAAAGTCTATTGTCAATTAGATCTTTTAAGAATTTATTAGAATCAACGAAATCAATTGCTACAAATATAATTCCAAAAACAACTTCTATACGAAGAATATCTCTTTTCACATTTTATTTATTGATTTAAAGATATAACAATAACAATAACACTTAAAAAAAATTCCAGTACAATATATTTACGTAACATCATCTCCTATTTACAGTCAATTCATCAGTACTGCTTTATGAAAATAAATGTGCCTGCATGGAGACAACAATTGTCATTGGATATGACTGGCTTTTTTTCTCTCTATCTAACGAGCATGGAGAAAGACTGGCGTTGAACAAGTAGACAGCGGTCCATAAACTCTAGCCGAGACCATTTCTTCTCTTCAAGCAGGTCATACCCGTCAATCTCTCTCTCTCTCTGTTTTCTCTCTCTATATATATGCATACACTCTATTAACATCATATTATATTATAAATAATCATAAATTTAAGTAATTATGCGGCATATATAACTTAATGTGTAAGCAGTGAAGTGACATGCTGCCTTGTGCTTAGCTTATCTCTGGACATTTCTTTTGTTTTTTGTTTATATTTTGTTTTCTCTTTTTCTACAAAGAATAAAGATCAAATTAAAGCTTAATATTTCGATATGAGATTTCAAAAATTGGTTGATTTTTGTTATAAGTCTAATTTAAAGAAGGATACTTTACAAGTGTATGTAAGTGATGTGTTATGCACGTTAGTAAATGATAAGATAACTGGACAATTATAAACGTGTCAACTAAAAATTTTATACAAGTTAATATATCTTAAAAGTTTTTAAAAAGTAAATTAAAAAATTAAATTTATTATTTTTAGATATAAAAAAGTTGGTATGTTGTAAAGTATGAGAAATTTTAACTTTATTATAAACTTGTGGAAAATGATTAAATTTTAATTTGCAACTAAAAATGGATTTTTTTTATTAGAAATAAATTTTTACTTTCGTTTTGGATCCCAACCTTTTTTCTTATTTTTATAGTATACATCAGTTATAAATATTTTAATGGATAAATAACACAACCGAGTTCTATTACAGATTTATTTATTTTTTTTTTAATGGTATAAGGTGTCTATAAATTAATAAGACAACTAAAATGGATAGTATAAAAAATAATGCCAAATAACATAATAAGGTAATGTGTAATTAATTGACAATGAAATTGGTTTAGTTAGAAGTCCTTCACCCTTATACCTTAGAAGTTGTAGGTTCAAAGGTGATATATAATTATTATGTCATTTCATTAAAATCCAAAATTTGTTGAAATTTGAAGATTTTAAAAGTAATCTATAAATTATAAAAATAAATCTAAAGTTTATTGGAATTTAAAATATTTTAAAAGCCATCTACACATATTCAATCTACAGAGTTTGTTTGAATTTAAAAATTATATAAGTAATTTAGGTGTGCTCGATTTATATTTTTAATAATTTTACTAAAAATTTAAAATAAAGTAGTATTGAATTTAAACTTTTAAAAAATTATATTAAAATTTAATTGTATTCAATTTAAACTTTTAAAAATATAAATAAATTTAAGTGCATCTAAAAAATGTTTAAAATATATATATTAATAGATTTTGATAAATTTCAATATAAATTTTATAAACAAAAAGCTCCTGACAATTTCCTCAAAACAAAAAAGAGACTTCTAACAAGTTTTCTCCTATATCCCCAGTCCCCGCTGATTTCATATAGAAATCTAATAAAAATGACATGGATGTATATAGTCTATCAAAATCTGTTATTTAAAATATTTCATCCAACTCTTTTCAAATTTTACTTCTATACGCTCTCTGAATAAAATATTTGCCATGCAAATCACCCCTGTATAATAAACGTGTAGATCACTTATATTCAATTATTCGGATAATAAGTCCAATTGACTAGGTTGACTTTTTCTGCCGAATAGGCTTGGCCAGAAAAATTACACATCACAATAACAAACAAGATTCAAGGCTTTTTGCCAATTGCCTTGTGGTGGAGTGGAGGCACAAAGAGGCAGCCTTAATTTATAACCAAGGCTTGACACCTCATATCATCCAATAACGATGAGATTTTCTCTCACATATATAAGTTATCTTCTACTTTGATGTAAATAGCTCGTAATTATATGAGGATTGCTGATTCGAACTGTATTATTGAGCTCCTATCAGTTTAGTCTCGATTATCTTTTAAATTCGTTTTAGTACCTCAAAAGAAAAAAATTCAAGACTTTTTGAAAAAAAAAAAAAAATCCAACGCTAACATTTGAATTCATCAAATTTAAAATGGAAGTCAAATTACAATATCTTGACCAAGGTTTAGATATTGATATCAGAATCATTATTAAGCTCTCAAATTTACGGAAAATATTGGGATAATATCAATAACGGTTAGATTTCTTGCCAGAAATTTAAAAAAAAAATGGATATTTGCTTTTAAAATTCAAAATTTTTTAATAGAACTTTAAACCAAACTAAAAGAACTAATAATCTATCAAAAGAATTACTTTTGATATAAAATTAATATATTTATAATTTATTATAATATAAATAGAGAAATATAAACTGTAGTCTATAGTACTGTAGCAATTATATATATATAATAAATCATTCATGAAATAATATATTGTTTTATATTTTTACTTTTGTACAAATAAAGAAAATTAAAAAATTTATTTTCTTAGTAATTAATACATGCTTTGTAAGTCTTGTAGAAGCAAAAATCATTACCAAAATAAGTTTCTCGATGGTTCAAACACATAAGGCACATTTTCACCTTGATTTGTACAGTAACTTTGCCATGAAAAAGTGTTTGTATAATGTTGGAGGTAATTATTAATATGCCACATATATGTTGTTTTATCTCTTTGGGTAATTTGAATTTAACAAAGTTAGTGGATATTGATGTTCGGTATGCACTGAAATTTCACATGGTGTTTGCGGCAAAGGATAGTCAAGTATATTATGGCCTCCATAACTACCACAATGTTGAACATTAGAAGCTAATCTTGATCCTGACTCGATTTGTGAATCACTGAAAGTATTATGTTTTGTACCAAAACTCATTGAAGAGAAAGTCAAAGTAAAAGATCTCTCATCAACTTGTTGCATTCCTTCTTGTTGCCTATGATGAATTTCTACACCAACAATCATATGACTATGACTTGTATCTTCAGTTGGATCAGTGTATTACCTGCATGTGTAACTGGGTTTATAAATAGATATGTTGATGTTGAATAAACTTGTTTTTTCACCATCTCTATCACCTTCGACAAGCTAGATGAAAAACACAAACTCTTTGTTTGGGTTCATCAAACCCAAATGAAAAACACTTTCCTAAATTTATTTATTTATTTTTTTAAATTTCTTTATTATCAACCAGATGAAGATTTTTTTTTTTTAATTTTTAATTTTTTTTTTTTTTTAATTTATTTTTAACTGTTGGGGTGAATGCCATCACTTTTTTTTTTTTTTTTTCCATTTTTCATTTAAATAATTTTTTTTTTTTAACTAGTTCTCCATCATGCTTTTGTTTTATTATTTTTTAAAGTACTTTTATTGGAGATCCAGATCGGATCTACACTGTTGGATGGATCCCATCCAATCATGGAGATTCAATTTGACCCCACATTTTTTTTTTTTATACAAAAAAATATTTTTTCTTTTATTATGGGTAAAATAATTTAATCTAAATACTGATAAATTGTTAAAGTTGATGAAATCGGACTAAAGGCGTGGAGTTGGTGTAATAAAAAGATAAATATATATCTACATTTTTTAATACATATCTCTGCAAGTGGTTTGTAATTCATTCTATACATAAAACATACTTTTAACCTATTTTATTATAATTATAAAATTACTTTTAAAATTTAGAAGGAATTGCACAATGCCCCCTGTGGTTTGCCTAAAAACAGATGAAAATATAGTTATAATTTTATTACACAAAACCCCTATACCGTTAGTTGACTTCCGTCAACTTTAACGGTTGATCAAAAATTTTGATTGAAAGTCTACATTTTTATCTGATCAACGGTTAAAGTTAACGGAAGTTAACTAACGGTATGAGAGTTTTGTGTAATAAAAAGGTAACTACATTTTTATCTGTTGTTAGGCAAACCATATGGAGGTATTGTGCAATTCCTTCTACAATTTAACATGATAGTTTGACCTGCTTAAAGTGTTATCGTGTTATATAAAGTAAGTCATTTTTCAAACTTAAAATTTTCATGAGACGAAAAGTATTGGTCTAATTTTTCCAGTTCAAAAAAATCAGGATATCTTAAAAGTATCCAGATATTTCGAAAATATTAGAATATGTTATGGATGTATCGGGATATGTAAAGCTATTCCAAATGATATTAGAAGTTTCTTCCCATTTTTATTGATCCCTTTAAAATTTAGATCATATCGAAACAATATCATATATAATATAAACCCCGACGGCAATAACCAGAACATGCATGATTTGATTTTGGACACATCTTCTCTTGCTTCACGTCATCACCATATGCATAATAAATGAAATGAAACAATCAAGAGTCGGTCGTAGAGAGAAGACTAATCGATTAAGATAAAAGTGTTGTTGACTTTGAATGGGTGAGCAGGTTAGAAGATTATCAGCAACGTGTATGGGAAACGCTTTATTTTTATCAACTCTTGGTACATGAATTCAAAGGGTTTGCTACGTACTTTACTTGCTTTGTCTGATTCATTGCCAGAAATCATGCCATATCATGTTCGGCTTTTTATAATGTTGATACCAAATAAAGAGAAATATCATAATTTAAAAAATTTATCACTCTTTAATGATTCAAATACTTATTCTCATAACTTGAATTAACTATTCTTGTAATGATAAAAAAAAATTATCTATATAAAATTTATAGAATACTCATAAATTTTCATTACTAAAACGAATGAGTATATATATAGTTTTACATTCTTATCTCAGCCCTCATCATCTTTCGCTCATCCTCTTTTTGAAAAAATAAAGATTTCTCATCTTTCTAGAATTCTTTACGATTCCTTACATACTAAAGAAATTAAAAGGTATTCCGAAGACCTACATTCATGCCATAATTATAATTTTTTAATAATTTTAAAGCAGTAACGTTAGACTTTGAAATACCAAATTTGGGATCTATAATTCACACATAATTAATTAGATCGGGCTGTTATTTATACAAATTAATAATCTCCAAATCATCATTAGAGGTCGTCTTTGGTTGTTGGTGCAGTTGGTTGGCGTCAGCAATCACCCATGCCTCCCTTTATAACAGGCATGGGTTCGACATGTATCCTGTCAAATCCAAATTTCTATAATATAATAATAACACTTATAATAATAATAATAATAATTGGTTTTCCATCAATTATATAAGTTTCTCTCTCATCTTAACGTGAGTTTTTTCTTCACTTTCATATGAGTAGATTCCTTTCAATTAAAAGTAATCATTTAAATCATGTCATTAGTGTCATATTTCGATTGATCTCGAAAATTTTTTAGATTTATACTACATATAGTTTCTATATTAAAGAAAAAAAAAAAATCATTGGAGGTGTCAGATATGAGGTTTTCTATTCAAAAATATATTCCCACTCTTTTAGTAAAACTTACAAAATAGTGCACCGTTGAAATTGTCATGCTGGACCATTGACAAAAGTAGATTTCAAAATAATTAAAGACACCAGAAGAGAGAGAAAATAATATTCAAAAGCGAGGAATAGTTGCGGTGATGGAATTGTTTACGTCATCATGTCTGTGATAAATGACAAGAAGAAAAACAATGGCCATGAAAACTTGTAGTCTTCTACACTCAAAGCTAATTAAAAAGAAAATGACGGAACATGCAATGTTGAAAAAGGAAGAATAGTAAATTGAGTCAAAGGGCCTATGCAAACCTATAAGTCAATGATAAGAAGACAATAATAAATTAAAGATCGATAATGATTGAGGTGCGTGTCCAAGAACTGGAGTGCAATTGAAGTTAAATATATGTTTCAAATTCTCCGATGATCAAACTTATTTTTCTTTCGTTAGAATGATAGAAAACTGGTGCAATATCCCTTTCAGTTATTTTGCTCCAGCTCAGACGCAGTGATTAGTAATATATAGTGTTGTGTAGTTTAGTAGCATAAAAGATAAGAATATCAGTTTGTATCAAATTATATACATTTTCTTCTTGGCAGAACATTGACAATATGGACAACTTAGCTTAATTGGATTGGTAGAAGTTAATTATAATCTCAAGCAAGCTTCTGTGATCAATTCATTGCATTTGGCTTTTGCATTGCGTTTCAAAACCGAGACTTATGCTTCCACATGACATTCACATTGGTTTGGCGTAGAAGCAAATTAAGCCAGACCGTTTACTTATAAATGATATAATATAATTGCATGGATTTGGTTTTGGATTACGAAGAATACTAAGACAACAGTAAGAAATAAGAATTATAAGTGGTTATTGAGATTATGAGATGGCAACGAGAAAAGGAGACAACTTCATGTTTTAGGGTAAACACTACATGCAAGATGTCAATCTAAATGTGTACTTCCACAACAATAGGGAGAATGTACTAGTATCTATGGTGGACAAGCTAGGATAAACTACTATATATGCGACCCGAAAATATACTGATCAACCAAATAAATAATTCCACGTCGCTTGGCCGTATATATACCTAAAACATGGGAAGGTATTTACTTGCATACATGCTGAGATAGAATGCCACCAGTAACACTATGCATGTATAGCTTGAATATATTGTTCAATTGGGGAATCTAGCAACATGGCGGGGAGTAGGGGTGGGTATAAAACATGAGAACCGATTCGAACGATTTGACTTGAACCGACTTAAAGGTGTTAAGTTTATTCTCATTTTTATTTAGAGGGTGTTCGGGCCGTAGCTTTGAAAAATCGAGTGTTTCTTGATTTGATTTAGTTTTGTATATCAAGAATCGAACGGAATTGAATCGACCCGAGAAATCAATAGTATGAGGGGCACACGCAAAATTTGTATGTGCTCCTATATAAACTGAACAGACTTTTAGAGTCTTCAAAAACCCCACTTTGCCATTCTTCTTCTTCTTCTTCTTCTTCTTTCATCTTCTTTTTCTTCCTTATTTTTCCTTATCTCGTCGCTGATCAAAACCCCAATTTGTCGATCACATCGTCGATCTCGTCCCTAGGTTTGACTATTATTTTATTTTTCATTTTATTTTCCATTTTTGGATACATTTCCCTCATATTGGCTTATGACAATCACTCCTATCAGGCTGTCATCGTTGTTCACAGACTTGTTACCTAGTCACCTAGTTTGCCGTCCATATAGTCGTTCACAATGCTCTCTTTTTTTATTGTTTTTTTTGCCTTCATCACCTCCTAAATTTCGGTTTGTTTTGTGGTGAAATTTTGAAGTTTTGATTTATGTTTTTTATACGTTGATTGTGGTTAGTTTTGTGGATTACGGTTAGCTTTGTTGAATATCAATTTTGATTGAGTTTTTAGTTTTGATTTGTTAAATATCAATGTTGATTGAGTTTAAAGTTCTAGTTAGCTCGATGGCGGTGTTAAACATGAAAGCAACTCGAATCGAATTGACTTGATCTTGTTCAATTTAAGTCGGTTCTAGTCTTTCAAATAAACATGTTTGGCTTTCATTTTAAAAGCTGATGATTCGTCGGTTCCTATTCAATTCCTATTGAAACTGAACCCAACAAAATACCTAAATGCCCACCTTTAGTGGGGAATGGGGACCCAAGTCCATCATCATGGAATGAAAACTATAGCTTAATGTTATTATCAGGGTTAATCAAACTTTGCCACAAGTTTCAATCGATTATATAAGAGCATTTCCAATGTAAATGTTGATTGTCTTTTTAAAAAAATTAACATATCATCAATGTAAAAAAAATGTGCATTCTATGTGGTATAAATATGGATTGATAGACACTCAAGTCTAAAAAAATTCTCAAATGCTATTTTATTTATTTTAATGATAAACAGTCAAACAATAATATATCATTAAAGTAAATTATTATAAAATATTAGTTGATGGAAGTCTCAATCATTTATTGTTGATATGACTGTCCAAAAGACTCTCTAAAAATAGACATTAAGTTTGACAGCTTCTATTTTCTTTTTTGTCATGTCAACTTAAAAGTGGTTATAAAAGTTTACATTAGAGAGGTTAATTTTAACACTCTATCAATTTATTCTATGTGACATTCTATTTTTTTACAATTCATACTTGCATTGGAGATGTTTTAAGATAAACTTGAATAAGTAGGTCCTTATAACATCACTTCTTAATAATATTAAGTAACAAGCATCCTTCTTTGTTGTAGTTATATCTCGAGTAACACATTAAGATGTTGGCTACAATAGTTTAAAATGAACATTTCCTGGACAAATTCATCTACAAAACTTTTCTTACATATATAAGTCTTAACAGATCTCTAAAATTGCTTTTATCAAGCTTTAGATGATTAGAATGTTCTTATCAAACTATTGACTAGATTTATCTTCAATAATGTGTGGAGTTTTTTGGTGTTGGCCATGACTAGAAAATATCGTAAATAATTATAAAACTTTAACTCATCATAAACATGAATACTCAGGCTTATTAGAAAAGAAAAATCAATCTTGTAAAGCCAAATAATAATAAATTGTGAAAATTTTATGGAAATGAAATTCATCCAAACCAGTAATTATATACAAACCGAAAATTTCATGTCACGCTCCACACCACCCACCCGCCACTAATTGATCCTAGAACACTAGAAAGTCGAAACAACAATTTAACCAATTTTCAAAGAACCATCAACTGTGAAAATCCTAACGGCGGATGAGGCGATAACGGCGACAACAGAGGCACGTTAAAAATGCTCTTCGCATCACACTCCCACTCCAAGTCCCAAATCGCCGCTAAACCTGACGGCGTCAGAGGCACTTCCTTAACGGTCACCACACATTCCGTTTTCACCACCTTCTTCGCTTCCCTCTTCCCTCCTTGCTCGTCTTCTTCACCGCCTCTCACCCGCTTCCTCTCGCACACGCCTACTTCTGCGCGTGCCTCGCACTTTCCACCCTCCTTGTTCCTCCCAGCTTCAAGAGGGAAGTTGACGATGGCTTTGGAGCCTCGTAGCTTGAACGCCGCTTCGTCGTACGCTCTGGCGGCTTCTATCGCCGTGTTGAACGTCCCAAGCCAGACACGTGTACCTCTCTTGGTCGGGTCGCGGATCTCCGCCGCGTACTTCCCCCACGGCCTCCGTCGAACTCCTCTGTAGTGCTTCTCCTCCGCAACCTGACCGGCCTGGCCACTCGAGTTTCCAAAATGGAGCCACTTCGACTCGTTCTTCGGGGGCGAGATTTTCAAAGCCGGTTTTCGAGTCGTTTGGGAGATTGAACCTTGAGAAGTGCTAGGCTTTGGTTTCGACTCGAACTCGGAGCTATAACTGCTCGATTCCGATAAAATCTGAGGTTTCGCATCGAATTTAAAAGAGTTGTTAGTTGACTGAGAGCAAGGAACAGTGGATTTCGGCGTAACAAGATCAATAACACGAGGTTTCATCTCGAATTCAAAGACATCGTTAGTGTAGAAGTTGAAGAAGCTACAATCTGAAGTAGAACTGGAAGTTTGTGAGCACAACGAATCAGTCGACAACGAATTCGAAGGGCGAGCTTCGACTTCCTTTCTCCACTTATTCGAATCCAGATTCAAACCGCAACCGAACGGAATCGGTGAATTTTCACCGAAAAGATGTTTCTCGATAAACTCAAGCGCCATAATTTCATTAGGTGTAGCCATCACCTGCTATGTCACTTTTCGAGCTTTCAAAATTTGAATCTTGAAGAACTAAAAAAGTGAAATTGATATCTTGAATGCGTGAAACAATCAAGACTGGCAATGTGTATTTATAGTTGAAGTATACAAATGTCAACGGCGACTTTTCAACGGAGCTTCTACGATGGAAGAAGGAAACCTCCTTCTGACATTTTTTAATCTTATCTTGCTTTTCTTGTTGTGTGTCCACCGTTGGATGAGGTCAAAGGAGAGAATCGACGGATTTTTTGCGCAGGTATTCAATCTCCATCTATTAATGATATTTTTGTCGTTTTCGCTTTTTTTTTTTGTTGGTTTCTTTGAAAGTCTTTAATGTTTTAATTTTTGTGTTTCCTGGATGAATCCAAAAAGTTGCACATATGGATAAAATAATATGTGTGATTTGAAATGTATTGGATTACAAGGTTAAAATATGATGATGCATTGTATTAGACAAAGTTATAGGGACCTGATAAGAGTGAAGACAAAGTAAATAAGCTAAGGGAAATGGATTTGGTCACGGCACCTGCCTTATGATTGAAGCTGTCGATTTTGTTCTAGAAAGACATGTAATGTTTGCATGTGAACATGGAATCTTTGAGTTCTGACCTTATCGGCCAAGATTATAAATTTTTAGCAAGTCTATTTTGCTTTTTTGATTTAGTTTACCTTTTTCTGGAATATTGATGCTGATAAATTCAAACCAGTTCTTTTCTAGGGTGGTCTGATGTGATAAGTTCATACCTTGGATGAAAAAATGGAGAAAAGTATCTGTAAATAATATTATTTTTACGACAAAAAGATTGTTGAGAAATTGTTTTATGGTCCAACTGAAGATGATTATGTGCATATAGAACGAATCTAGGTGTAGTAAGTTTTTTTCTATGTTTGGCCTGAACTGGAACTATATGCTGTATATCAACTTAGTCAGGATTAAAATGTCAATTTCTCTGAACGTATTGTTTGAGTGGGAGTTTTAAAGTTTTTCCCACCCTGCACCAACGCCATTGCTCCATTGTCAAGCTGCACATGGAACTTCATTTTTAGTTCAGGGGTGGATAGAAATTGAGTTGCATTGCTTGGCCAACCATGAACTACAAGTTTTTCTTTCTGGTTGTCGCTTGGCAATGAATCAAAGAAGCTATTTTGGCGATGCCATATTACAATTACGCTGATGTAATAGCAGGGCCAATGAATATATTTTAAAAATAAAGAAGCGGTCAACGGTTGCAGCTTTATTATTGGTTGTGGGTCTCTTTAGACTTTTAACCAGTCTCAACTGCCAACGACTCTCATTTATTTAACATGATCGGAGAATTATTTGGGGGAATACCTTTGTTCATCTTTCTAATTTTCAAAAAAGCGACTGATATTAAAACTTGAACCAAGTCCAACAATTTGCTGTGCCTTGAAATAGGTTAAGGGGTGAAAAATACCGTGTCGTACAATTTGGTGGTCCAAATTAACTATTATTTTAACAAGGGACGAATGTTTATAAACGCCATGATTTATAGAATTACTAGTGTTAGTCGCATCCTACTGTTTGTTGCTCTGTCAACTGAGTATGAAAACAGTCTATCATGGTTTGAAACATTCATTTTTCTACTAAATTAATAGGTTTGACAATTTCATGATTTCTTCAACTATTATCAGTTCTCCTATTGCCACTGTAGATTAGAGTGTATCGTTCTTGCAGGATAACCAATAAACCTTTGACCTGGCTGATCTTAAATTCTCAATAAGTTTTAGAAGTTACCAAAACATAGGGATTACAGCTTACTTTTCTTTACAACAGTAATGTTTCCAGCCGAACTTCTATCCAATCATCCAAAATTTACCCGTAAAATGTTCTCCAATTACTTTTTTGTTGTGTCTTAGCTGAACCTCCTATATGGTAACATGACAAAAATTACATCGAAGCAATTAGTTAGATCATCAAAGAGAATGCATGTCAGCATTTAATTAAATAGGGAAGTGAGTATAAACACTAAAAATTTTAGCATTTTATCGTCTTGGGTTAATTTAAACCAGCATCAGTAAAATGACACTCTATCTCACGACAGAATAACCTGCTAAAATGAGAATACTTGAAACCTAGTTGCATCGTTTACACTGATAACAAAATGATATCAATGTTGAACAAAGTTCCTGGATAAGTAAGCTTTTGATTCAGATCCTGCCTCTGAAGTAATAGAAAATGCTTCCTCCTGATGTGACAAAATTTGGAGATTCTTTTTCATCTTCTTAATTTGGTATATTTTTCTCAAATTAACATCAATGCAGCATACATTGAATCATTAATTGCATAAAACATTGTGTCTTCCTTTATGTTATTTGAAACTCAACAGAATATCTTACATCAACCATGTTCCCTCCTAGACATTTGTGGTGTAACTTGTGTAACAACAAATTGCTATGTCCGTGAAGCAAAAACGCTAGTTTTGTAATTATCACCTAGTGTGGATGCTAGATTCCTGCTATTAGTATTTAAAAGGACAAAGAAAGAGCTAAATAGGTTGCTTGAAGTAAAAATCTTCTTCTAGAATGTAAGCTAGCTGTGTGACAAGGAAGTAAAGGTGGCAAGGAGTTGAAGTTCCTTCCAAGCTTGGATTTGTTATTTTCTTGTTCAGATTGTTCAAATCTATTTTGGTTGAAAGAAATAAAGTTCTATTTATTTTAAGTATTGCTTCTTGCACTGGTAAAGAGAAAACAAGGACGTTTTGTGGTAAATGAGTATGTCAACCCATGTGTGAATCATCAATTCAACTGTTCATACTATAAAATTAATGCTAGATGCCATTTGAATTTATCAACTTGAATCATTGCCATCACACCACTGGATGTTTAGTTGACAGTTTATATTAACTCTTTTTTAGCGTACACATTAATTTGTTACTATACTTGCAAGCTTGTGCAATTTTTTTCCTTTATGATCTTAACGAGCAAATTTTTTCTCATGAAGTTGACTGAAATGTGATTGGTAAACTTAAGTTGAACTTTTGTTGCCAACCATAGACAATGATGGAGGCAATGGATTTTTGTTTTTTTTGTTTTTTTGTTTTTTTTTGAAATAAGCTAATATCATTAACAACTGCCCTACAAATCGAGGGCACCGGGAAAAATACAAGACACACTGACATGATGTTAGTGAAGATCCTCATGAGAGGACATGGCTAGAGAGGCAACTCTGTGAGCTAAGCGGTTCTCATTACAAGAAATGACTAAACATTTTAAAGCATCCACCTCCCTACCTAAAGCCACAATGTCATCAACTAACTAGCTGGCTTCACTTAAAGAAGAGTTGAAAAAAAAAACAAGAGTTAATCTTAGAAGCTACATTAGCGACATCAACCTCACCGACACCTGAAGATTGCAAGCATGAGCTAACTGAAGGCCTTCGCGTAGCGCTAGAAATTCCCCCAATTTAGGACTGAAGAAGCCCTCCAGAAACTTGGACACAACTCCTATCACCTTGCCAAAATGATCCCGAATGGCCACCCCAATGCCTATCTCAAAAATATCCTTCCTAACCGAAGCATCAGTATTCAACTACAAGGTGCCAGCAGCAAGAGGACACCAAGGAGGGAGAGGGACAGACCTGGGATTTTGAATCTTTACAAAGGACACTGTCATGGCCTTCTATAATTCCTCCAAGAAATTAAAAGCCCAAGAAACAATAGCCTCCTAGTCCCTGACAAGCCCGGCAAAAAGACGAGTATTCCTATTGGTCCATAGCCCCCACAAAATGATGCACACTCTCACTAAAAGGTCCCGAGGTTCATTCTTCAGCACCCCTACAAATAGCTCTAAGATGAAGGAGGGAATCCTGGAAGAGAACCTGTGGAAATCATCAAAACAAAACCAAGCTTTTTGGGCCATCACATACTGAAATAACGCATGACAGCCTGTCTCCAACACCTCACCACATCCAAGATAGTCACCCTGTGTAATATCCCCTTTCAATTGTAGTACTGTATATGTACAGTGTAAAAGTACTTTTAATTATGAAATAATAAAGTAATTTAAGGTTCCTAGATGTGTAACTGGATTCTAGTGGGACCTCCAAATATATCAAAGATAAATTTGAATAGGAGAACCAATATGGCGATCGATTAGAATTTGATATGAAAATAGTAACAAAGAAACTATAAAAAAAAAAAAAGGGGTATGATTGGATAAGTTGTTAAAATGCATGACTAAGGGCATTTTGGAAATTTCAAAATTATGAGAGAAGGTAGAGATAAGGATGGCAAAATAATGATTTTAAAGACAATTGAATCAATTAGTTAACATATGGTTACAAGAGAATGAATCTAGTTAGAATAGAACTAGTTTTAAATTTTTGACCAATCAAATGTCTTGGATTGTAACTAATGGCAAGTTAGCAAATTTCATGTTAGTTTAAGGGCAATTAGTCATGGCAAGCTTGTAAAATTGATGACAATTAAGGGCATTTGTTAATCCAACCAAAAACCTATATATAGTTGATGTATTACAAGAGAAATCAAAAGAGAAATAGAGATGAGAGAAGGGTGCAGGTCGGCAGAAATAAAACCAGGGGCAGCAGCCATTCTGCACGTAATCTCAAACCATTTTAAGTAAATTTCAAGTTATCCAAGGGTCATCTACAAGTTTAGGAAGAGGATTGAGCAAAATTAAGTGAGTTTTGGATGGTAAGGTTTATATTTTATAGATTTTTGCATGTGGTTTATGTATGAATTATATGTAAGTTGTTTGATTAAAGTTTCAAGTAAGATGTATATGATTTTTATGAGATGTTTATGCATGGATTTAGAAGAGTTAAACTTTGAATTAATGGGAAAGTAAGGCTAAGGTTGTAAAAAGAATTGGTGAGCCTACTAGTTTAGGTGAAACTTTGATTTAAATTCAATGGAATGTTGTGCAATAAATTAATTTCATTCTCATGAAAATTCATGTGATTTGAGTGTGGTTTCATATGGAAAACTTGAAGAAAACCTTGGTGTTATGTTGGATGAAGTTATGGTCAAGCTAGGGTTGATGTGGTTTCAATGTTGTTGGAATTATTTGAGTAACTTCATGCATGCTAAAATAGCAAAGTTATCAAGATAGAAAGCTAAAATGAAAACCAAAAATGGATGTAGTTTTGTTTAACATGCATTCGGCCTAAGGAGTATGGGGTAGTGAATGATTGTTTTTTAGTGTGTTAAATGGTTTTATGAGCTATGTTGATGATCAAAACAACATGAAATTTGCGAAGGCATTCATTGGATGTCAATTGACACAATCCATGGTCAAATGCATACTAGTTTTATTAGAATTTGAATTTGTTAAGAGTTGACTTGCTTTCCACTAAATTGCATGTGTTTAAGCATGGTTTAGTGATACGAATTTGATGAAATGGATGATGTAAGAGCATGTTGAGATTTTGGCCAATATGGAAGTAGAATGGTTCAAAAATTCAAATTAATGTTTAGATGCGAGTTTAAGCGTTGGTTGAAGGGTTTGTGTGCTTATATATTAAAGATTTCGAATAGAAAATCAATACGAATAACCTTGGTCGTAATGTCGCCTAAATATAAAATATGTTTATCTGTAGGTATATCACGAACAAAGGAAACTTAAATCGAAATTTTCGTGAGTAAATATTAGGTAAGTGTTCTTTGAAATGTTTGATACAAATGTGTTTTTATTTGCTATAAAAATTTAACTTATATTCAAATACATGTGTTAGAATACTTTAAATTAATTTTAAGCATATAGCATGAATTTATGGAAAATTATTTGAATTATGAAATTTTGTCGTTTGAGATACGAAATTTTACGATGAAAAGAAATACATATGGAAATATTTTATAAGTGTGAAATACTAGTATTTACCCACTGGGGATGGTGGTTCATCCCACCCAGCTATACGTTATCGGTTAGCGTACCCAAATCGTATATGGGCAGTGTTAGGGTGTCTATAACTAATTATGAGAGGAATTGTATTAGTTAGTCTTGTTTAATGTGTCGTCTATGCATGAACTAGGTGTATAAAATAGCTAGTTTCTATATGAGTGAGAGTAAATTCCGCTCTCACCGATTAGGATAATGCTAGAGCCGGAGCACAAGGTTTGGCTGGCCGAATCTGGACTTATCCATACATAGGGTATTATGTGGTATTCAAGCACCAGTGGTTGGCTCCTTTTATGAATAGATTTTTAATAAAATATATATTGTTACAACATATTTACGATTTACAACATAAGATGGAATTATGTAATTATTTATGATTTCAAATTTGAAAAACAATTGAAAGTAGTTTTCTGAAATTTAGAAAATTACTTTTCAACATGTTACTGTATTTTAACTTTATATTGCATAACTCATGGTGATATTAAATGTTATTCATGCATTTTACTTCAAATGAAGATTTTAGAAAGCTTATATTGGTTTTACAGAATCACAAATAAATTGATTTTTAAGCTTTAGGGAGAATATTTTAGAAAATATAGTTTAATTAAAAAATTTACGACATTCACTAAGCTTGTATAGCTCACTTTAGTTTTATGTTTTATAAATAAAACCTTCACAAGAATAAATACAGGTGCAGGGACATCAGTAGCAAGGGCTTTGATCCAAGAGTAGATAGATTTTGTCGTATGCCTCTGTGATTTATGTATATTTATATAAATGATTTTGAAAAATCCGTATAATAATTTTTGTATGCAAAAGAATGTATACTTCTATAAATATGACTATATTGATGCATAACATAGAAATGTTTTGAATGATATATTATATTTTGATTATTTTCATATCGATGGGTTGTCAAATTTATGAGTTTAACTTGTGTTTTAATTTAAAAATATGTTGTGATTGGTTGTGGAAAAAAAAGAGGGTCTAAGGCCCGATAGTTGAAACTTTATTTACCACAAAAGTATACACGTTTTTTATGAAATCTTTACAAGGTGGCATTCTCAGAAAAATAGTCATTGTATTATCCAAATTTTTACTAGATCTATTTTATGAAAGTATAACATAAAGAAAAAGTTTTTAATCGTTCTCGTTCAAAAAAGAGGTTCTTAAAAGGATTTTATAAACTATAACAGCTTAGCTTCATGGGAACCTTCTAATCAGATCAGATGTCCATTGAGAGACTATCGTGGGGTTGCCAACTGACCACTGATCGTACGGAAACAAAGGTATATGAACGATGCCCGTCACCCTACATCAGAATCCCTCTGCACAGGAGGTTCGCTCTCATAGGAAGTGCATCCAAGCAAGCGTGCTAAATGAAATGTTTAATTTTAGGCGAGTTAGCCAAGTTCCACAAAATCATCCACCATTTGCACGAAGATGACAGAGAAGAGAATGAGGCTTTAGACAGCTTCAACACTTCAAGTCTATAGCCACTCTTAATGGTATATCAATCTTTTTTATCGTAGTATCATTTTAGTCTATCTTTAACTCTCATATAGCTCAAAGGAATAGAAAGAACAACTTCTTTATCAATAGGAAGGCAAATCTGATTGATTATCTGAAGATTTCACCTCCTTGAATCTTGATTAATAAGGTTAGCAACTCGTAACTTATCATTAGAAGAGAGAGAAATAAGTTTGAAAGAGACAGTTCTTAGGACCCAGGGGTCTTTAAAGGTTCTGATGTCACACCCATCCCTAACTTGCCACCTAAGGCCTTTGGAAAGGAGCTCCTTACCTTACAAAATACTACGTCATTCATACAAGATTCCCACTTTAAGAGCTACTTGCAAGAAGTCAAAAGTTGGGTGATATTTGGCTTTAAAGATTTTGTCTACTAATAAGTTGAGATCCTCTATGATACGCCAAACTTGTTTAGCAAGCAAGACTTTATTAAAAGAGCTTAGGTCTTTAAAACTAAGACCCCCTAACGCCTTTGGATGGCACATCTTTTCCTAACTAACCTAGTTGGTTTTCTTAGATCCATCCTTCTCTCCCCACTAAAATTTAGAGGTTAAGGCACCTAATTCTTGACATAATCCTTTCGGGAGCTGAAAAACACTCATGATAAATGTGGGAATAGTTTGAGAGACTGTTTTTATCATAATTTTCTTTTGTTCTTGTGAGAATAGAGAACTCCTCCAACTACGAAGCCTGTTCCAAACTTTCTCCCTGGTAGAATGAAAAGTCCTCCCCCTATTGCATCCCAACAATGCCGGGAGATCGAGATAGTTGTCGTAAGGTAATCATTATTAACCCTAAAAAGCTCTTGTAACTTTTTTTAGTACTATAACTGGTGTTAGGGCCAAAAGAAATTGAAAACTTATCAAAATTCACAAGTTGACCTGATCTCCTGTCGTAACAGCTCAAAACATCCTTTATTAAGCCGCAACACCTTTCAAAAGCCTTGCAGAAGAGAATCAAGTCATTTGCAAAGAAAATGCGACTTACAAGAGGAGCATTTCTAGCACACTTTAGACCTAAGCCCCTTTCTCCATTCTTGGCATACTTCAAACTGCTTGAGAGGGCTTCTGCACAAAATAAAAACAGATAGGGGGAAAGTGGAAATCCTTATCTAATGCCTCTGGATAGGGTTATGTAACCTACATTGCTGCCATTAAGGAAGAAAGACATTCACGTAAAGGAAATACAGTCCATCACCAGATTAATCCATGTGTCAAGAAGTTCCATTTTCGCAAGGATGGCTCGCAAAAAACTCCATTCTACTCTGTCATATGTCTTACTGAGATCTAATTTGATAGTCATTGTGTTATGCCTACCTTATTTTCTTCTAGTGATGAAATGAAGCAACTCAAATGAGAGGAGGACATTATCGAAAATTTGGCATCCAAAAACAAAGGCTGATTGGTTTGAGACTATAAGGGATTGCAGCATTGGTTTTAGCTTGTTAGCTATGCATTTTGTAACAATTTTGTAAATGACGTTAGTCAGAGCAATTGGTCTGAAATCTCGGTGTCGATCAACATTCCTTTTCTTTGGGATAAGCATTACATTGGTGGAGTTGAAGTCTTGAAGTGGGTAGTGATCATTAAGGTTACAAAGATAAGTATTGGTTATATCTTTCCCTACTATCTCCCACATCTGTTGAAAGAAGATAGCATGGAATCCGTTTGGGTCTTGAGCTTTGGTAGGGTCCAACTCAAAAGCTGTCAATTTGATTTTCTCCTCCATAAAAGGTTTGACCATTTCCTCTTTCATTGTCGATAATAACCAGAAATTAATATTGGTGCAAATAGCTTTAATGTCTAAATGAGAGGGAGAAAACAATTGAAATAGATTGCTAAAGTGATTACGAATCAGATATGACATTTCTTCTGTTGTCTCAGTCGAGCCACCATCATCTGTTATAAGTTTTGTGACCATATTCTTCTTCTTTTGAGTAGAGGCTTTTACACGGAAGAATTTCGTATTACAGTCTTCGGTGGACAACCAATCTGATCTTACTCGTCTCCAATAATCCTTTTCTCTAGATAATAGTTGTTCAAGCTCTACTTCCGTCTACTTAATATCTTCCATTGCTCTAGGCTTTAAGGTATCTTTAAAAAGAATTTCAAGAATTATAGATTTAGCTTTAATTTTCTTTTGCAGAGATCCAAATCTTTCTCTGCTTCAGATAGTAAGGGTTAATACACACACTTGTTAAAATTGTTTTTTAGGCTGTCGGCATTATAGAAGCTACCAATAAACCTCCAATTAGCTTTCACTACGTCCTTACAGTCATCCTTATAGAGCCAAAATGGTTCAAACCTGAAGCTCTTTTGTTGAGAAGTTGCAGGCTTGAACCTCTGCTTTAGTCTTAAGAGCACTGCCCTATGATCAAACCCATTGAAGCCAACGTTCTCCACCACAGCTTGTGGGAATAAAGCTTTCCAATTCTGGTCTGCCACAAAACGGTCTAGACGCTCTTGGATATTAGCTACTCTATCTCATCGATTATTCCACGTGAAATACGGACCAACATTCTCCAAATCACATAGATCACAATCGTTGAACGTCCTTCTAAAGCTGATTATCTGACTCACCCTTCTGTCTGAGCCTCCTGATTTTTCTTTTAAACTTAGGATAGCATTGAAGTCTCCTCCAATCACCCACGGGAGATCATTAACCTATTTTAACCTTCTTAAAAATTCCTAGGAGTTATGCCTATTTGCTTGGTTAGGATCACCATAAAAACCAGTGAATCTCCATTTCAGTTCCTCTTCACAATCAATCTTCGCATCTATGTGTCCAGTGGAGTAAAAGAGCACTGAAATCTCAATCTCATCTTTCCATAACAAACCAATACCCCCACTTTTTCCTTTACAATCAATAAAGAAACCACCATAGAAACCTAACACTTCTTCAAATTTTCGCAAGCTTTCCCATATAACTTGGTCTCTACTAGGAAGACTAGAGATGGGGAATGGATTTTTGTTTTTGGTTGGCAACGGACAAGCTTAAAGTCACATAAGTTAAATAATGGCTGATAATTTTTGAAGCAGAAGCTTGCAACGTTTTGTGATACAAAATCACTGTAGCTATGTGCCTAAGCCTAATGCACTTGATCTTCGACTAGTACTCATGATGGTTCGTACTGCTGAAGTGTCAGCAGTCAATTAATTGATAAATAGTGAGATTATATTGCACATCGGGTTTAATCAATGTCCAAACAGCCATCAAAATACTTGACTAAAAAATTATTATTGTATAGTAACTGCAATTTTGGTCTGATATCGCATCCTAATTACATGTTATCTGGCTTTTAAATATATGTGTGTCTATATATATATATATATATATATATATATATATATTTCCTGTTATGGTTTGGGATGTGATTTGCTTGATCCTGTACTTTTGTGGAAAATTTATCCTTGTGAGGGATGGGGTCTTGAACTTGATAATTTAACGCTTGATTCTTTCTATCCATTTTTAATGTTGAATTTGTAGCTTCACTGTTTAGGATAAGATATATAGCATAACAATAATTGCGTAAAAGATCAATATTTGGAATTTATATAACTATGTGGAGACGTTTGAAAGGAAACTGTTTCCCTTCAATGATTGGGCTCGTAAATGTTTCCAAGGTCTCTTAAATTTTGTTAATGAAATCCCTGAACCTTCTTGAGCTTTGAGGAACTTAAAGTGAATTGTTCACACAATTGCTAGGCCCAAGGTCAGCCTCAAGTAACTGACAATATTAGTTGCTCCCGACGTCAAGGCCTAAAGTCAACTTCACTGTTTCTCCTCAAACTCTTGTACACCATAAGGATCATATGCCAAGAGGTCAGAAGATGAAGCATCCTCTTGGGTTTTATATTCATTATTTAAGTTGAAGTTGAACAATCATTGGCATACTATAGCAACTGGCTGGAACACATAGATTTTACTAAAGATAGTAAGATGTTATGTGTGGATAGAAAACTAAAGTAGGGATGTTGGGCAGAACCCTAATGCAATATATGAAATTGATGTGGGTATGAAACTTAACTGAGGATAGAAAGAAAATGCTCTTCAATCAATAAAAAGATTTGCCATGTGTTTGACGAGTTTAGAGCTGTAGAAACATTCTAACTAGGTGAAAAGAACTAAACATCTTTGAGAAATTTTGGTGTTGGATATTACCTGAATGCAGAAACAGATGTTATCAGGATCTATTGGGGAGAAATTGTAAAGGCTAACCTTGGGCCTTGCAATTGTGGGTGCAATTCTCTTTGAGCTTCCTTTAAACATTCCACTGTCTTGAAATCTTAAAAAATTTATATTGCAGCTCAAACAAAGAATCAGCAAAGGCGATAGGTTAATCATTGAAGCAAAACAGCTTCTACTTACAAAGATTAATTATCCAAAACAAAGCCGTTTCTCCTGAAAAATTAACCATCCCAATAACTCTTTGTCAAGCTCTCGGAGGAATTCTCTTGATGAACGCAAGAGCTAGCTGGATTCAAAGGAAGTTTAGGGGATTGCACCCTAATTGTAAGGCCTAAGGTCAGCGTCCAAGATTTTCCTGGTTTACTTGTGGCATTAGATAATTTTACTGCAATCGAGCAAAAGAATTGACTCTTTGTTTCTATTGTATATGGAGTTTACATCTGACTTACGTATGATGAGGCAAATTCACATTTTATACTGTTCTTTACATAAATTTTTTAAGTTCATAAATAAATTCATAGATTATGATATCTATAGCATATCTAGTCTCACAGATTACAATATCCAAAGAAAATCTTTTCGATTCGTTATCTGCCTATTTCTAGTGAAAAATTAAATATTATGGAGCATTTGCATCTTCTAGAAGTTGCAGAATCTGCTTACAGGATTTGTGAATTGTTGTTGTTACAATTGTGCCAGACTATACATCAAAATATGATCAAATCTGATTTGTTTCTGGTTCGATTGGTAGCATATCGTAAGAATTTTTTATTCGTTTCGAAAATTGGCTCATTCTTTCTCATTTGTAGTTTAAATGAAGGATCTACCTAGCTTACTGGCATGATTTTGTTACAGAGAACTATTAGTCATTGGATATGGAAATAAATGCCATTCATTAGTCTCCATATTGTGAAAATGATGGGCATGAAATGATATAATTTTGTCTTTTAACAGCATTTGCTAACTGCATGTATATCATCAATACCTGTCTAAGAAACATTATGTATACTTTATACAGCTATATCAAATTGTTGCTGCACAATGAAGATTATGTATTAATGTTGACGCTGTTAGCATACTATACTGGTCAGACAGTGAATAACTTGTTAAGGTAAACATGGTTCATTGAATTTGGATCGATTTTTCAATTCTTGTGATTGAATGTTCTCCGCCACTGCTAGTATATTAGACTCTAAATACCAGACAGTTGAAGGAAAGAAATAGCCAGAGAGAAAGGTAATATTTTGATATGTCAAAATATAGACAAGATATGTCAAAGAACAAACATCAAAGATTCATTTAATATTTTGACAATTGCAATTTTGCGTAGAAAAGACAGATTTAAGCTATGGTAAAAGGTCAATCTATGTACGGAATCTTATTAATCTAGAAAAGGGAAGAGATAGAAGAGAACTAACATGGCAAAGAATTTTTGTTTGGGCGCTTTGACACGGCCACAGCAAGGTGATAAACATGTAAGTACACATTTTTAGTTATTCAAATTTATCTTGGACTTGCATGGTTCATCATAGTATGCATATGAATATAGTCTAAATAACGCAAAGTCATCATGTTCATGTTTCTTGGATCTCTTTTTCTGCATTTTGATAGTAGATTCTGAGTCATTGTTGGAGGCATGTTACTGTTTCTTGCAAACGTGTACAAATGCATTGTTTACAACTATCCTAGTCTTATTTTGAGCACTATCCCTGACCATATTTGGAATGTTATTACTTGCAGATTTTAATAGAGTTTCTGTTTTTGTTTTTTTGAAAAATGAAAGAATAATTCTACTCTATTCAAAAATTTATCCAAATTCATTGTTCAAATAATGTAACAAGCTTATGACAAATTTGTATATAAGTATCATATCATCAATACATCATCTAAAAATTAATATAATAATTACACATAAATTTACCATATCATTTAAGTAAATTTTGATAAATGTAGCATTATTCAAAATAAAAATCATACTCATTTTCATTTTTGCAAATGCTGCATTTTGCTCTGCCCTTTAAAATATATTTATCCAAATATGTATCCACTTGCAACAGCAATAAATTATTTTTAGTGGATATCACGTCAAGGTTTATGGAGATCTAATTTTTTTCCCCTTTTTGTTTTGTTGTTAGGCCCTGCATTGCATATGACACGCAGACAAATAATAATATTCAAATGCAGTATGCGTTGTTGCGATCATGCATTTAAACTGTTGAAGGTCAGATTGATATATTGAGTATGCAGATTCCAGTACGGCTTGCTAAGTTGTCTCGAAATTTCACGTTGGCCCTCATCTCAACGTCCTTGAATAACATATGGTCAGCCGTCACATCTCAATTTTGAATTGTCCTTATCATCATTAATTCATTGTATTTGTTATCTTTTAGATACATTAGGGAGTTTTTTGTTCTCAGGGAAAAAAATATTTACAATCAAAGATTATTTGAAATGATCCTTTTTTATGTCAAATAAATTTTAATCTAATTTAATCAAACTTTAAGAAGTACATTAGTTTATTCTTTGTTTATGATTACAATATAATAAAGAACTTACTCACATCAAAGTTTAGAAATCTATTAATATTTGTCAAAATTAAATACTGTATAGAATTGAAAAGAAAATTTCCTGACACCAAAAGAAAATTAATATCACAATAAGGAAAGAAAATATGCTACATGTGTAAATAAATGCTTAAAGTGATATTTGAATTTAAATCATAAATGTGAAGAGAAAGCATATCAACTGCTTGAGATATAAGTGGATGTATTTAAAAAATATATTAAACTCATTTAACAAAATTGAACAATTCTAAATGCAATCAAACTCAATACTTCATGACTTCAATTCCAAATTCCTTTTACAAAATGTATACAAACAGAGTATCTATTGTTATTGTATTCAATTATTTATCTATAATAGCTAATTCAATCAATGATGTATTTCATTATTGAGCAATAGATTCAATGAATCTCGCCTTTTTTCAAAGCTTAAGAGAATTTAGGTTAAAGTGTGGTGAAGGTCACAGTGGTGGCAACCATCCTTGTCTTGCTTCTAAATTTCTAATAGCAAGTTTAAGGTTCAAATGCTTAAAACCATATTTGTGATAATTTTTCTTTATTATTTGTGGGATATGCCCTCTACTTTTTGTGGATTGGATCCTTTTCATTTTTTTAAATTGATTCATAAGTCACATCACAATGTTTATTGTTATGGATTTCAATTATACCTTGAATTTATCTCAGTCATAAAAAGGAAAAGTTTGGATTACTATAATTATTTCAGATAAAAATATATAAGATGGAAATGTTACCAATCATCAATGCACACTGCACAGGTATTATAGTTCAAAGAATATATATTATATAGACAAGTTGATTGAATTAAAGCAGATTATAGGATAATATATTAAAAAATAGCCAAATAATTTGACTTGAATTTTATTCAACGAATACTTTTCAACCTCTATGATAATAATGCTAAAACTATCTTTTACTACATATTGTCAGTACTCACGTAGGTTACAAGAAAGAAGGTCCTTTGCGCAAGTTGCAACTTTGTATATAAACACGTGCATGTTTTTATTTTTTTAAAAATTTTCTTATTTGTTCTCAGATCACTTAAATTAAACATTTGATATGCAAGACAAGAACTTTATATTAATTTATTATTGTTATTATATTTTTTATTATTACATACGTATTATATATTATTTAATTTTATTTAATTTAGTATTGTTTTGTTACAAAAAGCAGTCTGAGATTGCGGTGCAGTGAAGCGACAGTGCACGTGTAAGTGGTTGGCTCGTGGAGACTGAAGGTAGCTTTGTTAAATATGGATAGGACAACCATGAATTGGTCTTGGTCAAAGTCATATTCGACCAGAATGTTCAACTTCAAAGGTTTTGTTTTCGCTTACTTGACTCCTCATAAGTCGTGCCATTCCTGCAATTAAAGCGATCAGATTTTAAGTTTTTTATACTGAAAATCAACTAAATATAGGGAAAATTTCATTTTCATACCTGAAGCATCGAAAACTATCATAATTATAAGTGTCCTTTACAAAATGGCTTTACTCCTCTCTAAAGTTAGAAAATACTTTAAAAAACTCTCTACCAACGGCTGATTGACAACCAAACAGAAAAACAAAAACAGCTCAATTGTCCCTCACCACTTAAAATAACTATTTTACACCTAATGATATTTAAATATTACAATATCATTCTACTAATATTACAATATCATTCGACTAATAAAAAATTGATGCGTATTAAATAGTTTATTTTTTAAAATCTGTTTTTTTTTTTGAAAAAAATTAAATAATAATAAAAACAAATTAAGCAATAGAAAAATGAAATTCAACAAATCAAAAACAAAAACAAAACCCTAAAGTCCAAATCATTGCCACGCCCACACACATTTCTTGTGTTGTCACTCGTTTCAACTCAACTGAGTCAACTCAAATTCAATAAACCAACTACAACCTCTAAAGCTTGTCGAATGGCAACCATAAAGCCTTTTTCTTTATCTTTGTCGACGTCTGTCATCGACGACAACTATATTAGTCCTCTTGATTACTTCTCCACAAACAATGACACTGCTTCTCATCCTTCACTTCCTACACCATTGACTTTCCATCCCTTTACCACTGTCTTAAGGTTCACACTTGTTTTTTCTTTGATGTAATCTTTTTCTGATTTTGATGGGTTTTTGACGTGTTTTGATTTTTTATGACTGCCGATGAAAGAGGTTGAAGTTATGGGCGTCGACTGTGGTTTTTTTATGACTATTGCGATAGAGTTGGAGAAGCACAAAGAATGATAGTTTTGTGGTTTTTGGTGACCTGGTGTGAATCTTCATTTGGGTTGCAACGGTTGAGGTAGCATAAAGTGATTATAGTGATTTAGATTCAAAACCAGATCTTCATTTATGTTCAAACCTAGATGTTGATTTTTTTAAAAAAAAAAATTGTTTTCTTATTTATTAATTACTTATCATGTTTAATTAATCACTTTATTTATTGTTTAATTTTTATTTTTTCAATTGAATCTTGATTATACATGTATTATAATCACAACTTTTATCGCTAAAAGTCAATAATATCCTTCCCACCTAAACATATATATATATATATATATATAGTTTTTTTCATTTGACGGTTAGTTGATTAATGATAAGAACTTTTTTGAAGTATTTTTAAAACCTTAGAACGGATAGGAGCTGTTGTCAAAGGACTCTTAAAATCCTGTTAGTTTTCGATACTCAGAGGATGAAAATGGAATTTTACTCTAAATATATATGTGTCCATCAAAGCCGAACCTTAGCTGTACATCCGGTTTGGGTCCTAATAATATTTTTATCCTTTTTAAGCCGACACTCAAGTGGTCAGAGATAGGATAAACAGTTATTACCATTCTATCTTTCCAATTCGGACATGTACTCTTCTCAAAGGAGATAACTATCACTAGAATTACAAATATATATATATATATATATATCCTGATCAATCTTTTTACTATCTTATCAAATCATACCACATAAACAATCCATAAATGATTAAAAAGTAATTACTTTTCATATTTTTTTAATCATTGATCATATATTTTAAAAAATTAGAAAAAAAAAAAACCCAATTCAGGAGAGGATCCGAACAGAGGATTTGAATCCAAAAAAATTGTTCATACAAAATTTGCACATTACATTTGATGAAACTTTAACCTCCACAATTAAGTTTGATTAAGCGATACACAATTATTTATGTTAATATTACTGAAATATATAACATGAATCTATTATATATTAGATTTAGAATAGTAATATAAAATTGAAAATTTTATTAAACAGTAATGAATCTAAATTTAAAAATTTTAATGATGATTAAAGGTAGCATCGTGTTTGAACAAAAGATGTTTTCACAGTGGCATTTTAGTCAAGCCATCTTTTTTTATTAATTTATTTGAAGATCAATCCATCGGCAACCGTAGAGATATTTTACACAGTTGCAAAACTCGTTGTGCACCATTACAAATTAATATATATATATATATATATATATTTACCAAGAAATTCATATTCATACTACCATCAATCTAATGTTTGCTATGCTGGCACTAACATTTTTAGATTGCCTTTAATAGTATGAATACAAGATTACCAATTATTTCATTAGCATTATCTAGATTTTTTTTTTTTTTTACCGTAAAAAGAGAAAATTATATTAAGAGAAAATTATTTTAAAATTAAAAAAAAAGTTCAATACTTTTAGCAAAGGTTGATATGCCTTTATATCACTTATAAACAAGCTAAACTCACTAATTCAAGCCGAAATCAAACCTAACTAATTTTATCATAAAAATGGAAGGAGAGTGCCATTATTGGTACCATTGAATCAAGTAAATATTCCATCTTGTTTAAACCATTGAATTCTAAGCAGTTGATTTACCAACTTAAATAGAAACACAGAATTCATAGTTGCTTATTTTTTATATGTTTTTAAATTTTCTATTTCGGAATTTAATTTTTAAAAATATTTTAATATGCTTGTATTATTCAATATAAATAGATACTTGGGTTTAAAATATTACACTTAGTGGGACACAGAATAAAGAGCACTAATGAGAATGAGAGCAAAACAACTACAAAGGCGTACGTATTTCGACTTCCTCATCCCAACAATGAAACAATTTCATGGCCGCAAATTTAAGGCAAGAAAGAAAAAAGAAAGCAAACAAGTGGGCGTATCGCCCAACCAATAAGGTTAGACCAAATCCCCTGCCACTAATACTAAAATAATCAAAAGATGGAGCCGTTCGATCCTCCAAAAGCTTACAAATCGAACCATTTACTTTCAAGAATTAAAAATGAGAAAAACTGGGCTTCCATGAAGGAGATAAATGCAAATTGATGTGGTGGTGGGGTCCAAAATCAGAGAAATAATTGTTGTGGTATTGACTTCTATGGAGAGACTTTGGCCTTATCCGTTGGAAAATTTTTTTATGTACCACAATTGTCCAGAAACATTGTATTGGTCCACTTGCTTTCGCTTTCCCTGTCATGCTTTTTCTCGTCTGCTGCCTTTCTCACGTGTCATCCTAGATGTTTCCTCTTCATTCATTTCTATATTTTCAACATCATATCAAACTTATACCATTGGCCATCAACCAAAACTTATTGTTTTATTTTAATTTGTGTCTTTTATGTATTGGTGTTTCCAAATTTAATACACACCAACTTTTAAAAGAATTGGTTAAATATTTTTTTTTTTATTTTAAAAATTAATGATTTAAATTTTATTATTATTCATAAACATAAGATATGGATAATTTTTCTCACAATTTTTTAAAAAAAGTGCTGAATCTCAACAACAATTTCACTGTTAATAATATACAAAATGAAAAAAAAATATTAAATTCAAATAAGGGTCTCAACTAAATTTTTTATAGCAAAAGTCGTATATAATATTTATTATATATAAATTATTTGTATCTTCAATATTACTACTCTTTTTAAACATTACAAATAGAGTAAGGAAACCTAATTTGAATTTGTGACTTCAATGATGTATGTGTACGTTATATATAAGTGGATCAAGCCAATCTAATCTCATCTCATCTTATCTAAATTATTTATATTTTTAGTTCTTAACATATGTATTAACGAACACATATTTAAACAAATAATATATGAAGTATCCAATGTTAATACACACAAAATTACTTAATGAGTGCACGCCACACTAATCGCTAAAATAGTAAAATATCTTCTTGAACAGATCTGCATTTTGGAGCTAATATTCCTTCTCATGTTCCCACAAACACCTAAATAAACCAAAAATTATACAAAACCACAAAACCGTTAAGTACAATATTAACCTTGTGATTAATAGGTCACAAAAACCGACAAACACAAAGGTTGCGATCCTGACACTGATGTGATGACGTCGTCGCTTTTCTTCTTTTTTCCTATCGAAATAAATCACGTGGCTAAAATCTCCCAAGATGAACCTTCAAAGAAACCAAATATAAAAACAAAATATATATAATTAAAATATCAACTACCAATAATAAAATAGTCATATTTTAAATCTTCTACTCACGTTCATGAACCTGGTATCCCTATATAAACCTCCCTCTTCTGGATGTTTGCAGAATTCGAATCTCGCACCCCACGAAAATCACAATCTTTCTCACTCTGCAAATAAAAACCCATTAAATATTTTTGTTCAATTGTAGTGGGAAATTACGATTTTTGGTAGAATTTAGAGAAAATGTATGGCGAGAGTGGGACTCAATCCGATTATGCTTTGTTAGAGTCGGTTAGGCGATACTTACTAGGTGACCCGGAGAGTGGACACGGTGTCGCGACGACCACCGGTATCAATACCGTTGGTACCAATACGGTATTTCGCCGGAGTTCCAGTTTTAGCAGATTGTACCCTTGTTTGACAGACAACTGGGGTGACCTCCCTCTCAAAGAGGACGATTCTGAGGACATGGTCGTCTTCGATTTCTTGCGAGACGCTCTCAATGAGGGCTGGGTACCGCAAGAGCAGTCGCCGCCGGCGGTGGCGATGGTGAATTGTCCGCCGGCGGAGGTGAAGGTGGAGGCGCCGGCAAAGGAGAGAGCGGTTCCGGCGGTGGTTCCTTCGAAGGGGAAGCATTACAGGGGTGTTAGGCAAAGGCCTTGGGGCAAGTTCGCGGCTGAGATCCGGGACCCGGCAAAAAATGGGGCCCGGGTCTGGTTGGGTACTTTCGAGACGGCTGAGGATGCGGCTTTGGCTTACGATAACGCCGCTTATAGAATGAGAGGCTCCAGGGCTCTGTTGAATTTCCCTTTGCGGATCAACTCCGGTGAGCCTGACCCGGTTCGGATTACGTCGAAGCGGTCTTCGCCCGAGCCGTCGTCTTCGTCGGATAGTGGTAAGTCGCTGAAGAGGAGGAGGAAATGAGTGGTGGCTCGGCGGATTCAGTGGCGCCGGTGGCGGCTCAAGCTGGGCTGGAGATGGGAAGTGGGTTAGCACAAGTGTCATCGTGTACACATGGTGGGCAGCTGTTGGTTAGCTAATGCCGACGTGAATTACTTTTGAGACACGTGGTACAACTTGACACTAAACTGAAAGTGTGATTTTGGAGCTTGAAGATAATGAGGGTAAATAAATAATTAAAATCACAAAAATTGTGAGAGAAAAGAGTGATGTTTTGGTTTGTGAATACAAGGGCTTTGTTACTGTCTAATGAGATCTTTGTTAGAGTGAAAAATGGTCATTATTTACAGCCACATTTTGGACCACATTATAACAAACAATTTTTTTTTTTTTTTCAAAACCTCAATCTTAATAGGAATGTGAAAGTGATGCCATTGTCGAACTGGTTACTTACCTGCATAGCTAATCTGAAGTCGGCTTCTACATTTTATCATATGAAAAAGGAAGTTGTCATCACTGACACGAGTGTCGATGACAAAACAATAAAAAACAATTAATAATTAATGTCAACTTTGATAAGATTATGAACATAAATTAAATATTTATTTTAACTTAAAAAGTTATAAACTCGACGATGTATTTAACGCATTCTAAATTTTATCGTCGATCATAGTTCATTTCTAATATCAAGAGTTTACTTAATTTACAATAGGAGGCAATTCTAACTTAGGGTGGTGCAACTAACTGAAGATGACATTTTCATAAAGGAGGGTGAAATGATATCTTCATCTGAATTTAGCAGAGTAACTAGGGCAAGGGGCAAACACTTTGACTTGTTATTTACATTTAACAAACTTGTTTTATCTGTCATCTTATACCATTAGAAAGACAGTTGGAATTATTAATGCAGAAAGTGTTACTAACAAGTTCATATCGACGAATGTTTAATTGGTCATCGATACTGTGAAAGTGAATACATTATATATTTAACATGCCAATATAATTGTGTTAATATGTTTCATCAAATATTAAACTAAACAAGTGTATAAAAAACTAGTATTAATTTTTTCAAGATGTGTAAAAGAATATATTAAAATAATAAATATTTTAATGTTTATTAAAATAATATTAATATTTATTAAAATATTTATAAATATTTATTAAAATAATAAATATTAATATTTTAATAAGATTTTAGATCTATAACATATTCTCAAACTGTCCATATTAGAAGGAATTATTTTACTAGTATATATATTAATATTTATTAAAATAATAAATATTAATATTTTAATAAGATTTTAGATCTATAACATATTCTTAAACTGTCCATATTAGAAGGAATTATTAATACATATGCAACAAATTGCTCGCTGGATTTGCTAGAATTAGGGACAATTCGTGTATTTTCTACAAGATTGAGTGATCAAACTTAAATGATACTAGTCAAAATTGAAGATTGTATAATCAAACTTGAAGTAGGTTAGTTGCTTTATTATCTAGAAACTCAATCATCTTAATCTTCAGATTTAAAACAAATAAATAGTTAGATGTTAAAGTCGATTTTTAAAGTCACTTTTTTAAATTGTTTTAGTCGGATCCTTCAGAAAATTATTATTTGTTATTATAACTGACCGGTATTCCAAATCTATATAATTCCCATGTCATTTTCTTTTTAATATAGACTAAATTAAAATAACAAAAATAGGATATCTTATTTTGATATATTAGATATAAAAATTTGAAACAATAATAAAGAGACATGACATTACCATCATTTAATAAAATTGCTACCTCCCAACTCTATTTTAGATCCGAATGAATACTATTAGATTCAAAATTTACAAATAATTTATTATTTTTTAAAAAAACCTTTGACACCACATGTCAATAAAATAGTTATGATATAGATTCCTTAAAAAATATAAAATGTATAGAGCATGAAAAGTAAGTTCAAAGTCAGTTTACTATTTAAAAAAGGGATAACTTCATTTGGGTCTCTATGTTTTTGAAAAATTTCTCATTTTTAAATACGAATCCGTTTATAGCCTTCATGGTCTCTAACTTTTCAAAAACTCATCAAATTAGTTCTTCTGTCATCATTTTTAATAAAAACATAGAGATCAAAATGAAGTTCTCTATATTAAACAGGAACCAAAATGAAGTTATCTATATTAAACATAGGGACCAAAATGATGAAAGAAGGATCAATTTGATGAGTTTTTGAAAAGTTAGGGACCATGAAGACTATAAACGAATTCGTATTTAAAAATGAGAAATTTTTCAAAAACATAGGGACCCGGATGAAGTTCTTCCTTTAAAAAACAATTTGAAATTTCTATAAATGGATTTCTTACAGTTCATACCATAAAGTCATAGTCAAACACATTCTATCAATTAATAGCAAAAAGACAACAGCGCCCAAAAATAGTCGTCTCAAGTGTCAAACACAAACACGGGGCGGCCACAAGCCTGGTTGAAACTGCTGCGCATTCCAAGCAAACAATAACTTGTCCCATAAACATTGAATATTTGACTTGACTACTCAATTTCGGATTGCAACCTATTTTAACAACTTCTGAGAGCTAGAGCATAGAGGAGAGGACCTCTTTTTCCTTTTCAGTTCATTCCACGGTTTAAAGCAATTCAAATGAATTAAACTAATGCGTTCACATTGACAAACACATACCTGAAACGCAATTAATATTTTTTTCCCGACTTTTCTACTGCTGTCGCTGTCAATGGCTGAACAAACAAACAACATTTGACAAAAACATCATTCAAACTTTAGATTCAGTCACTCACTTTCAAAACCAAAATGGTGACGAGACTTTGTTTCGATCTGTTTTGAATTGAGTTTTTAACGCTTTAAATCAAAGTTATGAGGGATTGGAAGAAAACATAAATGTGAAAAACACGTTCTATTTTCCTCTTTGATATTGATCAATTTTCTTTCTTGTAAGAGAATGTTCAAGTTGAGTCAGATATTATATAGGGTGAAGATGCTATTCAGCCCAGCAAGATCAGATCGTCATGTAGTGAAGAAAATGGTAAAAGATATATTGAATTGGCCAAGCAAAAAGAAGGATTTCATATCATATTTTCATGGCATTTACAGACTGTTTAAATAAATGCTTGCCCACTAAATAAACATAACATGTTTGTGAGAAACTTAATGTTGAAATCATGAACTAGGAACTTCATTACAATTCTGTACTTTCTTCCAACAAATTTTTCAGCTAAACCAGCAACTTGAATTTGTCCGACCATAATTCATATTAGAATAATTGCAGTCTAATATAAATAACTCTCTATATTATGATTCTAATCTAATATGAAGAGAAGGGAATCAAGCAGGCCACCTGAAAGAACATTGAAAAAATTCATCCTATCTTTCTTGATAATTACATCTTCGTTGAAAGAATCCATCTTTCTTAAGAACGATATCTAGGTGGCCGTCTCCTGCAAATTTGACAATTCTTTAGATTATATTGAGAGAGAACCAGAGAGACAGGGAAAGGAATATGTTGTGTATAGGGAGCCACACCGAAGAAAAGGAATGCACAAACACTATATCTGATTGATCATCCACTATTCAACCCCAATCTAGAGCTATAGCTTTATCATTTACTTCTTTGCTTAAACTTCTCAGATCAAGATAATCGGTGTACTTCATTTGGAAGGAAAGACAACCAAAATATTGAAACATCAAAGGTACTAAAAGGAAGAAGCAGTCACAGTCTATCTCAAGAAACTCTTCTGTTGACTGTCAGAAACAACGATCAATATCTGATTCTGCTGTACCTAAATTCAAAAAAAATCTGAAAGAAAATACATATATACATGGCCCCCTGCAAAACCCTAAAAATACAAGGCTAACCACTAACCAGAGTCCCTTCTCAAATCCCAAATAAGGTGAATAAAGAACAGGGATGTGTCTTTAAATTCCTTAAAGATAGAATGCCTAAAGAGATGCAAGGTAATATTATCTACAAACAATGGAGATCAACAATTCATACAAATGGAAGTTCATAATTTAAAAAAAGAAAATTGAACCAACGTACCGCTTTGATAGGCTTAGTTCATCCTCATAATCCATTTCTCCATCAAATTCACAGTAAATAGAATCCTGATGCCCTCGGAACTGCTTAAAACCCTGTTGAAACTGTTTACCACCCTGCTAACAGTGAAACATCTCTCAGCAAGCTACTAAAGCACTTCAAAAAATATATTGCTACAGACAAGAAATTGGTACTTCATGTAAACTTATGTGAAGAAACACAGCCCAAAACATGGAGGGAACTAATCTTAGAAAGTTGGTTCAGACAACAAAGGAGAGACAGACAAACCCTATGGCCATCGCAATTTATGTAGCTTTTAAAATGGATCTCCTTTACACATTTAAAAAGTGGGTACTTTAAAATCAAATTCAAGCAAGTTTCAGTTGCTTCCTATTCCTCATGACAGCTACACTCTTGATAGTTTTGTGCCTGCTAACCCCTCTGTGCCATCCATGCCATTTTACAGAACGGAAGATCAGAAACTCTGAGTCCCCAGAGCATCAGCTTAGCAACTTATTTAACTATCATAACCATGTAGGAACTAAAATTAGTATGTACTGCATGTACTCATATACAGCTTGGCAAATATGTTACACGTTTAAAATCAGAGTTCCTATTCATAAGTGAAGGTCTAATATTTAATATCTTTTATCCACAGTCTGCATCAGACTATTAAATAACTTATCAGATCTGGAACTTCTTAATTTACCATAATCCTATCATGCAGACAGAAAGCATCGTCTGACTCCTGCATCTATAGTGAATGCCCAAAATTAACTCCCTCACTTTCGAAAGACACTGTCCGCAACTGAAAGAGGAGTGTACCAAAGCAAAACCTAAATTTTACATAAGTTAGGTGGTTAAATGCACATCTCAAATTATAGAACCCTACTTCACAGACAATGGGTTCAATGAGGAAAAGGTTGATTCAAAATGACCTTGAAATTGAGAGATTTCTTCATTTCTTCCATCTGATCTTTGACTTCCTTCCGACGATTTCTATCCACTTCACACTTTGTTTCAGCCCATTTAATCTTGTCTTGAATCATGAAAAGCACATTGTCTGAAGTGGTTAACCTAAAATTTATCATTAAAAACTCATTTAGACTAGCAATCTCACAGCAATTAATGAATAATTGAAAAAAAATAAAGGTAAATGTGCCGTGAAAAGTGAAAATGTAGAAGCTGCAACTCAAACAAAATTAAGATCAACGAAAATTGTAATCTACAGTTTAAATGTTTACTTCATCGATCAACTGCTGTATGTCCAATCTGTACAGCCACAGTAATTGACAGGTCTAATCCAGATATAAATATAACAGATAAAAAATCAAGACCTTACGCTGAAGGCATTGAGCGTGGCAAGGGAGAATTAATTTTTTCAATTTTTTGCTGAAAAAAAAATTAATCATTTTTCTTGAATCGATTTACTAAGACTGGGATAGGAAGTCAAACAAATAAAAATAGGATCATGCAGAAATACCCATTCTTTGTCTATCCTACTCTATTGCAGAAGCAGGTACAGGAAAAGGCATCCTTGTCAACAAGATGCCACTCTTTCCATTAGCAAAAGCTTTGACGACTTGATCAATACAGAATCCATGTTGAACATGTTGTGCAGCAACGATAAAGGGGGTGAATAACAATAGCAATTCAGGAAGAACTGCATTTACTGTCTACTCATATTAATAAAACACATTCTTCAGCCGTGATCTCTGGTCTATATTTGTTTTTTCCACTTAATTTATCCATTTCCACCTAACTAGGGTTACTGATTTATACTTAAATCTATTTTTGGATCCCCAGTCATTTATCAAGTTTTAATGCAAGGATGAAGATGACAGTAATCATAAAAATATACAAATAAAATGAGTTGGTACTAGCCAGCTTAGCTAATAACGGCTTTTGTTGCTGTACAAGAGGTCTGGCATTCAAATTTTGCTCATACCAAAATGAGGAGGGTTTGCTTTATACTTAAGCTATTTCTGGATCCCAGTCATTTATCAACTTTTTAATGCAAGGATGAAGATGACGGTAGCCACAAAAGTAAACTTATAAAATAAATTGTTGATACTGGGCACTAGCCGGCTTAACTAATAAGGTATTTTGTTGTTGTCCAAGAGGTCTTGGCTTCAAATTTTGCTCATACAAAATGAGGACGGATTTGGTTATATGTTTATTGGACTAAAAAAAAACATAATAATAAAAAATTAATTCCTCCATTAGTGGATGGTGGTTAAACTAATTGCATCACCAGATCTGCCATCCAACTAATGCACCACGAAAAAAATTGCAAATACGAATAGAAACTTGTATGCATAAATCTCATGTTTCAACCAATTAAAAGTGGCTACTTGTTTACACACAAAGTTTTAGAAAGAGGATGCACCATTACACCATCAATTTAATAAGGGCATGTGTTAGCTCACATAGGGTATAATAAAAATTAAAAACAACAGATCCACAAACAGTACCTCTTGAAGCAAATCCATTACTGAAAAAAACTGCATCGCACAGCCCAATTAGCAAAGCAATGCATACATTCCTACATCCTAGTGTCAATATACAGCAAAATTACTTGGCTGGGACAAAATACAAGCAACAAGATCTTGAATATGGCAGAATGATGTTTCCAAGAGTCATTTTTCACAACACAAGAGCTAAGATAATCAGCTTTATAACTAAAACTTGGACATTCTATATTCAAATTTCAAAGATAATTGAAACATGACATACCAATTTGTTACAGTCTGTATCATGCTTTTGAGTTGATCATGTTTCAGATCTCTCCCTGCTGCAAATTGAACCTGCAAACAGCATAACCTTACTATTGACCACTAAGTAATCGATACGTATTCAGAATCGAAAAAAGAAAAATTAAAATAATTAATCTAGGTGAAAAATTCTACCTCAAAGCATCTTCTCAACTGATCCAACTTTCCTTTGACTATGCCCTGAAAAACAATAATCAGCATTTTTTCCACAAATGCATTGAAAGATACTTTTTGGTACTTCAGAAATTGGAGAAAATTATATAAGAAGAACTCATTTACTCACCTTAAGGTAATAATCTTTGTATAACTACATCTTAATAAATCTAAAGGTTTACTCAACTAATTGGGCATGCAATTGTCTCCAAAAAATTGCGGATATGAAGAAGCCCATTAATTGGCATCAAAACGTATACTAATTCTTAATAATTCTGAATTCACGTTCGACACCAAGTCAGCGTTAATCAAATTCTCATGCTGCTGGAAAACTTTTATGTTTTCATATTTTAATATGCAGATCTTATATACTGATTCTAAAATCAAAGGTTTGTAAATCATCTCATAAACAGTGACAAACCATGCTGCCAGTAACTTCTTAAGTGCTGACTAAAAATTCATGAAAATCTCAGGAAAGAAGTAAGAAGACCTACCACATACATGCATTCATTGATAAGGAAGTCTTCAAGTTCACGCACATTAGCGACCTCAAGTGCTTCCAGAAGTTGATCATAGGACAGAACCTAGTAGAGTGTTCAACCAAGTAAATAGTTATAGCTTCATTGTAAATTTACACAAAAGAAACAGCATTTCACGGAGACATAATGCAAGAAATCCAACATATTAATTGGTATGAGTTGGCATGCTAAATCAACAAGAGATTTACTAGTAGTTGTAACACATATGCAATGAGAAATTCATAACAAAATCAAGGAACTTCAGCACAATACCTATATTCACAGACATAAAAGACTACATAGGATAAGTCAACTCACTAATTTAAAAGAAAATTTTCCAGAAGAAATTCCACACAACATAATGAAGCTTTTTATGAAACATTACATAATAAAAATTGTTATAAGTCACAAACTTGTTGGTGGTCACATGATATATTATAATCAAAATACAAATTCTAGTTGGTAGTTAAAATTTCTAATTTATTGTGCCTCCTTGACAACACGGTCTCAGAAATGTCATCTCGATCCAGGAAATAGCAAGTCAAAGAAGTCAATTACAAAGAGAATACATAACCGAACAAGGATGATGCTTTCTACAACCAACCAAACCAAGTAACATCTTGATGTGTAAATAGGCTCAATATTCCAATTTAAATATCATTTTTCAACTATGGAGACAAAAACAAACAAGATGCAAATTATGCTTCAAAAACTAACGCCAGAAAAGACTTAGAAAATGATAAAATGAACAAACTGTTATTAGATTTTCATTTAATTAAACGACAATACTCTTCATTTCTATGAAAGTATAACTGCATAAATGCTAATACATCTTATGAATTTCCTACTTGATCAATGATAACCATGGCATTGTCACGATACCATATTATCACAATGTTGTCACGTTTAATTTCTTTACATGTACAATTACACCTTTGAACACTTCAGATCTTCCTAGTTAAAATTAAAAAGGAAAGGAATTATTGTATCTTCACTGGACACTATGAACGATTTTAAAATTTACAAGACTTCTTTTTTATTTTGCATGTATTTTGTTTTATTAGTAAAAATTATCTCAAAAAAATTACCAGAGGCAGATAAAATCATAAATTAATAATCCTAATCGTCAAAAAAACTGATGTCAAAAAACAAGAACAAAGATCTCAACAAAGATTAAAACGGATACCTTGTTCACTTCGGCAAGTGTAAGCACACTAAGTTGTTTAAGCTTGAGCACTTGTGCCGGTAGCAGCTGTGGCAGAGCTGCTGCATTACCTATTTAAACATTCAAACAATTAAAATCCACAACTAACACATATTTAGCACACATTACATTGCCACACCAAATTATCAAAAGTTTCAAAATCGAAAAAATAAAAATCCTAAAAGAAACAACAATTGAAGATGTTATAGTTTTCCTGCCATGATCGAACCCCTCGGAATATACGCGTGATTTAGATTTTTGATATTCTGAGTTTTATTTCTAGTGAACTAAATTACAGTACCAAAGAGAAATAAATAAATAGCATAATTTTTTAATTTAAAATTAAAAAAAAAAAAAAAATCTTACTCTTGTAATCGGTCCAGGTACCATGAGCGAAAAGACGAAGCAAATTGATGTAAGCAGAATTGTCCGTTCCTTGAAGCTGCATTTAAGCTCATTAGAATCACACGAAACAAAGCGAGTTTAAATTTTTACCAAAAACAAAAAACTGCATAATTATAACAACAATTCCGTATTTGATCTGATAAGTAAAGTGTTGGACATTTTCACCTGGAGGAGGTTCGGGAGGGCTAGAATCTCGGAGAAGGCGAAGAGAGAAGGGTGAGAAGTGGCGTCGACGATGAGGTAGGGCAAAGAGGAGGCATTAAGAGTGGAAGCTTCCTTCACGAATTGCTCTACCAATTGGGCTTGCTTCTCTTCTATCTCCATCGATTCCGCCTCCACACGAACCCAGACTGTTCGTTTTGGTTAGACTATTTATATGTACCCTTTTTTTTTGCCCTTTTCTTATATGCTCTTGGGCTTTCAATTAAGGCCCGTTCATATGTAACCATACATGACTTCTGGGCCAAGATCCCGGCCCAATTTCATTTTTCATTTTTTTTTTTGACTACATATATGACAGCGAAGAAACCGACTCAATTTCTACAAGATTGACCTGAAGTGAAAAGGAAAAAGAAGTCGGTGAGGAAAAATAATTGGTTTGTTGGTTACTCTTACTCCAAACAAGATCTCTCTCATTCTCTAGAATTGCCATGGATGTTTCAAACCCCACGAAGCGAGGTCGTCGCAGAGTGGAGATGAAGAAGGTGGAGGACGAATCGAAACGTTTGGTGACGTTCACGAAACGCCGAAAAGGTTTGGTCAACAAAGCCTGCGAGCTCTCTGAGTTAAGCGGCGCTAAAATAGCTGTGTTTGTGATCTCCGAACAGGAAAGCCCTACAGTTGTGGGATGTTGACTCTGTTCTTGATCAGTATCTCACTGGTAAGGTTTCCGAACTCCTGTTCCGGAAGCAATGCGGCGTCGTTGGAGGTGGAGTTGATGAGGAAAGAGTGTAAGGAAACGCTGTTAAAACTGGAGGAAGAAACAAAGAAGCAACGAGGGGAGAAGACGGGGTTTTGGTGGGAGAAAAGTGTGGATGAGACAGTTGAGGAGTGGCTAAAGGAGTACGAAGCGGCGTCGGTGCAGTTGAAGAGGAACGTGGAACGAAAGCTTGAGGAGATGAGGAGGAAGAAAACTGAAACTTCGACGTCATCTGTTCATGATCGTGATCATGATCATCAGGGTGTCGTCCCGACAGTTGATCAACTTCATCATGATGGGCTTCTTTTTGATGATCTGTATCGTATTGAAGATTTTGTTGGCTTTGATGAGTATGACTTCGATGCTGGGTTTTTTTTAGTTTGATCGTGTATGATCAATTACATTTTTTTTTCCTTCTTTTAATGTTCTTTTCTCTACTTATTTGGGTTTATGATTACTCCATACAAAAACAGATATATTTTCATTCGGATATGGGAGGGAGGGAAAATGACTCAAAGCTTATGAGTTATGATATAAATATATAAATATAAAGGATATTAGGGCATGCTATTGGATCAATCTCATAATTACAAAAATAATTATATAATATATTTACAATTTTGAATGAAAAAGAAAATTATTACTAAACTATTTTTATTGGAAAAAAGATTTCAAGTTGATCGAGCGATGAATCTCTGTCATCTATATTAATAAAATTATGATTTGAGGTATAATCTCTTTCCAACTCTCAAATTTTATTAACCATTTAAAAGAAATTAAAAGTCACCGAAATGTTCTTGGATTGGCAGAAAAGCCATAAGATGAAATTCGAAAATACTAATTAATTGAAGTAAATACTAGTTTGAACCTACCAGTTTCAATATCAAGTAGAATAGATGTCTTGTGCTGGCATTATACTTCTAATTTTTTTGGATTTGTTTCCATCTGTTGTCGTCAGCTTGCTTGAGCTGATTGTGAAGAACAATCAATTGTGTTATGGAGGAGATGGTTTCAGCACAAATGTACAACAATATGTTTTTGACCATTTACTATCAACAGATGATGTGCTGTTGTGGGGCTCTATGCTGGCTTAGTGACTTCCAGTCACAGATTGATAGTGGAAGCATAGAAAGCCCGAACAGTTAAAATTAACACTCGTCTTAAAATTATTAATGTATTGTAACCTTAAATCTTAAATATTATAATTGGATCATTTTTTATTAGTTTAAGCTATTAAGTATGGTAGTAACTTACATGATATCATAGTTTGGAAGTCATTGATTTAAATTCTCTTTCTCCTTTTTATTTTAAAAATCTTTCCGTTGCATATATTATACAGCAAAAGTATTTAGCATATGTTTATCATCTGTTACTTGTCCATATTGCATGTGAGGGGATGTGTTAATGTATTTTAACTTCAAATCTTAAATACTATAATTGAACTTTTTTCTGTCAGTCTAAATTTTTGGATATTGTGGTAATTTACAGAAACAAACTTGCTCGGTTGGTACTGGCATTGTGGTGCATAAATCCGATGCTCTTGTGATGGCTGCTTGAGTCCTAAAAAATCAATGCAAGATATTCAGTGGAAGTTGTTGAAGCTGTAGCAGTTCTTCGTGCATTACAACTAGTAACGGATGTGGGTTCGTCTCCCGTTTGCATTAAGTAAGCTTCACTTCACATTTTTTCGATAATATCAGCTCAAAACCCACCACTAACTGAAATATATTTCCCTTTTCTATAACAAAAATTAATTGAATTAGTAATGTCAAATCAAATAATTAAACATAAAATTGAAGTAAAAGCCATTATAACAAGCCCTCGAATAAGAAGAATTTGGCGTATCACATATGTAGTGTTGGTTGCATGTTTTGGTATCATCCCTGAAGAAACTTGGAAAAAGATTTCGGTCTTTCTCTGTCTTTTGTTTCACCAGTTAACGGATCAATTTGTAGGTTCCAATCTTATAACAATTTTTTTTTTTTTTTAGTTTTTTGTTTGAAACATAATTCTTTCTAAGTAGTAATTAATACAATTGATAAAATATATTTTATTTAAGTGGAAATTACATTTCCTACCTTGCCTCTCCTAGAACATTAAATTCTCTTTTACTTTTTTTATAAATATTAAAATATTATAGGTCTAGTTATTTTGTCAAATTATTAATCTTATTTTTCAATTAGAGCCCTTAGAGTCACTCCAATAACTCTAATTGATGGATAAGATAGATATGTCAAAAAACCAAAAAGCATAAGAGTATTTGACAAAGCCTATTTGGTGTTTGATGAAGTTGCTCAATCAAACCACCATTGAAAAACACCAAGCTTTTCTGTGAAAAGAGAAGATTTCTTTTTATTCAATGAATCATCAAAAATACAGTAAGTACCTCTTAGTTTATATATAAGATACCTCACATAAACTCTCACAATTGACAGATTAGTGCCACCTAAGCATAACAGAGTAACTAACTAACTAATTGAGAAACTGACTTTATTTCATCAGCTACTTGTGACCTCTTGATCAACTGATTTTTCATGCATTAGACTACGACCAGCAGCTCTATTGTTCTTCATAGAATGTAACATTACCAGATCCTGACTACCAAACCGTATCATTATTGGACTCCTTGTATGGCTGCCACCTGTCTCAATTATACTTAGATTACTTGTGAAGCTGCCACCCGTCCTTACAGATTTAACAAACTTTCCCCACCTGGCTGGTTGCAGCTTGTGGAGAGTCAAGTGTCAGATGAGTATTATGAGCTTGAACTGTATACTTATCTTAAACAAGACAAACTTATTAAATTCAGGACCTTGAAGAATGGGCTAACTCCGACTTAACATCTAATGCCATCTTTAATGTAATGTATCAAATTTAACATCATTTTGATGTTAATACTAAATTTTTTAATACTAATTTTTTTTTTTTTTACTTCAATACATTGATACTAAATTAATATAAAAGATATCTTCAAAGAATATTATATATATAATTCTTTAATTAATATTAATTAATTTATTTCATATAAAATTTTATTCTTAAATAATTACTGATAATATATTAAAAAGTTATTAAATACTCACAACTTTTTTTGAGTTTTTATATAATAAATTATTTTCAATAATATTTTGTATGTACATTAAATAATTTAATTCATTTTATATTAATATATTACTTATAATATTTATTAAAAACTTAAAAATATATTAAAATATATTCAATATTATACTCATTTTAAAGATCTCAATGAAATATTTTCAACGGTATAATTTTATTATAATAATTTAATTTTTATTTATAATTATTAATCAAATTATATAAATACATTAATTACGATAAATGATATAAATGGAATAAAATTATTGTAGTTATTATATGAGGGATATTGTTGAAATTTTGAAAAAAACTAAAAGGTTCACGTGAGATTGTCTACAGTTGAACACCAAATTTGGTGTCCAACTGTAGCTCAAACACCAAATATTACTTTGAGTTTTGTGCACCCACATCAAATTGGTGATACCTTGAAATGACTTTTGACATCAAATTAGTGTTTTACATCATTTTGGTGCCCCATTAAAGAAGGTCTAAGACTAACTCCAACGTATTTTAAATTGGTGTTTTTTACACCAATTTGGTGCAATTTTGGTCTCCAACGGAGACACCAAAGTTACATTTTCAAGGTAAATTTTTGGTATTATGAATAGTGTAACACCAAATTTGATGTTGTACTGTTCATAATACTAAAAATTTTCTTTAATAATAAATTAATTTATTTAAAAATATATAATAAATTATTATAAAAAATATATCATCTGAAATATTTTATTGAGATCTTTAAAATGAGTATAATATTGAATATATTTTAATGTATTTTTAAATTTTTAATAATATTAATTAAAAAATTATATATAAAATATTTTTTAAAAATATTATTTATATTAATTTAGTGTTAAATATATTGAAGCTTAAAAAATTTTGATGTAAAAAAAATTTGATATTAATATCAAAATGATATAAAATTGGGTGTTACGCGTTAGAGAGGCGACTCAAGGAACTGACACTAGTCAATCACTTTGAGACACGATTAAAGTCTGCTCCTCTAGAGCAGAAATTACTAAATACATTCTTGAGTGCCGCAGCTTTGTTTGACCATCAGCATGAATAGCAGGTACTCCCATTCATGTTATGACTTATTCTGTTTTCAACCCAGCCGTGACACGTAAGTCGAATAAAACTTAAAAAAAAAAAAAAAAGAAAGGCCGCGGCGGGGGGAAAGGAAACCGGTCTCTTTCGTTATAATATGTAGCACTTTGAAGAATGGTTCCAACCAACGTCTGACTTGAGCATCTTTTTCCGCAGGTGGTAGTCCAATTTACTACGGAACAACTACTGTTATTAAATTATTCACGGTATGTAGACTTTGTATTTTGTCAGGTTTCCCGGAACCTCACTTCATAAGGAAAGGTGTTCTGTTCATGCCTGCAAATGGATGACAACCAACATCTATTAGGTTCTTTCGCGTTGACTAGTTACTCTAATTGTCCAACACGTTTTGCTTCTGTTTATTGTTGAAATAACCTTGTCGCAGGTAAAAACATTCCCTAGTAAAATGCTTCCAGAAAGTGACTCAAATACGGAACAATGACCAAATGACTCAAATGGTTATGTAACTTATGTTACACATTGAAGTTACAACTATTGTAAAATTTTATTGGAATCAAACATATATATTCTAATGTCAAAGTCTCCGGAAAGGAAAGTAAAATGTTTCAATTTCAAAACACATGCTGCATGCATTTTAAAACTGTATGCTCGTCTATACAGTAACACAAATTTACCCAGTAATAGTTTTTAACAACCAAGTCAATCATTAATTTTAATAATTTTAAATTAGTCAACCTTTACGACCATTTCTTCGTCTTCCTTGTTTTAATGGAGGTATTAACTATGCCTTGTTTGCATTTGTTGTGGCAATTTCTAACTACAATGGATACTGTGACTAGCACTCTTTCTTCTCTTATCTTTATCTGCCTTTCACTGTTTCCTTATTATTCTTCTGCTGCCAACATAACGTTAGGGTCATCTTTGTCCGCCACTGACAACGACGCTTCATGGCTTTCTCCATCCGGCGAATTCGCTTTCGGGTTTCGCAAACTCAACAATTCAGACCTTTTCTTGGTGGCCATTTGGTTCAACAAGATAACTGAGAGAACCATTGTTTGGTATGCCAATGGAGACAAACCAGTTCCAAGAGGATCAACACTTGAGTTCACGACAAATGGCCTTGTCTTGAACAATCCTGGACGCCAAATGATATGGTCTGCAAATCCTGGCAGTTCTGGAATTAGCGTAACTGAAGCTGCCATGCTTGATACGGGCAACTTCGTACTTACAGGTAATGGTTCTAATTTCGTTTGGCAGAGTTTCAAGAATCCCACAGACACCATCTTGCCTACTCAAACATTGGATTTGGATAGCATGTTGTTTTCTAAGCTGACTGAAACCAACTTCTCCAAGGGCAGGTTTGAGCTCCATTTCGTTAATGGAAGCGTTCAGCTCTATCCTGTAGCCTGGCCGAGTCGATCCCTGTATGATTGGTATTATAGTAGTCAAACTTCTAGCATAAATTCTTCCGAATCTGGTAATAAATTTTTTTTCAATGCATCTGCACATTTATATTGTTAAAGCTAATGGTGAAATTGCCCAATTGTTATCGTGGGGTACAATAGTTCCTAGAGTAGATCATTATTATCGAGCAACATTAGACTCTGATGGGGTTTTCACTCATTATGCTTATACAAAGAATTCTCCTACAAATCAGAGTTGGTGGTCTCTCAGGATCCTTCCTGGAGACATGTGTACAGCAATATTCAATGATATCGGTGGCGGACCCTGTGGCTTCAACAGCTACTGCTCAATCCAAAATGGGAGACCTTCTTGCTTCTGCCCGCCAGGGTATGTGTTTGTTGATCCGAATAACAAGTTTATGGGTTGCAGGCCAGAGTTCCGACAAGGGTGTGGAGGAGATGATGGTTCCAGAGATCCCGCTGAGTTATACGAAATAAGGGAGTTCAATAATGTAGATTGGCCTCTGGGAGATTATGAAAGATTGGAACCTTACAATCAAGCAGACTGTGAACAGTCCTGTATCTATGATTGCTCCTGTGCGGTTGCCATCTATGATGGTACCAGATGTTGGAAGAAGAGATTGCCACTCTCTAACGGGAGACATAGAACGACGGGTTTTTCAAAAGTTCTTTTCAAAGTGAGGAAAGGAGATGCCTCTTCGGGTTTCGGTGATAATTCTGGCAGTGGAAGAGGAGGAAGACCAATTCTGTTAGGAGCAATTCTGTTGGGTGGTTCTGTATTCTTCAATGTCATTTTGCTAGCAGCGATATCTCTAGTTGCTTTTATGTGGCATAAGAAAGAAGCTCGAAATATTGTTCAAGATTCAAGCAAGTCTGATACGAATATGTGTTGCTTTACTTACAAGGAACTCGAAGAAGCAACCGATGGGTTCAAGGAAGAACTAGGGAGGGGTGCTTTTGGCATTGTCTACAAAGGTGTTCTCAAGTCAGGTTCTAGAAATGCCATAGCAGCTAAGAAACTGGACAAGTTGTCTCAGGAAAGGGAAAGGGAATTTAAAACTGAACTCAGTGCAATTGGTAGAACTCATCATAAGAATCTTGTCCAGTTGCTTGGATTCTGTGACGAGGGAGTTCATCGGGTTTTGGTATACGAATTCATGAGCAATGGGACTTTGGCAGATCTCCTTTTTACAATTCCAAAACCTGACTGGTATCTTAGAGTCAGGATTACACTGGAAATTGCGAAAGGGCTTGTCTACTTGCATGAAGAGTGCAATGTTCCCATCATCCATTGTGATATAAAGCCTCAAAATATACTTCTAGACCAATATTTTATCGCAAAGATATCTGACTTTGGATTGTCGAAATTGCTACTCTACAATCAGTCTCGAACCCGTACAATGATCAGAGGAACTAGAGGATACGTGGCTCCAGAATGGTTCAAGAATGTACCTGTGACGGCAAAGGTGGATGTCTTTAGTTTTGGTGTGATGCTACTAGAGATCATTTGCTGCAGAAGAAGTGTGGAGATGGAGCTTGAGGAAGAAAAAAGAGCAATACTAACAGATTGGGTGTACGACTGCTATGTTGAGGGAAGATTAGATGTATTGGTGGACAATGACGAGACAGCAATGGCTGACAAAAGCAGGCTGCACAAGTGGTTGATGATAGCAATCTGGTGCATTCAAGAAGATCCCGCAGAAAGGCCTGCAATGAAGATGGTAATGCAAATGTTGGAAGGGTTTATGGAGGTTCCTAAGCCACCATGCCCTTCTTCCTTCAGCGGATCAATCGAGGATTGAACTATTGGCAATCACATGGAATTTTGAGATAAAAATATGGTTGTTACATATTAGCTTTGTAAGCAGCATTATTCATATATGGTCCTTAACTAATTGTGAGGATCTGTTTAAAAAAAAAGAAAAAAAACTAATTGTGAGGATAATTATTTTATTTCTCTATTTTTGTTTATTTATTTAATTTTGGTTAAACCTACTTTAAGCAAGGTTGTTGTCCATGTCATAGCACTTCAATATTGAGGAAAACCAGAGTTTTTCTTATATAAAAATATAATAAAATTGTATCAGTTTATAAGGAAAACCACAATCAGAGAGTCACGAAACTCACTTCTTCATCTTAAAATAAATAAATGATGCTTTATAACTCCGATCAATACTTTGTTTTTAACATTAGGCCTAAATTAACAGCACAACAATACATGTTCATTTAGTCTTGGGCCATGCTACTGTTGGGATTGTAAATAAGAGGCTCAACAGCTGGGATTGGGTATTCTCCAATTGCAATGCATCTAACCCAAACTAGAATGTAGCAACCAAAATTTAGGCAGAAATCAGTAGCATCACAATATTCAGTAGTCAATATTCACAATATATGTAGACATCACTAATCAGTATCCATTATCACTCTTAAGTCAAAATTTCAAGGGTAAAATTCTTGAAGACGAAGAGGTCGTAACATCCTCTTCCTTGTCCTTGAGACTTGTTACAAATGAATCACCATAGTGGGCTGAAATGTATTGTCTGGGGCTAATATACTAACCATTTGATCCAAATCCAACGATGACACTGACAGATGTTATTGGGTATAAAAGTAACCGAACTATTCACAAGTTTTATGATTTTTGGGTATGCTGATATGGACTTATAAAATAGTTGTTGATTCTACTTAGCTGGGAGGGAGCTCTGAGATCATTTTTGTTCAATTGGGAGTTTTTGTAATAGTTAGGCCTTTTTTGGTTTTGGGGAGCAATTGTTTGGCGGTTTATTTTGGTTGGGAGTACTATTTTTATTTACATAGTTGTTTGTAAAGAGTTTTGATCATCATAACTCTTTTACAATAGTTTATGTAAAAGAGTAATATTAGACTTCTCAAATATTTTATCCAAATCTAAACTCAAATGATGTGGCATATGAATTCTTAAGATTTTGTAAATTATGGATTTTGACAACTCATTTGTCACATCATTTATATATGAATCTAAACAAATTATTTAGAAAGTCTAGTCTTACTTGATGGATTATTTGTTCACTTCTTTTATTAATAAAATTTTTATGTTTCCTATAAAAAAAAAGAAAAATATTGATTCATAAAATCAAAAAATTATGGAAAATTAGAATGGTGTAGAATGTGAAGCAATTAATAAGCTATAATTATAAAATTAAAATGGTGTACTTTATGTTGGGTTACTTGCAAGGTTGTCAATGGGCCCCAAATCCTCATCTCCATTTGGGGGGGGGGGGGGGGGGGGGGGTGGGGGGGGTGGGGGGAGGGGGCCACGCGGTGGGTGGTGGTAGGGCGCGACGATGGTTGTGGATGAAGGGAATTTTGGGGATTTTTGGAAATGGAGATAAGGATGGGGAAGGGATTTGATGAGATTGGAAATCCATCCCTAAGCGCAAACGGGGATGGGGAAGCCCACCCCATCCCTATTTATCCAATTTATCATATAAGATTATAAATATTATATTTTTAAATAATTAAATTAATTCTAATAATTTACCTGATTTTATCATATGTAATAGTTTTTGTATTGTTTGAACATTTGTTATGTGTTATGACTTATATAAGAAGATTATAATTGTAATACAATATTGTAGATTTATTATGTTGAAATGTTGTCAATTTAGTATGCTGAAAATCTATGAAATTATTTTGTGAATTATATTTTTAATTTTAGATTAAACGAGATGAAATAATGATGTGCAAAATGAGAGAAACAAGGGAAATGGGGGAACGGACATGGGGATGAGGAAACCCACCCCTAAATAACTACATCCCCAATTCTGTCGGAGGGGGATGAAGATTTAAGTATAGATGGGGAAAGAGTAGAGAATTGTCTTCACTGACATCTTTAAATTCTCAATTGTATTGTGAAAACAGATAATATAAATTAAGCATAAAATTAGAAAATTTCAAATTTTTACAAATTTTTGTCAACATTGATGTATGTAAGTTAATACATTTTTAGTGTTAAGGGTTGTTTGTTTTTTGTTTGAAGACTAAACAGTGCTAAACTTATTGAAGATTAAATAGTAATTTAAATATGAAATCTGAACCACATACTTTTTTTTTTCCCTTATCTTTAAATATATTAAAAACTTGTTTGTTTATTAAAATCAAAAGTATCTGAAAACTGGTAATTTAATATTTATATCATTTTTACTATTTGTTATTATATAATTTTAATTAATATAATACAAACAACTGAAAATAAATAATTTAATGAACTCTAAACATCTTTATGTATATATTAATAATATTTTTTTTCATCATTAACATATGCTTAAAAATATAGTAGCATCAATCGTATTTATATATTTAAATATATTAATTTATTTAAGAAAAATAATTATAAAAATAAATATTTAAATTGTAAATTAAAATATAATAGTTTAATTCAAAGATAATTTAGGATAAAATGTATTTAGTTTTTTTTTTTAAAAATATATTTCTTGTAAGTATCAAGAGAATTTTTTTTTTTTTGAGAAGTATAAAATTAGGATTAATTTAAAAATATGTTATTTTAATATAAAATTAGGATTAATTTAAAAATATGTTATTTTAAGGAGGATAGACTTGGAATGAAATCTAAATATGTTTAAGTAATTTGTAATTAAGTGAAAAGTTAAGATTTCTATTTTTTTTTTTTAGTTATTTTTTATAGTTTTAAGCGGTTTGACATAGTAAATAAAACAAACAAAAATAATTTAACGGGTACAATTCAATATTATTATGTTATAAGTGGAAAAAACAAATAGTCTCTTAGTTGAGTGGTTAAATGAAGGTTTTAATACTCAAAACTTATATAAATATTGGAATTTTATCTTTACAAATAAAATCTCAGTTGTATTATGAAAACAGACTATGTAAATAAAGTATTAAACTAGAAAACTCTCAATTCTCAAATATTTTTTGTTATTGTTGGTGTGTGTAAGTTAATTTCATGATAGTATTAGTTGAGTAATCAAATAAGATTTTCAACATTTGAAACTTGCTTAAATATTGGAGTTTTACCTTTAAAAATATGATTTCAATTGTATTATGAAAATAGACAACAAAGCTAGAAAATTGAGAATTCTCACATATTTTCGATTAGCGCCAATCAATATAAGTTAATATTCTTTTAGTGTTATTTGAGTAGACAAATGATGTTTTCAATACTCGAAATTTACATAAATATTGAAACTTCATCTTTGTAAATAAGATCTCAGTTGCATTATGAAAAAAAAAAAAACATAAATTAATTATAAAACTAGAAAACTCTTGATTCTCATATGTTTTCAATCGATGCTGGTTAGCATAAATTAATGCTTTCTTAATGTTAGTTGAGAGGTTAAATGAAACTTTTAACACTCGAAACTTGCTTAAATATTGGAACTTTGTATTTACAAATAGGATATTAGTTGTAGTATGAAAATAGATAACATAAATCAAACATAAAACTAGGAAACTCCCAATTCTCATATGCATCGGTAAAAAAGTAGCCATAAGATTGATGACTCACGAAAGCCCAAATACCATGCGCGGCCCAAATAGAGAGGGTCTAGTAACCTGGAGGCCCAAAGGTCAGCTCAAAGATAGCGTGTGGCCCAAACTACAAGAAACGAAGTGGTCAGTGGGAAGTAAATGACAACCCCTACGTCACCCCACTCCATCGCAAATGGAGAGCCATGATGTGTGAGTAAAGACCAGGTTTATAGAGGTCATGGACCTTGAAGCTCAGGAGAGCCAAGGCCTATAAAAGGTCGCCTTTATTCAGTTTGGAGGGGTCCATGGGGAAAAAATGTTACCGAAACTCTGCAAAAATACGTTGGCGGCAAAACACAAAACGTGCCAGTCTCCAGCAATTATCATCCATCGCTAGTCAATTTCACCACAGCCTTGTTGTGAAATCATTCCCTTTCTCAATCAATTCTTAGAGCCTGAGCTCATCCACCTCAACAATCACTTAACCTTTTAACGGATTGTCAGTGTCAGAAAAAGCTGATAGTAGGATCAAGATTACTTTAGTAACTATAGAATTCACCCGCTACATTATATGTTTTCAATCAACACTGGTGTATGTAAGCTAATGCTTTTTTAGTGTTACTTAAGTGATCAAAAGAGTTTTTTAACCCTCGAAACTTGTGTAAATGTTGGATCTTTATCTTTACAAATAGGATCTCAATTGCATTCCAAAAACAAATAACTTTAATCAAGCATAAAACAAGAACACTCTCAATTCTCACATGTTTTCGATCAATACCGATATGTATAAGTCAAAACATTTTTAACGTTAATTAAGTGGTCAAATGAGGATTTTAATGCTCGAAACTTACATAAATATTGAAGCTTTATCTTTATAAATAAAATTTTAATTGCATTCTGAAAACAAACAATATAAATCAAGTATAAAACTAGGAAACTCCCAGTTCTCGCGCATTTTTAGTGAGTGTTGGTGTACGTAAGTATTGCCTTTTGTGTGTTAGTTGTACGTAAGTATTGCCTTTTGTGTGTTAGTTAAGTAATCAAATGAGAGTTTTAATGCTCGAAATTTAAGTGAATATTGGAGCTCTAGCTTTACAAATAGAATATTCATTGCATTTTAAAAATAAACAATATAAATTAAGCATAAAACTAGAAAACTATACTAGTTTTTACACATTTTAATCTGCATCAATCAGTGTAAGTTAATGTCGTTTTAGTATTAGTTGATAGGTCAAATGAAACTTTTAACACTTGAAATTTGTAGAATATTAAAGTTTTGTATTTATAAATAGGATCTCAATTAGAGTTGTCAACAAGGCTCAAAATCTCTAAATCCTCATCTCTATTTGGGAAGAGATTGTAGAGATTTTTAGAGATTGGGGATGGGGTTGGAAATCTATTATCAAATTCAAAGGGGATTGGGATGGGGAAGCCACCCATTCCTTATTTCCCCCATTTATATGTAAAAATAAAAATATATTTATATTTAAATTATTAAATTGATTCTAATAATTTTCTCATTTCCCACCATTTATGATTTTATCTTATGTAATAGTTTTATATTATTTAAACTTTTGTCATTCGTTATATCTTACATAAGAGGATTATAATTATAGTACAATATCATATATTTCATATGTTGAATGTTGTGGATTTAGTGTGTTAAAAATCTATGAAATTATTTTATAAATTATATCTTTAATTATATATATATATATAAAGCATGGTGATATGAGGATGTGAAAAATGAGTAAACGACATGGGGATGGGGAACTCACCCCCAATTACTCGTTATCCCACATTTCCTCCCAATGGGGATTTGGGTAGGGATGGAGCTAGGAAGGTTGGATGAATGTGGATGGGGATGGAGCCCAAACCCCATTGACATCTCTAGTTATTATTATTATTATTATTTTATTTTATTTTAACAGAACCAGACTTTCATTCACACAGAAGGAAGAAAAACTGATTACACTTGAGTCAGTTAGATTACACAACCATCTGGGAAAACAAGACACTCAGACAGTGGTGCTGTTAAATCTAAGAGCCCAATTAGCAACCTCATGGGCAACTTTGTTACAGCTTCTAGGAATGAAAGAGATTGAGACGGTAGAATTCACAGTTGAAGCTGACTTGGTGTCATCTCTAGCTACTTGATACAATTGATGATTCATTGAAAATAGGAATAAAAGAGATTGAGACATCTCTAGCTACTTGGTACAATTGATGATTCTTTAAAAAGCTGAAGAGTTGACGAAGTTGTATTGCGCCTTTTATCATTTCAATGGTGGCAATATATGTTATTAAGTTGTGTTTTATTTCGATTGGAAATACGTAATTCTAAGTCACTAATTTATTTTGTGTTCCACAATTTGTGTCATATTTTTACGGTGGGAGAGGAAGATTAAATTTAAATAAAACTATCCACATTTAAGATAAATATGAAACTTGAATTATTGATCTTTTAAGATCAAGGAAAACACTCAATCACTTCTATTAAGAAGTGATGTACAATAATTTATGTTATATTTAAAATTCATAATTCTCATAAAAAATTATTATTATTATTATTACTTCGGTACTGGTATAAATTTAGAAGATAATGAGGACTAATATAATAGAATCAGCTCTCTCGTATGGTTGGGAACTACTCACATTTGAGTGAAAGCAATTCATATACATGGCCAAGATGGAGGTATCGAACCATGGTCTAAGATCACGGCTGATCTGTCTGCTTTCCACTGCGCCTCTTGGCCAATGCTGTGAAAAATTGTTCTTATTAATTATATTTGTGTTAATTTGAACTAACCGTCTTTAAATTAATGGTGTTAATACTCTAAATCTTAACCAATTAAAATGGCTGCCTGTTTGTATTGTGTTCTGTTGTGTCGTAAAAATTGTCATCCCCATCCTACAAGCTGTCGTCCCTAGATGATACTAGATAGGGCATAGCTAATTCTATTCCCCACCCATAAAAGTTATTTGTACACGCCATTTTTATAAAAATCTTATACAAAAGCTTATACTGTAAAATACTAGCTAATAAAACAACTATTAAGTATAGAACAATGACGTGTTGATTTGATGAATTAAGGAATGAGAATGGAGAACGTAAATGATTGATGATGTTTATTTGTTCTAAAATTATTTTATAATAAGAATAAAATTCTAAGTTCCACATGAATTTGAGATTGTGAAATGAAAATTTCATTCTTCTCATCCCACTTGAAAATCTCATTCTTATCCCTTTTTGTAATATAAAAAATCTCTTATACCATTCTTTAAAATATATGTGTATATATATTACATAATATATACTAAATCACAACTTTTTATATATATATAAAAAAAAAAAAACAATATGCTTATAATAATATTATTAAAATAATATTGTTAAAAAGTATTTTAACAATATTATCGTTAACATATTTTTAGGTAACATTCCATATTAAAAAAAATTACGACTTGATATACAATATAGATATATAATATGTTTTTTAAAAGAAATAGATATACAATATGCTTACAATAATGTTGTTAAGAATTTTTTTAAACTTATTATGACAAGTTATATGATAAAAAGATGACTCTACATCTTAAACACAATTTGCATATTGTAATTAATCTATAATTTTAATCATTTTTTTTTTGTCGTTAATCACAACTATTCTAGATATGTCATCGTACGAGATTATTTGGACTACATGATTCAACCAGATTTTAGAGCAAGATTTGATAAGTAATAGTCAACAAATTGGAATTCATTTATCAACGACCTTTTTTCTTCCATTTGAACTCATTTCGATAATTATTTTAGTTGCTTTGATAGGTGCAATTGTCATGGCTCGTTAATAAAAAAATCTTTATAACTAGTAACAGCAATCTAAATTCAAAGTTGAAGTAAGCAACTTATTCTGATTCCAATATATCATTCTGATTCTAATTCATTTTGATTTCAGATAATTCTGATTCTCATTTCAATTCATGAAATAGAAGTTAATGCACCATAGATTTGACACCCATGTTCAACCGATCTATTTTTAGATCTTGTTTGATGCAACAGATTGGATAGATAAGATGTGATTGGATAGAATTTGATGAAATGCGATTAAATTAGTATTATGGCTGTTAAGGAATATAATCCCATCATGCAACTAGTGAAGAGAATGATCCTTTAAATTATGCAACTAGTCAAGAGAGATTGATACAATCTCTTGAATTATGTAGTTGATTTTACTTTTATTGCAAATATTGATTTGCAAATATGGTTATATAGACTTGTATATATTATTCAAACATATCAATAGAATTTTGTGGACTTCCATTCACTTTTGCTTAAAGTTTTTCAATAGCATGTTTGGTATAATTGAGATTGAATCGTATTTTTTTAAATTGATTTTTGAATAAATATGATAAATTAATCTTTAAATGTATTTAATATAAATAAGAATAAAAATTAATTAAAAAATAAAAATGTGTTTTTAATGAATATTAAATTTATAAACTTTATAAAATGACTTCAAATAAATTTATAATGACAAAATATTTTAATATTATAATAAAATAATATATCTTAATAAATAAAATATAAATAAAAATTTCCTTAAAAAACAGAGGATGGATGTTCAAATGCCATCTATTTGGGATTTGAGGTGGGTCCTTATGTGAGCTCGGGAAGAGGATGTCCTCTTCCTCTCTTGTTTAAATGTGGTAGAAAAATTATTTTTCCCATTCCATCAACTCTCCTTCTTAAACGTGGTAGGAAAATTCTTTTTCACATTCCATCAACATTCCCGTCTTCTGAACATATTAGAGACAGGACACAAGATGTTCTCTTAGTCTAATTATTCAAACGTGCTTTAACAATTCACACCTGACCACAAAGTTGCAGTAGACTCGTGAAGACCATGACAAATGTTGAATTGCAAATATGGCTGTATAGACCTTTATATATTATTCAAACATATCAATAGAATTTTGCGGCTTGCATTCTCTTTTGCTTAAAGTTTTTTAATAGCATGTTTGGTATAGTTAAGATTGAATTATAATTTTTTTTACAAAATTAATTTAATATTTATATAAATTGATTTTTGAATAAATATGATAAATTAATCTTTAAATGTATTTAATATAAATAAAAATAAACATTAATTAAAAAAATAAAAAATGTATTTTTAATGAATATTAAATTTATAAACTTTATAAAACGATTTCAAATAAATTTAAAATGACAAAATATTTTAATATTATAATAAAATAATATATTTTAATTAAAAAAAATCCTAAAGAAACGGAGGGTGGATTTTCAAATACCATCTATTTGGGATTTGAGGTGGGTCTTTGTGTGGCCTTGGGAAGGAAATGTCCTTTCCCTATCTTGTTTAAACGTGATAGGAAAATTCATTTTCCCATTCCATCTATATTCCCATCTTACAAACGTATAGGAGACAGAACACAAGATATTTTCCTAGTCTGATTATTCAACTTGCTTTGACAGTTACCACAAAGTTGTGATAGACTTGTGATTTGTGAAGACCACGACATTTGACATTTTGTCACGTTTCTGCAAGTAAACTCGCTTTGTAAACGCAGACTTTTAAACTTTTGACCGGTTCATTCAATGCATAGCAAATGGACACTTTTGAAAATTGAGTTCAGAAGGTCTCTTTTTTTTTTCTTCTGATTTCTTCTAATTTTACTGACACTTCAATATAAAAAACATAACATGTTCAAGATTGGATTTTTTTTAAGTCATTGATTAATCAAATTTTTGATGTGATTTTACCTTATTTTTAGTTACAAATTTGAGAATTGAGGAGAAAAATAAACTTGAACCGCAAACAACCTCATTCATGTGCTGTTGAAATAATATGTAGGTAAATAATTTATATTGGTTTTTAGTTGCGGTCCAAGAAAAAGTGACTGACAGAGATGACAGCCTTGACTATTCTAAAATGCAGTTTGTCTCACATGATAATTATTAATTAATGACGACGAAGTTGCTACCATGGAGATGTATGGACGTTTAAAAGTCTTCTTGCATTTTGACGTCTCTGAAATGTAAGTTGACGTGCTCCAGTTTCAAACAATCAAACTCCAGCTGTATTTGAAAACGAGCCCCCAACCACCCGGCCCCCCAACCCTCAAAATCTTATGAACTTTGATATGCGATAGGATGATAAGAACGATTTTTTCTTATGAGATATAATATAAATAATATTATATTATTTAAAAATTTATCTAAATAATATTATAAATTTATATATAATTATTATCATTATAAAATTAATATGGTGATTATAAATCAGGTTACCGCATCATTTTGACAAAATCTTTGGATAAATTTTTAAGAAATATAGTATTATTCATTTTATAATTAGATAGAAGTGGATCATATGGAATAAGATATTCCAATTTTTCATTCTCTCTCCTCTTAATTGTAAAATATGAAAGGAGATAGGAAAAAAAACATATATTTTATGGTAATTGATAAAAAAAAATACATATTTTGCTTTGCATAATTGCATTGAAAAAGAAAATACTCATTTTTATGTTTTTTTTTATTAAAATGAATTCATATTAAATAAAAAAATATTGATGTGTCACAAATAAAAACTAAAAAATGTATACAGTATTAGAGATGCTTTTATGATTGCGTCATAAGGGTCAAAATATCTACTATATTATCACATTGTTCGAACGATAATTAAAATGACTTGTCACGGTATTAAAGATATATTTCTTAATAAAAATTATTTAATTATGTAGCATTACTTTCTATAAAAATAAAGCTATGATAGAATTTAACAACTAATGTTCAAGTTAATTATTATTGTTATTATTATTTTAACTTGGGGAGGAGAGTTTTGAACATGAAACCTCTATTTTGTAAAGAAGCGTAAATCATTAATTTTGAAATTTCAAATTAACAAACGTTGACAAAAGTATCGGCCTTTTAACAAAACCTTACCTTCCCAATTTAAATTGTTTGATGGGTTGTTTTTTGTTGTTCTTAAAAAAAAAAAAAAAAAAATTCCCTGATGGATTATTTATTTATTTATTTTTTCCTACGTAACATTTAAAGAATTTAAAATTGATTTATTGAGTTGTTTTCTTTGTTTTTTTAGTGGTCTACCATCTTACAAATACAAGTCAGTCATTAATTTTTTTTAACTTGTTTTTTTTTTAAGTGGTTTCACTTAAAAATATGTGAAAAAGAAGTAACATAATATTTATACCAAACAAAAGCTAATCACCCCAATTATTTTTATTGAAAATCATTTCAATTTTACGTTTAGTCATTAATATATATATATATATTGTTAAACTGTTACTTTTATTATTTTTTTAAATAATTCATTTCTACAACACTTTCTTAATTATATATAATTATGACCAAATTTTATTAATTTTTATATAAAAATGGTTTAAGATCCATTTATTTTTAATTGTTTGTATCAAACATCATTCCATTTCAAGTTTAATCAACTTCTCCTTTGGGTACAGTTTTCTTCAAATAGATATTTTAAAAAGAAGTTATTGATCGGTTGGTTATTAATTAAAAATGTTCTTTTAAATTATAGATCATTTGATTGTATTACTTTTAAAAGTTCTTTTAAATTATAAAATTATAAAAAATAACATTTAAAAGAGAGTAAAATATTACATAATATTATTTGAGAAAATACTACAATTATAATTAAAAAACTGCACAATATAATAAAATGAAAATACGAGTTTCGAAATAAAATATTAAAAACTCAAGTGTAACAATAATAAAATTCTTCCAATTGAAATTAATACAAATAATATAAACTAATTAATTTCGATGCATAAGAAGAATTGTAATTTGATCATGTTCCTCATTCATCTCACGTTCATGAAATAAATCTGTGTTATGCAATGGTTTAACTTCCAAATCATCAATAATTATGCAACAATACCATTTCAATTCAGCGTTCATATACATGCATCAAGAAAATATTCAATGTAAAAAGCCAATTGAAAAGAAAAAAAAAAAATTAATGCATACAAAATATTAGAAAACTTAAGAAAAGTCTTTAGAGTTTTTTGCTGAAAGTGGAGTGTTTGGTTGAAGAAAATTGTATTAAAGTTTTAGGTTTAAGAGTACAGTGATATTAACAAAATATAATAAGATAATGTTAGACATCTTATTCTTTTAAAAACTTGAAATGATAAAACCTCTAAGACTGTGTTTGTTTGGTGGGATTGGACTGGGTTTGGATAAAATCCAGTCCAATCTCTTGTTTGTTGTGACATGGGATTGGAAAAATCAATCCCATGTCACTTCTTTTAAGTGGCTGCAGTGGGTTTATTTAAACCCACCACACCACATGGGTTTATTTAATCCCATGTTGGTGGCTTTAGTTTTATTTTTTATTTTATTTTTTTTTTTTATTATTTTAAAATTAATTTAATTATTTTAATATAAAAATATATTTATTTTATTTATATTTTTAATCCAATCCCAGCTTCAACCAAACATAAGACAGTATTATTTTATCCAATCCAATCCAATCCCATTAAAATAATTCAATCCAATCTCGTGTATCAAACGAGACCTAAATTTGTGCTTCTTCCCGTAGATGTACTTCAAATTTTTTAGTGGGCCAAAAGCTTTACCTGCATGACAATAAAAAAAATCACAAAAGTTTTGATGATAAAAAAATGTCTTTGGATCGGTAAATAAACAGTAGAAAAGATAGTAAAATTGATTAACTAATCAGTATAAAAGATAGTAAAATTGATTAACCCTTCTGACTGCAACAAAAGAACAAACTACCTTTTAGATTAGTAAACAACTGTCCCAAAACGGGTCGCATGAAGACTAGTTTGCAATTGTAGCAGCACTCTTTAATGGCTTCTCTGACAGCTTTTTGTTCTCTCATCTTTTTCTATCATTCACTGCTTTCCTTTTCGTCTGCAGCTAACATATCTTTGGGCTCATCTCTTTTTGCTAGCGACAACTCTTCATGGCTGTCCGCATCTAAGGAATTTGCTTTAGGATTTCGCCAACTCAATAATTCAGACCTCTTCTTGGTCGCCATTTGGTTCAACAAAATTCCTGATAGAACCATAGTTTGGTATGCCGACGGAGACAACCCGGTTCCAAGAGAATCAAAACTTGAGCTCAAAGTAAATGGCCTTTTTTTGAGCGACCCTGGAGGGCACTTGGTATGGAGTGTGGCTCCAACTGCTGCCAGTGTAAGTGAAGCTGCCATGCTTGATACAGGCAACTTCGTACTTATAGGTAATTCTAATTATGTATGGCAGACTTTTAAGAATCCCAGGGACACCCTCTTGCCAACTCAGGTATTAGATTCGGGCAGCATGTTATTTAATAAGCTGACTGAAACCAACTTCTCCAAGGGCAGGTTTGAGCTCCATCTTGATGTAAGTCTTCAGCTCATTCCTGTAGCCTGGCCGAGTCGATACCGTTATGGTTCTTATTACAACAGTACAGAGTCTGGGAACAAGCTGGTTTTCAATGAATCAGGCAACATTTACATTGAAAGAACTAATGGTGAAAAAGCCGAATTCTGGACGCCAGTGACTTCTGGAACGGGTGTCTACTATCGAGCAACTTTAGAGTTCGACGGAGTATTTAGCCTCTATGGTTATGATCCTACAAGCCAGAGTTGGAGCAGTTTGAGAAGAATTCCTGAAAATATTTGTGATGCCTTCTTTGATCCATCGCAATGGGGTAGTGGAGCCTGTGGCTTCAATAGCTACTGCTCAATTCAAGATAATGGGAGACCTTCTTGTCAGTGCCCGCCGGATTATGAGTTTGTCGATTCGAAAAACAGATTTATGGGTTGCAGGCCGAATTTCCGACAAGGGTGTGGAGGAGATGATGAATCAAGGGATCCTGGAGAGTTGTATGAAATAAGGGCGTACGACGGTGTAAATTGGCCGCTGGGTGATTATGAAAGGTTGGAACCTTATAATCAAACGGAATGTGCACGGTCTTGCTTGTATGATTGCTCTTGTGCTGTTGCCATATTTGGTTATGAACGTTGCTGGAAGAAGAAGTTGCCGCTCTCTAATGGGAGAGCGGTGCCTATTGGGTCTGCAAGAGCTCTTTACAAAGTAAGGAAAGGAGGATCTTCTCCTGGTCTCCCAGATCATCCTAACCATAAAATAGGGAGATCAAATCTGGCAGGCGTGTTTCTATTAGGTGGTTCTGCTTGCTTCAATGTCATTTTGCTGGTGGCGATAGCAGTAGTTGTTTTTGTATGCCATAAGAAAGAAGCAAGAAATAACGTCCAAGACTCAAGAGCTTATAATACCAATTTGCGTTGCTTTACATACAAGGAACTCGAAGAAGCGACCGATGGATTCAATGAAGAACTGGGCAGGGGATCTTTTGGCATTGTGTACAAAGGTGTGTTGACATTAGGATCCAGAAATGCGGTAGCAGTCAAGAAATTGGATAAGTTGGTCTTGGAAAGGGAAAGGGAAAGGGAATTCAAAACTGAACTGGGTGCAATTGGCAGAACTCATCACAAGAATCTAGTCCAGTTGCTTGGATTCTGTGATGAAGGAGCCAATCGATTGTTGGTATATGAATTCATGGCCAATGGAACTTTGGCGAATCTCCTTTTTGCAATTCCAAAACCTGATTGGAATCTAAGAGCCAAGATTTGCCTGGAAATTGCAAAAGGGCTTGTGTACTTACATGAAGAGTGTTGTGTCCCCATCATCCACTGCGATATAAAGCCTCAAAACATACTTCTAGATCAAGATTTCACTGCAAAGATTTCTGACTTTGGTTTGTCAAAATTGTTACTATCCAATCAGTCTCGAACTCGTACAATGATTAGAGGAACTCGAGGATACGTGGCTCCTGAATGGTTCAAAAATGTACCTGTGACTGCAAAAGTGGATGTGTATAGTTTTGGTGTGATGCTACTAGAGATCATTTGCTGTAGAAGAAGTGTGGAGATGGAATGTGAGGAAGAAAATAGAGTAATACTAACAGACTGGGCCTATGATTGCTATGTTGAAGGCAGATTAGATGTATTGGTGGACAACGACGAGACTGCCATGGCTGACAAAGACAGGCTACACAAGTGGTTGATGGTAGCAATCTGGTGTATTCAAGAAGAGCCATCAAAAAGGCCTTCAATGAGAACGGTCATGCAAATGTTAGATTGTTTTTTGGAGGTTCCTACGGCCCCCTTACCTTCTTCCTTCAGCATATCAGTTGAATACTGAAGCCACCAGGTAGATGATGAATGCTTCCTATTTCATCTTTATAACATTTATTAGCTCTTTTGTTTAATAGTCAAACAGTTTAATACTAGTCATATTATGCACAGTTTTCATACTAAATATATCGTTTGGTATTAGATTCTGGTCTTCCCCCTGTGGTGATGGAATCAGATGCTTTGGGAGTGGTATCAAACATGAATTCCAGTCAGCTTTGTAATGTAGATTTGGGTTTAGTTGTTGTGGAGATCCAGTTTCTGCTTAACCTTTGTAAGAATAGCTGTGTTGTGTATTCTTCTAGGCTCTCCAATATGGTAGCTCATGATAATACTAAGTTTGCTTTATCTCTTGCTAGTGATCTGTTCTGGATCCAAGAGTGTCCTTGTGTGGAGGCTTAATTTTGGGAGTAATTCCTCTTTAGTTGTAATCTTTTGTTTTGAATAGATTATGGTGTTCTTCAAAACAAAATAAATAAATAAATAAACAAATTGTTGTACTTTCACTCTCTTTGATTAAATTCTGCTAAATGAAGGAAATGCTCATATGGTAAGTAACCATTATAAAAAAAAAAAAAAACAGAGAGAGAGATTAAAGGAAATACAAAGTAAGTAATCGTAAAAGCAATTACTTGTAGAAACAACAGAAGCAAAATCCATTATTAAATAGTAGATAAAAGTATGATATACTAAATCAAAGAGCTGCACTATAATCATGAAGAGCATGATATTTGGTCACCTCTTGATCTTTTATGAAATGATATAATAAGTAATATTTATAACTTATTATAATATTTAGATACAATTAAATTGTGTTATCCTTAAAATGTCAATAGCATGAGCCAATCTTTCATAAACACATTGATCATTCAACTACTAGAAGGAATTCATTTCGGTTAAGGAAAAAATCCAAAAAGTATTAATTGGCTCTAAAATTAAATCTTAATTTTGGTATCTTCTGCCTGTTTCTATCATCCATGATCTTTGAGGTCTTCAGTTGACAAACTTCACATTTTACAGGTAGAAATAGGGACTCCAATTCATCACATAACAACATTTGTGAGAGAATAAATACCTTTTCTGCCTTCATATTTTGTCAGGTTTCCGGAACTAGACTTGGTTTGGAAAAGACATACTTTACGCGTTTCATTCATGCATGTAAACTGGAGCCTCTGGAAAACAAGCAAAATTGATAACATTTCAATCTTATTGTTTCCTTTTTGCAGCTAATATTAGGTTACTTCCGAGTGATTGGTTAATTAAATTCTTGATATGGTTTTGCTCCATGTTATTAGGCTCTGCCATTGAAACACTATGTAGGGCAAATAATTTTTACAATTTTCTAGTTCTGGTCCAAGAAAAGTGACTCAAATGGATGACAACATTGCCCAAAATGCAGCTGCTCTTTGCCTCTTAAGTTCAAATGACAATTAATGAAGTTGCAACCACGTCAATGTTCTATGGAAGCTTTCAATGCCCTCTAGTATTTAAAGTCTCCTAAAGATAAGGTCAAATGTTCCGGTTCCAAACAATAGCTATATTTTGAAATGTTAGTTGATCAATAATAACTTAAAAATAACTCAAAATTCATTTTAAATAACGAACCTGAAAATTATCTTAAAGATGCAGTTGAGTAGCATTAGTCAAAAATTTACAACATCATTAAAAAATATATATATATTATTTGCTACGTAAATAGTGATTGATATCACGACGGTCCTCCAAACACTTCAATATCATTTTAAAAAAATTATACCACAACACTATGATAATTTTCTTGATAATGTAGTAGCATTATATTAAATTAAACAACCCACTAAGAGCATTTAACAGCCACCTTTCAAGTTAATCATTAATTTCCAAAATTTAAATAACTACTAATTTTTTAGCAATTTTTTTTAGTCCTCTTTGTTTAAATTAAGGTATTATGTAAGCTCTTCTTTGACAAATTATTTAGATTACTTATAACATATGCTTTTGTGCCAATTGCCAAAACTGGTTGCAAGTGCTGTTGCAATTGTAGTAACAGCCTTCAATGCCTTCTTTGGCTGCTCTTTCTTCTCTCATCCTTCTCTTCCTTTCACTGCTTTCCTTTTCGTCTGCAGCTAACATAACTTTTTTGCCATTAACGACAACTCTTCATGGCTTTCCCCATCTGGGGAATTTGCTTTAGGATTTCGCCAACTCAATAATTCAGACCTCTTCTTGATTGCCGTTTGGTTCAACAAAATTCTTGATACAACCATAGTTTGGCATGCCAAGGGGGACAATCCGGCTCCAAGAGGATCAAAACTTTAGCTTATCGCAACTGGCCTTGTCTTAAACAATCCCAAAGGCCAACAAATATGGGAAGCAAGACCTGCCACAAGTGTATCAGAGGCAGCCATGCTTGATACAGGCAACTTTGTACTTACAGGTAATGGTTCTAATTATGTATGGCAGACTTTTAAGAATCCTACAGACGTCCTCTTGCCTACTCAAGTATTAGATTCAGGCAGGATCTTGCTTTCTAAGCTGACTGAAACCAACTTCTCCAAGGGCAGGTTTGAGCTCCATTTTGACAATGGAAGTCTTCAGCTCCATCCTGTAGCCTGCCCCAGTCGATACCCTTATAAACCTTGTTACAGCAGTGATACTTACAGCCTAAATTCTTCAGAGTCTGGTAATAAGCTGGTTTTCAATAAATCAAGCAACATTTACGTTGTAAGAACTAATGGTGAAATTGCCCAGTTGCCTCCCTGGATATCAATGACTCCTAGAACAGATCTCTACTATCGAGCAACATTAGACTTTGATGGAGTTTTTAGTCAATATGCTTATCTGAAGGATTCTCCTACAAACCAGATTTGGTGGGATTATAGAACCATTCCTCGAGACATTTGTCATGATATATTCGATGATCTTGGTAGTGGAGCCTGTGGGTTCAACAGCTTTTGCTCAATTCGAAACGGGAAACCTTCTTGTGACTGCCCATCCAAGTGTGTGTTTGTCGATCCCAAAAACAGGTTATGGGTTGTAGGCCAAATTTCCGACTAGGGTGTGTAGGAGATGATGAATCAAGGGATCCTAGAGAGTTATATGAAATAAAGGAGGTCACCAATGTAAATTGACCGCCGGGAGATTACGAAAGGTTGCAACCTTATAATCGAACTGAATGTTAAGAGTCTTGCTTGTATGACTGCTCCTGTGCGATTGCCATACATGATGGCATTGGTTGTAGGAAGAAGAGGTTGCCACTCTCAAATGGGAGATACATGAATACTGGGATTGCAAAAGCTCTTTTCAAAGTAAAGAAAGGAGGTACGTCTGGTTTCCCAGATAGGTTTAACGGTAAAAAGGAAAGATTGATTCTAGTAGGAGCATTTTTGTTGGGTGGTTCTGTATCCTTTAATGTCATTTTGCTAATGACAATTTCTCTGGTTGCTTCTGTATTCCACAAGAAAGTAGCTAGAAATAACATTCGAGATTCAAGCGCCTCTGATACCAATTTGCGTTGCTTTACTTACAAGGAACTCGAAGAAGCAACAGATGGATTTAAGGAGAACTGGGGAGGGGTTCTTTTGGTATTGTGTACAATGGTGTGTTCACATCAGGATCTAGAAATGTGATAGCAGTCAAGAGATTGGATAAATTGGCCCTGGAAAGGGAAAGGGAATTTAAAACTGAACTGAGTGCAATTGGTAGAACTCATCACAAGAATCTAGTCCAGTTGCTTGGATTCTGTGCTGAAGGAGTCCATTGGCTTTTAGTATATGAATTCATGGGCGATGGAACTCTGGCAAATCTCTTATTTACGATTCCAAAACCAAACTGGAATCTAGGAGTAAAGAGATTGCAAAAGGGCTTGTGTACTTGCATGATAACTGTAGTGTCCCAATCATCCATTGTGACATAAAGCCTCAAAATATACTTCTAGATCACAATTTCACAGGAAAGATTTCTGACTTTGGTTTGTCAACACTGTTACTGTCTAATCAGTCTCGAACTCGTACAATGATTAGAGGAACTTGATGATACATGGCTCCAGAATGGTTCAAGAATATACCTATGACTGCAAAAGTAGATGTTTATAGTTTCGGTGTGATGCTACTAGAGATCATTTACTGCAGAAGAAGTGTGGATATGGAATGTGAGGAAGAGGATAGAGCAATACTGACATACTGGGCTTATGAATGCTATGTTGACAGAAGATTAGATGTTTTGGTGGACAACGATGAGACAGCTTTGGCTGACAAAGACAGGCTACACAAATGGTTGATGATAGCAATCTGGTGCATTCAAGAAGATCCTTCAAGGAGACCTGCAATGAAGGTGGTCATGCAAATGTTAGAAGGTTTTTTGGAGGTTCCTGAGCCCCCATTCTCCTCTTCCTTTTAGCGTCAGTTCAAGACTGAAAGTCACCAGGTAGATCATGACTGCGTTTAATATCATCTTTATAACTTTTATTTTTCGGTCTTTTATTTTTACTTAATTTCAGTGTTGTTCGATTACAGTTATAGTTGGTGTTATATGTAAAGCAGTTATCTTACTATGCATGATGTTGTACTCCATGAAAGACATAATTCTAGGAAGTCTGAAAATTTTCAAAGCAAGCAACATGCGTAAGAATTATCTTTGTGAAGAGAAATGATTTGTTTGCTTATTTTTATGTAATGGATAATTGGGGGTGTACTATACAATACAAGATCTACAATTTTATAGGGTGATTGACGTTCATTAAATATATTATTTTAGAGGGTTTAAAAATTAAAAATAATTAATAAACTTAATTACATGCTTATGGCTGGAGCATAATAGCATAGCCTCAAGGCTGCTATTAGACTCAAAGTAGACAGAATATTTATGAATCAATATGCACATTCTTTTTAGTGATTATCATTTTATTATTTTTAATGATTCCCATTTCCTACAATGATTTTTTATTTTTAAGTATAAGGTTTAATCAGTAATACTCAATATAATACCTAATTTAATATACATTTGATCCGTATTAAATTATATTGAGTGTTAAAGAAAATTATACTATTCAAAGGGGTGTTCCGCAACATTACTATAACAACTCATTAGTAGTGTTAATATATGTCCTTAGTGCATCGGTTAATATCCATAATCAATCCATCAATGAATGCAAAAGAAATAAAGAAAAAAGACCCAAAAAAAAAAAAAAACACCGTATAACTTCGTTCATTCGTTATTTGTGAGATTCACAGTTTTCTCGATTAACCTATACTTAGGATAAAAAGTAACATTTCCCTTATTAAAATAATTGAAATTTAATAAAATAAAAAAATCGAAAACCAAAACTAAGAAGAATGGCCTTCTCCTTGCCTGGTGGCCTTCGGACTCCTCTCCTAAGGCGAAGGCCTCAGGTCAACAAGACAGGCCAACCTCAGCAAACATAGGCAGACATCGATTTCCCTTTAATCTGAGGCTACGCCTCCTTTAAAAGGAGGCAGCACCCTTCTTCCACTGAGGACATTAGGGCTTACTTCATCGAGGAACCAATGAAGATCATTTTGGAAGAGACATGATGTCCTCCAAGTTCGGTGACACCATATGTTACTAAATTTAATCCAATGTTGTCCAACATTATATAATCTTATACAAACATACACAATTCATTACCATACTGCACGGTACAGAAGGGCAAAACTGGCCACAATGTTTATAATTCTTTTTCAATGATTACTTCAATTGATATTCTAATTTAATTTTAGTAAAGCCACTTCTACATGGTATTGGAAATAAAATTAACATTGAAACAAATTGCATCAAACGATACAGAATTGGACAGAGACTGAACACAACATTTTTACGTCCAAATTCATATATTTATTTAACATCTGCCCAAAATCAGATCAGTAGCAGCATAGCAGTTATTTTAGGTGGAGCCACACGAGCACTTCTCAAGTACAAACCAAACTGACCTAAAACTAGAATTATAGCAACCAAAGTCAAGACATGTACCATCCAAAAAGAAGACAAGCATTGCCTACAACCAGCTTTTTCTGCCCTATTTTGTGTAGGTGAGCAAACTATCAAAGACACCAAAGTGTATGATTTCCCACTAAATATAAAGATAGCTGAAGTTTACAAAAGTTCACATTCGCAAGGGACATTGATGACCTCAGAGAGCCAACCTTAGAATGCAACTGTATCTTTTTTTGAAAGAGCAATCACATTGAAGTTAAGCGAATCAGGATTTTTCTGTATAATTCCCAGTATGACTTTAGCTGCATCCTGTATGCCATAAAAATCACAATCAGGTGTTATGATAACACAAGTGGAATACCATGTTAAAAGAAAACATGCTAACAGGTAAAATTTTGAGGTTGAACAGGTAAGTTGGGTGAGCACGTTTGATCTCCTTGATTAAATATTGCTAAAAAAAGAGAGATGCTCATCTGGTCCATATAATTCTTCTTGGCCTAATAATACTCTAACAGACCCAACTCTGCGCACCAAAATGCAAGCGCCAAAAAGAGGCGCTGATGGACTAAATTCACTTGATTTACATCCTTGCACTAGCCAACATTTCTACATTTTGTTTTTAGAAATGAAAAGCAACCTCCTCAAGAACTATTTAAACCTTTTCATTTTCTAGATATATGCTTTTACATTTCAAGACCCAAAACCAAAATATTTCTTTCTCTTTTGACTTTCTTGGCAACAAAGTTTACAGAATCAGTATGAATTAAACGTGTGAATTACTACACCTGCAATAAGGTGCTAGGTGTAGAAGGACCATGAGATATTGGTCCCGACTTCCTTCCATCAAGTTCATAAAGTTGCCCTGCATATAACATAATGGGAGATTTGGAAATTAAGATAAAAAGGAAGAGAATACAAATCACAGAATAAACAGCAGATAAAATAAGTATTGTATGTACCATCAACACATGAGAAGCAGATAAAATGAGCATCCGCATTCTCTGAAGCCTGCAAGTGAATAAGAAAAAATTCATTTAAAAAAAAAAAAAAAAGGAAGACAAGAAAAGCAAAATCCAAGTCACAAATAAAAAATAAAAAAACAAATTACTTCTTTTGATAATAATGTTCATTAACTGTGAAGAAAGAAAATTTATGGAACTCTTAATTTTGCCTTCTTCAAACTCAATGATTCTAGATCCTTTAAGAAAATTTATATATTTATGTGCTCTTTTCTCAAGCATTCATACCTAACAAATGTTTTTAATACAATATGCAACTTCTTGGGGAAGAGTACTGTAAGATCCAAGTCTACCTTCCCCAATCAAACTATGAGCTTTCACCAATATTCCCTCAAAATTTATCTAGCAGCCTGTCATTATCACCTTTTCCAGCTGCACACCACAGCTACTTATCCAATTTTTATAAACCAATTTCCTGGCTATCGATTTTCTATATGCAACACATCTTGTGGGGAACCTTCCATAAAAGAGCACCCTCCACCAATTCTTTATAATTAGTTCTTTATAAGGGCATGTTTGGAGCTCCGAATTGAACTGAGATTGGCTTAATTTCAGTCCAATCCGGCGTTTGGAAGAGACCTGGGTCTGGATAAAATCAATCCCATGTCTCAATTAGTCCCACAGCAATGGGACTAATTAAACTCACGCTCAAGCATGGGTTTAATCAGTCCCACAGCTGTGAGACTGTTGAACCTTTTTTTTCTTAAATATATATATATATATGGGAGAAAAAGAAAGCTGGTTCAGTGGTAGCTATAGAGATTGCGGTGGTCAGAAACAAGCATGCTTCAGCCAGCAATACATGAAAGTTGCAGCAGCTCATTGATGAACAAGAAAAAAAAGAACATGGAGAAGAAAGAGGCCATGAAAATGGGTCTTAGTGCATGAGATGAAAACAAGAGAGGTGCAAATCAGCCAATCATGGCAGAAAACAAGGTTGTAAGGGCTGGAAATGGAGAAGAAGAAGAGAGTCGATCTTGAAGTTGTGGTGATGGTTGGATGAATGAAAACAAGAGAGATGCAAGTCGGCCGGTCATAGTGGGAAAGAAGGTTGCAGCGACTGGAAATGGACAAGAAGAAGAGAGTCAAGAAGAGAGAAGTTGTAGCGGTGGCTAGATAAAGAGTTGAAGACAAGATGCTACAAGTCAAACTTCAAAATATTATTTATATTTAAATATTAAATTTAATTATTTCAAAATCAAATATAAAATATAATTTTTCTTATTCAATCTCATGCTATATCAAATAACACATAATGTTATTTTTAATTCGATCTCAATTGCACCAAATACATCATGATCCTAATAAATCAAATCTTGTTCTATCCAATCCAATCCTGCACATCAAATAAGGCCTAAGTGCTCATTTCTTACTACTGTTAGGGCTTCTACACAAAGTAAAATATTTAACTTTTTTAATGTTCTCAAGACTCCCCCAACTTTTCCCTTGTTCCTTGGGTTCTAAACTGGGTGTCACCGGCAGACTATACGAGCTTGGTAGCCACAAAGCTCATAGAAATTTAAATATCCTAAATGGGGCCCAATGGGTTTTGAACCCTTAACCTCTGGGTTGAAAGCCCCACCCTTCAACCACTAAGCCAACCCCTTGAGGATGGTAATTTTAAATGACAAGGTCAATTTTCACAATTAAATATGCATTCATAAAACAATTTTAACTTTGATTTACCAAAATAATAATTAGTCAAAAAGAGACAACAATCAATTGATTCTTTAAGTGCAATGCATAGCTATACGTTTACAAATCGCACTATCCTATCATTCACATTATATTGCAAACAACAATAAAAGCATACCTCAGTTTCACCAGCATTAGCTGCTACTGAATGAGCAGCTTCTAGTTCCCTGTCATTCTCAAGAAACACTGCACGCTACACAAGCATATGAAAAAACATTAATAAAACAAGAAGGATGAAATGAGAAACTATGTCATTCCAACGCCAAAAAATGGGCCTGTGTATAGGGAAAAAGAAGGAACAGAAATGGAACCTCTAGTGGATTCATGTTTGCTGTGGATTTGTAAAACCTATCCAAGAATGATCCTTCAACTGAAGTAACAAGGAAATATCAAAACAAAGGAAGAAGAAATTAGCTGACCCTGTAAAAGATACAAACAAACGTCTGGTCTATATAACTCATTGCAATCTAAGGAACCATGAATGCAAGAAAAAACTGCATGATTTACCAAAGCATTTACGTACCTAACACCACAGCTATAGCATATGTGCCGGGGACATAAAGTTTCAGGCCTAGGCAATAAACCCAGCCTCCTTTTCTTTTCTATCTTTTTTCTAATTTAGAGGCAAGCCCACAATGATCCACATGGTTGCATAGGTTGAAAACTGAATGGCAATTACCTAGGTGAAAAATTTGTACTATGGCCACCAAATCTTTTTAACTCTTTTTCACTTTAAATTTCCCATTGCCTAGATCAAATTCTAGATGATGACAGATGAGAAAGTTCTAAAAATGCTTGCTTATATTAACTTTTGTGTCTTTTTCTATTTTGTTTTATTTTTTTTCTTTTGCACTGAGAGGAAATGATCTATGAAATGAGAGCCATAACAATAATGCTCTTCAGATGCATCAATCCAGGACAAAGTTCTCAAACTGCACCGTAAAATCTGCAATTAGTTTTTGCACTAGTTATAATAGTGTAGTCAGTCTAAATACTTCCAAACTAATTCACACAAAGACACAATTCATATTCATTCCGCAGTTCTAAATTAAATGAAGTGTGCATCGCATACTTAAACCTGCCACTTAATGCAGTCTGCAAGAATTATTAGCAGCAACTAATTCACTAGCAGGCGCATGGCGTCAATAATAAATTATTGTTATCACTTCCTCTTATCCTCTCTCAAAATTATTTGCACATTAAGGGTAACCTTGCAAATCAGAAACAATGACTTATCAATTAAAGGAAAAGTACAACTTACGAAGCTTGACTTCTGAGGTGATGTTCCCAACAGCATGAAGAAGTCCAACTGTTCCACAAGCATTTCCAACAGTTTGTTTCATGAAATAAACTTTACTGCTAGATTCCTACAGCCAAAAAAAAAAAGTTTAGTGATCTATGTAAAAATGGTACTCAAATCCCAAAAAAAAATGTCAAAATAAAACTAATAATAATAAGGGCACTTGCAAAATTAAGTAAAATAAAAAAAAATAAAATAAAATAAAAAAAAACTCTCATGACACTGTAAGGAGAGGAAAAAGAGAAGGCCTAAAGAGATCATGCAAGCTTGGAGTTACTTATTGTAGATGCTGCTTAAAATTTTAAGGTTCTAATTCTCATGAAACCTTCTCCACAAACTAAAATTTGTCTCCCTGAGTTCTCTGCCATTCTTATGTCTCTAATCACCACCAGTTCCTTTAGGTTTTGTTTAAATCCCAGAATTGTATCACAGAATTATGAATTCCTTGAGGTAATAACTTCATGCTTTTTTTCCTTTACCAAATTGCAAGAGAACAACATAAATTTACACAGATATACAGCTGATTCTGGGACGTAGCTTCATAATGCTAGAGTGTCATGGTTCCTTTAACAAGGGTGACTCCCCAACCCATCAGACCAAACCTTATACCTAATATTGAGGGCACTGATAATCATAACTCCATCCAAAAACATACCATTTACTTAAATTAAGGACAGCACATTGATTAATAACAAGTACGATGTCACAAATGATTATTTCATTATCAGATAAATCAATTTTAGATAGTTTGTAAGGTCTCTGGCTAGACCGATGGATAGTTCATTCCGTTACTAATTAGACTGAAGGAAAAACAGCAACACCTCAGTTTGAGATGCTTCTAATTAGATATATGAGCCAATGCAATAGTAATTAGAGTGGACAGTATATTCAAAATATAGACTTTAAATCTATTGTTCAACAACAGAAAGCACTTGACTGATTAAGTTACAGCCATTCAACAAATTATCAAACTAACATCAATTTCCATGAATTCCCCTCAATCTTATTTAGTCTATATGCACAGTGCAAAAGAGCACACATCATATCGACATATCATATTGCCAACCATATATGACATTATAAAATCAAGAACACAATAGTTAACAATTAAGGAGCTTCATTCTATGATTGCACCCACCTTTTTCTCCTGTTCTTGCAACATTCTTTCTTGTTCACTCTATAAAAATAAAAATTAAAAAAAAATTAACCCGATTAGCAACTACTACCATAATAACTCATATAAATAAAAAAGCATGACCGCATCTGAATCCAATAGAGAAACAAATTGTGTTTAACAAACCTGGGCAGTAATGGGATATAGAAACAGTACAGCAAGAACAGGTTGTGGAACCATTTGCAAGAGTTCTTCATCCAATCCATACACATCATGGCACTCTGCTTCACTCTCAGGAAGGCCAAAGCCCCAGAGGTACTGCAAAAAGACAATAAACTTAAGCCAATCACATTTTGGAAATCCCATACAGCTCCGATAATGACGAAAACGCCAACAGCCGTATAAACAGATATTGTGAAGTGAGATTACTGTATATAAAAAGATTTTCATAGTTTATTCGATATAATAATTAATTACTTTTAAACGAAGAATTACAACTTAACCCTACATAATTCACTAAATCAAGATCGAGATGATTAGTTCTAAAATGTGTTACTCAACTTCGTTTACACTATTTTGTTAGTTAGCCGTCTAATTATTCAATCTGTTTCACAATATAAACAAAAATCAAAATTCCAATCACCCGCAAACAAATTAACATACTTTCAAGATCCTAAACTGTTTAATTTATCACCAAAATTAAATTTGAACAAGATTTTCCACTTCAGTACAAGCTTGAGAAAAGAAAAAGAAACCAAAAAAATAAAAAATAAAAAAAAAATTGATGAATACCTGGTTCATGACATCAGGGTTAGCTTCAAGAGGAAGCCACCTCTTAGCAGAAGGACTCTCATCGATAGTTGCCATTTCGGTTTCTTTCGACTTTTTCTTTTTCTTACTCTTTTTTTTTACTTGGCTTCGAAGGAGAATCGAATATTGGATATGTTTCTTCCTCTCCTTGGCTTCGCCTTATATATAGGTTTCGAGTGGGGTTTTCCTTCCTTCTGCTTTTTATTAACCACTGTTAAAATGATGACCGTAATGTTGGGCCAAGCCCAGTAATTGGTCATTGAAGCCCATGTGATAGAAAAGCCCATCGCATTAGAGTCTCTAGGCTATGCCCTATCAACAATTTGCCAGAGTTTCCTCTGTTTATTATTGTATAAACAATATCGTGTTCAAATCCTATTTACAAGAGTATCTATATATATAGAGTTCTATGATCGATATATTCTAACTTTAACTTTTAAATTGTTAAAATCACCAGTTAAATCCATCCATTACATTTGAATTGAATAAAAAAGAAAAAAAAATTTAAAAGTGAAAATACAATAGATAAATTTAGTACTTGTCACAGATATACTAGTCAACTCTAATTGTTATTTCACCAATTATGAACACCAGGATACTGCCCAAGTGTACACAACTTCGAAACAGAGCAGACAATTATTAAAAACATTCCAACCATCGATTATCATATTAAGATCAAGATTAGCATTATTCTTATCACATGAAGAAGCCATCCGAGACAAGTTATAAACTTGTGCTGAGAAAACTTGAGCAGAAACTGGTACATTAGCAACATTCTTTTTCTATGAGCCAGTATACTTAGGTTTCCGCTTCTCAGCAAATGCAGCCAAGCCCTCCAAGCGATCCTCTGAATCTAAGGTCTCTAGATAGCACTCTTCTTCCAGCTCGAAAGTTGATGCCATTTTAATCTCAAGTCCCTCACTGATAGCCTTTTTTGCCATCCGAATTGCTATTGGACCCTGCTAACAATAAATGTTAATCTGAATTTGATAAATGAAATGCCATAATTTGTCCATTAACAAGCTGTAAGGTTAGATCAAATTCATTAGACGAAATAATATTTTGAACGTAAGAAATCCACTGCTAAGTGATCATAAGTACAGAAAGGCATCAAAGGAATCTCACAGGTATGATTCTGATCCTTGTCTATCAAAATGACTTAAATGTAGATAAATTTTTCAAACTTCATGCACATGACAACACAGTAGATGTGCTAAAACCTAGCTGTTGAGGTTTTCCACCAATTGCATTCAAATTCCGCACAACTTAATTCTACCTAATAGAAAATTTTGAAGACATAGATCTGTACCTTCTGATTTATTTCTCGAGCAACTTCAAGTGCCTTCAACTGAGCTTCGCCGCTAGGAACACAGTAATTAACAAGTCCTGCAGCATGGCAGTTTCTTAATACTATATGATACTGCAAACTAAAACCTATAGCAGATACAGTTAAACACACCTATAGACCTTGCATCTTTGGCACCAATTCTACGACCAGTATAAATAAGTTCCTTTGCTATTGAAGGTCCAACCAATCTAGGAAGCCGTTGTGTCCCACCTGCTCTGTCAAAAGCCAGGATTACATGAGACTTGAGAGAGGGATCTACCACTACAATGACTTTTCAAAAAGAAAAAGTATTCAAGTAGAAATGTGGCCATCTAAGTTCGCCAAACAAGAAAGCCAGTATACTCAGCTAAACTACTGATCTACTAGTGTCCCACAAGTCTCCATCTGTAAATGCAAACCAAAGTACTCATAACTCATGAGAATTGAAATTATCTAAACCCTTGCCCGCAGCAAATGTAGAAAAGTTGCTGCAATCAACATGTAATGATAACTACACAAAATGTGAAACAAGATTTCTTTCATACCCAGGAATTATAGCAAGTCCTGTTTCTGGCAAGCCCAATACTGCATTCTCTCCTGAGTTATGAGACAGGCATATGTGTTACTAATGTTCCTTACTTTTGATAAAAAAAAAAAAAAACACTTGTAATGAAATAATTAATAACTACCACAAATACGAAGATCGCATGCTAGTGCCATTTCAAGTCCACCACCCAAGGCTGCTCCTTCAATAACAGCAATTGTGGGAATTGGAAGTGTCTGTACCACATAAATACAAGTAAAATATAAGTGTTAGTACTAAGATAAAATTATTATTTATATATTATTTAAATTTATTAAAAAAAAAAAAAAAAAAAAAAAAAACTAGCATAGATAGATCTTATAAAGATTCAAGAACAAAGGAAACAACTTAAGTATAATAAATTAGAAACTTGTATATCACTAGTGAACAAGAGAACAACCCCATTACTTTTACGGAGACATTCAAGTTACAAAAAATACTGTGTGCATGTATGCTTACAAATGCAAAGAAACTTTAATAGTGCATAAACACAGTCAAGTCTAACAACCTCTAAGAATGTGAATGTGGATCGCAATGAATTGACAAAGAAATGAATCTCAGATGCACTCATCATCCTGCGTTCCTGCCAATCCAACAAAGTGTGGAAAAGTTAAGCAAGTGAATCAGCCACTATTACAGTACAATCCTCTAGAAAGAAGACAATCAGCATGTAAAAATCAGAAACATGACCAAAAAATTAACTAACGAAGTTATCGCATGCCTCGACCTGCTATTCAACAATGAATGGTCAACATAAAAACATCAACACACTCAATATCAATTAACAAAAGAGAAGTGGCGGAGACAATGTCTTCCTCAATAGCAATTGCCAATCATACATGCAAGCTTGTTTATACCATTTCACCACCCTTATTTTCAACCTTTTAAGATGTAATTCCATAAATACACTCTGCTCCATCACAGACTAACTGAACTATAATGAGATATTCATAAGCAATTACCTACCGAAACCATCCATTTCCCTTTGAAACAAATAGTATAGCTTTAAATTATTAATTATATATAACAAGACACTGTTTAGATATTAGAATTCAACAATTTATCACAACTAAACAGGCAAGTTACTGACTCTCACTCACGTTGAGCAAAATTATATAAACAAACAAACAAACAAAACACATTCAATGCAAATTTCGATAATCGAAACAGTACAAACACAAATACCTTCAAATCCGCACCAGCACAGAAGGTTTTAGGTACCGAACTAGTGATCAAGACAACATTAGCACACGAATCCTTACTGATCGCTTCAAAAGAATGCTTCAAGCCTCTCAACAAGTCCGTCCCGATCGCATTTCGCGCTTCAGGCCTGTTCATATTAACCTCCACTATGCCTGCCAATCACAGCATCCAAATCACCAACTAAATTTGAAAAGCAAAAAACAAACATCAGAGCAAAGAAAATACAAGTTCCAAGTACCGTAATCAGAGTCGGAGAGACGATTGAGTTTGACCGATTCTGAGGAAACGGGATCCAAAATGAGAGTTCGGCGACTCTGGTAGTAATGAAATTGAGAATCGGTGGCATTATTGTAATTTTGTAAGCTGGAAAAGTTCGGGAGTGGTTTGTGCAAGTAGGTCTTGGATGTTTTGATGCAGTGGTGTGATAGAGATTTTGTTAGGGTCGACAACGCGCCCATTCTTGGTCTCCAACTGGAGAGTTTTGGGATTTTGGACAAGTTTGTCAGCTTAGCTGATAAGAGAAGAGGAGAAGATTAGGTGGGCTTTTCAAAAAAAATTGAATATTCGTTATTATCTTAAAAGTCACCGTGTGCTGGATACTTATAAACGGTGCGTTTTGCTTGTCTCGTGCAATCTGCTTTTGGGTCAATTGATCAGAGGGTGCTGTGAAACTAGTGGCTGCCACCACTGATACATACACGAGTCATTTGTTCTAGTAAATTTGGGTGGTAATCCACGAGTGAGGAAGGTCAATTACAAGTCTCATGCAAGCTGCCTCATGGCACCTTAATTTCATTTTAAGATTGGATTGACACTCCTGCTGATAGGAATTTAGTTTCATGTTTGTAGTGAATGATAAAAAAAAACATTTAGAAATGAAATAATAGCCTTTTCTGCTTGCTTACAGTTTGCCAATTATGAATTTGATTTTCCATTATTTTAACTTTTACCTTTCATGTTTTAAATTAAATATCAATTGGTAAGCATCTATTAAAATACGGTGGGATCAACTACTTAACAAAGGATTTATCATTCATCACATTATTTTATAACTACCTATCAACAAAAATAACTTGGCAGTCAATTTTTAATTATTTCAAAATGTTATTAGTAAATCAGTACAAAAGTTTTGAGTATCTTAGTGAGAATTGCCTGATTGATAGTTAATATAGGTCTCTTCCCAACATCAAATGTTTCCTCTTATGGAACCCTCTACACTAGACTTTATGAACCCATCGCTCAAGTCGAAGTTGTTTCAGAGGAGGACCACGATTTGGCTTACTCTTTTGAGGACACCTCCATTTTCCAGTGACCCCCATAGCATCTGAGTGTTGAAAATTTGTTGTTTCTGTCAACACCTTTCTATTTGCAGTTTCATCCTTTTCACCAGTTTGACAAACTGTCCCTTTATTCCTTGTACACTCCAATAAAATCCCTTGTGGCCTTCCCTTCATATCATCATTTTCTGTTCTAGTACATCCTTTCTTCCTTGTTGCAACAAAACCATTTTCTGTATTTTCATTCTCTTTGTCATTCCTTCTAAGGATCCGTTTTCCCGCTCCATTACCTAAACCTTCAACTTCGATATTAGCTTCTGAACTCTCCTCCATTATTGGGGATTTCTTGCTGTTGTAGCCTGAACTTGTGTTGACATGCAATGAGACAGAACAAGCTTCTTGGTAAAATTTTTGCACTGGTGTAGACATGGAACCTCCATTATTAAAACTTGATTTCTTGGCATCTTTAGATGGACTCATGTCATTGCTTTGCAGTGTTTTACCTTCCAAACTTTCTTTAAAAATATTAGCAGAACACAAATTGTTATGAGAAGATGTACCTTCCTTCCTTTCAATTCTTCCGCTACCCTGCAAAATGATAAAAGTAGAAAATGACTTTCATAAATTAACCAGAACACTTTCCACCCTATAGAGCAATCTAAAACCCTTTAAAACAAAAGGATAGGCTTGGCTAAACAATCACAGCAACTGATTCAAAGCAGTTATGAAACCAAGATAATAATTATATCAGTGCTCATCCAAAATAAGGGAACAACATAAAAGAAGAGAAAGGTAAGGAAAGAAATACCTTGTTTATAGACTGCTTTCCCTGCTTATCAGCGCCGAAAGAGATATTATGTTCTAGAATCTTACCTGAATGCACATCATCAACATCATCCTCTTCATCTCTACTTTTAACTTGTTTAATTATCACCGATTTTTCTTCCTCTTCCTCGCTATCTTCAACAACTAGCTCATCTTCATTTAGTTCCCTTTCTAAATGTGGATAATCTCCAAATATATCACTTGTATTTAATACAGGAGACTCATAGACATAGCTTGAGAACCAATTTTTGACATCAGGAGGTTCTGATACAGCAAAAAATACAAACATAAGTAAACTAATTTTCAGCATAGTTTAAACGTCAAGTCCTCTATTACACTTCTCATAGACCCCAACCCCCATAGAAAGACAGAAGAGCTAAGATTCCAAGTTGTAAAATATTTAACCAAATTTTTAGCAGCGAAGTAGATACTACAAATTTTCCAAGAGCAGAAATACTAACCAGTAAAGAAAGAAGCTGAGTCCGTAGAATCTGAAAGCTGCAGCAATAAAAATTGCTTTAGATATGGTTAGTTATGAAACCAAATCAAAACCACCAATACAACTATACCTTGCTAAAAGACTTGTTATTACTCTCATCATTATCAAAAGAGCCGTTTGAGCTACTGCCCTGGCCAACTCCCATTTCATCACAGCCTCTGCTTTCTCTAAATACACCCACATTTGCTGCAGCTTCTTTCTCACATTCACTTTCATGAGAAACAGAATCTTTAACATCGTCATTGGTATCCAACACAAAAGACTCATAAACATAGCTTGATAACCAGTTTCTAATGTCAGGAGGCTCTGATACAACAAAAAAGGGAAAAGAAAAAGAGAATCACTTTTCGCTTCCAACATAACAAATCCACAATGTAAATTAACAACTACAAGTAACACAAACCAGAAACCCCCGAGGGTGAGTACGAAGAATCCAGAACCTAAAAATTCAAAACAAAATCTATGTTAGATACCAACAAGCTCAGTCTTGACCACATTTTCACAAAAACTAAACAGAGTACCTCACTTGAAGACTGGTTTTCACGAGTATTAGCAAACACATTAGGATTTGATGTTTCAATTGCGAAATCCAGTTCATTTTTGCACCTAGATTTCCCAGTTCCATCAGGGTCCTTCTCGTTTTCTTCAGTGCTTTCTCCGATAACAAACCCATCACTTTCTCTAGATACAGAATCTCTAAGACCAGTGTTTGTACCCAATACAGGAGACTCGTAACGATAGCTTGCAAACCAGATTCCAATATCAGGAGGCTCTAATGAAACCCCAACAAAAATAGAACAATTAAACAACCAAATAATGGAATAAGAAAATAAGAATGAAATCTGACAAAGAAAGTACAAACCAGAAGGAAGCGACAGCGAGGACATAGAATTGGAAACCTACAATATTTGAAATTTTCAAAGAAATGAGAAAAGAAAAACTTGGAATATAAAAGTGAGAATAATTCCCTTTTTTTTTTTGGTAGAATATGATAAAGAAATGGAATTATGAAGAGTAAAGCATCGTACCGGAGAAGGGAGCCGCCTTGAATTTTCCATGAGAAATTAGATCTCAGTGTTTGCTTCTATAGGAGGAACGTAGAGCGAAAAGCTTTTTCCCTTTGTTTCGAATTTCTTTTTTTTTTTTTTTCTTTTTTGAAACTCCTTTCTTTCGAATTTCGCGGGTGCATATTGGCGCCAATTTTTTTTTTCTCAAAATTCTGCGTGACCGGACATCAATGCTCCTAAAAACATATATATATATATATATATATATTATTTTTATAATTAATACCTCTTAACTTTAAAAGTTCAAGGTCAACCAATTAAATTCATTCATTTTATTATCTCTCTCAAAACAAATTATTTCTTTTATTTAATTAAAATACAATAGATGAATTTAATTTGTTCGTCTTAACTTTTTAAAATTAAGAAACACTGATAATATAATTATTATATATATGTATTTATTTATTTATACATACTCTCCTCACCGGGGAGAAAACAACTTTTATAAAAAAAAAACTCATAACTTACACTTTATATTTGACAGACAAGGATGAAACTTAAACCCTTAATTTTTTAGTATTGATTTGAATATTCAACCACTCTTACTAAAGAGTGACGTTCCTGAACTTTTAGATGTTAGGATGTCAAGTTTAAATTTCACAATGGCAAATGAAATTTAGCCTTTCCCATTCTTGATGTATGAGATCAAACATTAAATTTCTTATTCTGCCATAAGATATATATTTTTATTAAGTTATCTTGTTTGTGAAACTACAATAAATATTTTTCAATTTGAATTGAGACGGAGGGAGAAATAATAATAACATAACGTAAATTCAATATTAAATTCATTACAGTTTGATAAATTTTTTTAAGGGTGGCTCTATCGTCACCTAAAAAAATTCTTCTAAAACCCATATTTTGATTTTTTTTTTTTTAAATATATATACGACTCAAACGTACATATTTAAAATTACTTAAAAGGACTTGTCAAAATAAAAGGAACAAACTTACCCCATCTACTCATCATGAACCCTAAATTATATTAAAAATCACCCATGTTTTGACAAAAAAGAATTATGACTCAAATGCACATATTTAAAATTACTTAAAAGGACTTCTCAAATTAAAAGAAACGAACTTACCATGCACCAACCCATCTACTCATCATGAGCCCTAAATTATATTAAAAATCAAAACCAATAATTCAATCATGTAAATAATGTAGATAATTTGTTTAAATAATAATGTTGTTTTATTGACCTACTCGAATGCTGAGGGTACTTTTCAGAAACATTGTTTACGATTCCTCCATGGGAGCTTGCCTTGGGATATTACATTCTAGTTGTCCTAATGTTGTTGTCAAGCAAATAGCATTTTTCTTTGTCAATGTGTAGAATCAAAAGCCAAGAGCACTTAAAAAAAAAAAAAAATAATAAGATTGTTGATCAAAACTAACTTATTATTAATAAAAATAAAAATATATATTACAAAAAAAAATAATAAAAGGGGGAGAGCCCATACACACGAAAAGAGGAACAATGAGAAGAGCCCAAATAAATGGAAAAAGAAATCAACTAGAACCTCTTAAAGCGAAAATTAGCAAAACTAATATTTTCTCTTGTCAAGAAGGTCATCCAAAAGGAGAGGACATAAAAAATTAGAAGCCGTCCACCATCAGATTGGATGAACAATTGCAGAGGATTGAGGGGCTAACGCATCCGCCATAAAATTTCCCCAACAATAAATATGAGTTACCCTGAAATCCATACCTTTCAGATAGTCAAGTAATTGCTCCCAAGTTGATCACCAACACCAAAGAACTTTAGAAGAGCGAACAAGAAGAAGAGAGACGACATAAGTATAATCGGTTTCCACCCAAGTCCCCTCCAACTATTGTCAAGCTATTGGCCCGATCGCCCCGTACAGCCTCACTAACTCCCTTCAAACATAAACTTATTCCCTAACAAATAGCAAAAGTCACCATTGAATAAACCCACGGGAGGTCTAAAAAATTTCTGCATAACTAGCTAAACTAGGAGACTCAGAAGCAGAACCATCAGTATTAATTTTGATCTATCTGAGGGGCGAGTAAACCAAATTACCTCTACAATATGGGGAGCTTTAGGAAGCCTAACAAAAACATGAAGCTTACATAGAGCTAAAGGTTATCCACTAAGTTTCCATAATCCCATAACTAAACAAAATCTGCCTCACGAATGGAACGTCAGGCAAAAGAAAGAGCCATATGAAAAGAAGGACACTTACACTTGAAATTGGCAGAATTTCGAGTGATCTAGATTACCCAAAAAAATACACAAATGTCAACCCTTCAAAGGTGCTAAATTTGAGAACAAAAGGTAGTAGACATAGCAAATTGCCATAAATTTCTAATTGTCCCAGAGAGAGAAATAGCATGACCGAAGGCAAAAGATAAGGAATGTCAGAGGCTAAATACAAAAGGGTAATTAAAAAATAGGTGCTCCAAACTCTCCTCTGCATCCCAACACAAACGATAACAAGAAGGCAAAATCAACCTACGACGCTGAAAAGTCAAATCAGTAGGTAATTTGTTATGAATGATTCGCCAAACCAATATAGATCTTGAAGGAGGAATGAAAGCTGCCCAAATATATCTAGCCTAATGAAGTTGAGGCTACAAAGGAGATAAAGAGTTATAAGCATCGGTAGTAGTCATTTTTCCATCAAGGGAAAGGGTCCAGAATCTTGGATCAATTGAAGTACCAATAACCACCACTAGGTGCATGTTGAGATTATGAATTGCACCAAAATCGCACTCATGCTAGAGCCCACCATAACAAATAGAAGTGATATTGAATTGCAAGGGAAAATAGAGGTTGTGAACATAAACTTTGTTTTCTTTAGATTTTATTGGGTATTAAAATTGAAAAAATGGATTTAAAGAAAAAATATATAATTAAATTAGTTAACAACACCTAAGGAGTAGTTTAATTTTTGTTTTAGAATATATATATATATATATATATATATATATTAGAATAGGTGTTGACAATAAATAAGTTTTAGTGAGAACTGTTTTGGGGGCAACAAAGCCACCCTTTTTGTAAATAATAAATTTTGATTGATTCTAATGATTTTTAAAGTCTACACATAAATTTTTGAATGTACCTACATTTTGGGGTCATTTGGTTTTTTGTTTAAAAATTGAATAGTGACTGAAGCATGAAATCTTAATAACATATATATATATTTTTTCCTTTAACTCTAAATATATTATAAATTTGTTTGTTTTTTAAATTAAAATTGTTTGAAAACTAGTAATCTGATATTTATACCCTTTTAACTATTAGTTGTTATGTAATTTTAATTAGTTTAATACAAACATTTTAAAATAAATAATTTAATAAATTCCAAAACATTTTTTATGCACACTAAAAATATTTTATTCATAATTAAATATGATTAAAAAATTTAGTAGTATTAATCACATTTATGTGTTTAAATATATTAATATATTTAAGAAAACAATTAGAAAATGAATGTTTAAATTGTAAATCAAAATATATTAGTTTAATTTCAAGACAATTTGAGATGAAATGTACTTAGACTTTTCTTTGCAAATATATTTTTTGTAAGTATCAAGGAAAAAAAAGAAGAAAATTTGAGTAATAAAAAATTATAACAAATTTGAAATTATGTTATTTTAGGGAGGATAGATTTGGAATAAAAATTTTTAAATGTCATTAAGTGATTTACAATCAAATGAAAAGTTAAAAATTATTACTTAATTTTTTAGTTGTTTTTGGGTAGTTTTAAGTGGATTGGTCACTTAAAAAAACAAATGAAAATAATTTAATATATGCAATCCAGTACTATTAAGTCTTAAATGGAAAAAAAACAAACAATCCCTTACTTATTTGGATATTTCGAAAGTTTGAATTGAATACATTTAGGATTTAATCAAAAATTTAAAAATCTAAATTAAATACATACAAACTTTAGAGAGTTTTTAAAAATATGAATTAAATACATCGAGATTTGTAATTTGAATAAATTATATATTGAATACACTCTTCTAAATATCAACCATAAGTAGAGCCTACATGCTAAGTGTCACTGTAAAACAGTGAGTATGTTAAATGCGAGGTATAATAATTATTTTCAATTACTAAGTATGGGCGCTACAGAAAAGAAGCAACAAGACGGACTATACTTTTCTCATAAACCATAAATGTTATAAAGTTTATTGAGAATCCCATAGATGAAATTTGAAAAATATTCTATTCTGGCTTAGAGAATGTGTCTAATCATATAATTACAAGTAGATTTTTGAGTTGAAAATTATTTATATATTGTGGAATTTTTGTTGTAATTTTATTCCTAAAAAAATAAATAATAGAAAATACAATATGTATATATTTCTTATCTTTGCTGTTTAATTTTCCCCATCTAATATGGTTAATAAAAAAAATAAAAAATGTAGTTGTTAATTTGACATTAGGGTTATAAATTAAGTTATTAAAACTTGTTTTAAAGCACCATCACTTACTATGGTTTGATGATAGAAAATGTTCATTCGATTCCGTAAATCCAAGGTTTGAATAACTGCATTGTAGATAATATTTCAAAAAACAAAATTTAGAATCCAAATATTATTTACATCTTTTGTCAATATGAAAATTTGATCTTTTGGCTATAGAAACAAATAATTAAGTGTATGAAATATAAAATGGAGTTAAGCTATTTTAACTCAAAAATGAAACATTATATCGATCCACCATCCATTTTTTTTTTTTTTTTAACTATCATTGGATGGAGTGAATATGAACGGATGGGTATTAAAGTTATTTTTTTAAGTCAAATTTTTATTTTATTTTATTGAAATGAGTCAAATTTTAAGTCGGTATAGCCTAACCTTATAAAATAAGTCTTAAAATATTGTATGAAAGTTTTATTAAATAAATAAAATTTTCAAGAGTTTTTAGATAAGAGGAGTGGTGATCCCCTCCTAGTATTGTTTTTTATCTTGACTTTTTATAAGAAGATGCATGAGAGAAAATTTATATAATAATTTTGGTCATTTATTCTGTTTTATATCGATGTGTCGTAAGATTATAAAAAGTCTAAATACAAAAATGTTAGGACAAGATCCTAACTCAGATATTTTACCTTAATTGCACATTGACAGATAGACTTTCATGCATTGTTTATCCCTTTTTCTCCTCTTGTTTTACTCAACCACTCTTATATCTATTTTATATTCTCGCACTCACTTTACTTTATTTTCTCTATCTGTTTATAACTTGTTCTCTCCACAAACCCTCAACCATTTGTAACCGAGAAAGTTTTGAAAACATAAAATTCCATTGCACAATCCCATCAGTAAAATTGTCAAATACCCCTTTGACAACTGAATACACACAAAAGATTTCATTCCTTACCAACATCGATCATATCTATTTTAATTATCTAAATCTAACAATTTTCAGTTGTGCAGGCTATCTTAGAAGTGACAGATTATTCATTCTTGACAATTGATGACAATTTTCAAAGAAAACTATTTGCTTGCCAATAATTTGAAGTGGGATCTTCTTATAAAGATCCTCGGTAATCTTTCTTCTCTCTCGCAATTTATATCATGTTATCGGTCCATAAATTTACTAATTTCACTTAATCTAAAAGGCTATATGTATTTTCCCTGCCTGAGAGTTATGTGTGTATTTGTGGCTATTTCATTTGTGGGAATTATAACGAATGCCCAACCTAAAATGGCAAAATTCGTTTTACCCAAACTTACACAAAAATATGTTTTCAACCCTTTAAACAAATTAATTGCATCATATACTCAGTATGACCAAATTATCCTTGCCTACCTTGTTCATCTCCTCCATTACTCATGGTACACAATCTTTGGCTTCCTTAGTTGATTATTTGAGTTTTGTTGAGATTTTTTTGAGTTTTACTTTTGTGATTATTCAAGGTTTTTTTTTTTTTTTTTTGAGTGTTGGGTATTAATGTTTATGGTTAGATTTGGTTGGTTTTGGTTGGATTTGGCTTGAAAATGAAGGTTTTTGGTGAAATGCATTATCAAAGACGATGACTGGATTTTAATGGGCAATAAAATCTTGTATCGAGTTTTATTGTCCATTAAAACCTGGCCCGGTATTAAATTTTGTTGCAAAATCCGATACCAAATTTTAATATCCATTAAAATCCAAGTCCAAATTTTATTGTTCATTAAAAACCTGATACCAAGCTTTATTGCCAATTAAAATCCGGTATTGCGTTTGAATAGTGCATTTTTAATATGATTTAAGGGTAGTTTAGTAAACTTGGGTATAAAATAAAAATAGTTTATTTGAAGGGTTAAACTAATTTTTATCACCTCCAAAGGGTGGTTTGTATGGTGGCGATTTTTGTGTGATTGGGTGGTTTTGTGTGATTTCTTATGTGATTGGGTGGATTGGAAGGTGGTTTCTATGTGATTGGGTAGACTGTAGGATGGTTTCTATGTGGTTGGCTGTTGTAGGCGGTGTACTGGAAACCTAGATTTCTTTGAGCATTTGGATTGGATTTTTTTAAAAACATTTTTTGTTTCAGTTTTCGTCAACTTCGATTTAAAATTAATACCTTTTTTATTATTATTTTTTTTATTTTCACATCTATTTTTTTTTTTTATATTTTATATTAATTTATTTATTTTATTTTTGTAGTTTTTTTTATTTAATATTTTTAAATCAAGGATAAATTCAATATTTTTATTAAAATTTTGACAGTAGAGGAGATTTTGAATAAAAATAAAACTATTAATTACAAAAATGAGATATAGGTAAACTATACATGGCTTTTGGGATTCCCTATTTATAACTATACACGTACCAGAAATTCAAGTTGGATATAAAATTTTAGAATGTCATGCACATCTCAATGTTATGTAATCATTCTTATCTTTTATCACTTGTGCATTCATAAAAATAAAATTTACAACAAATATTACCAAAGGGGCAAACTGAGTGTTAGATCCTAAATAAAGAACCAGTTGGCTCGTAATTATTTGTGCTAAAAAAGTTTAGTTTAGTTTTTCTGTGACATTTTCAAATTTTTCATTTTTTAATGTTAAAAGAAAAGTAACTCTTATCATAGGATCTCTATTTGATGAAAGTTAATATAATATATATATATTCTAGAAGAATGCTCAATGCATGATTGTTGATAAATGACATGTCCATCCAATTTTAGGCTATAACTCTAATTTACCACCAATATTTCTTGAACTTAGATTCCAGATTCTGACACAAACATTGTAACTCATGATAAATTAGAAGGGTTAGAGAAAATCTCAGAAGTTAAAATTGAAGTGAATCACTATGATCTTGGTTCGTTATTAGTATTCAAAAAGCTTCATATTGGTTATATGTTAATCTCTATAATATACCATTTTTTTTTAATAATTTTTTCAGGTACTGTTATGCCTATTTTTTGGACCTAGTAAGTTGGGCTGGCAAAAGTCCAATTGAGGCCCATTTAAGACCTGATAAGAAGACCCAATGAGGTCAACATAGTCAAAGCCCATCAAACGAGGCCCAGTGTTGACTCAAAGACCATCAAAACTTCCAGCTGGCATCAATAGGCCCATGAGTATAACTGAGACTCAGCTCGCCGCCTGCGCAGCTCGTTTCTCAGCGAGCTCGAGATGGGGACCACCATGACACGTCAGCTCGCTCAGATACGTGATAAGTACCATATCTTCCAGAACAGGCAGTTACCAAGATCGACAATGATTCTCTCTCCAGATATGGTAGTTGCCCAATCAAACCATGATTTCCTCGTCAGACATGGAGATTAATTCAAATTCAAATGCAAGTCATCATTATATTGAGATAAATATAGCAATTTCCTAATATTATCTAAATATATTAGGAAGCATAATTAATTTAGAATTCTTTTCCTTGTTTTTCCCAATTGTTTAGGGAATGTAATTAATTCAGGATTCTTTTCCTGATTTACTTCAACCAGAATTGTAACACTTCTTTCCCTATAAATAGGGATTAAAATCATTGTAACATGATCATACAATATTCAATAACATACTGTCACTCTGCAGAATTTAAGAGATAGACAGTCGTGGACGTAGGCTTTTCTATTGCCGAACCACGTAAAAGCTTGGTGTTCCTCGTTCGATCCTGTGTTTCTATCTTTGTCTTTTCTTGGTTTTCGTATTTTCTCACATTGATTGCAGGTATTGGGCATTGATTGCTCGTCGACTGAAAATCAACGTCGACAGGTACGTTCTCTGACTGGAAAAAAATCTCGTATCTGTTAAGGGACACTGTTAGAAATGGCCTATGAGATGAGGTCCAGAAACAAGAGAGTGATATATGGTGAACGTGCTGCGTTTCCAGGCTCAGAAGAGGATAGTGATCATAACTCTGATCCTGATTACAGTGCTGACCAAATGCAGCAAAATGGTGCTGCAAGCAGTTCTAGCAGAAATGTGGGAAGATGCAGACACCAAAGAAGAAGAACAAACTTGATGAGACCACATGCGCAGGTGCCGCCTGAGACCAGTAATAAGACCATCTTGTCATGGTTGACAGACAAGGGCATACTTGAAGAAAATGAGGTAATAGAATGTAACGGTAAAGTGGGATATATTCACAAGGGAAGTGTGCCGTGTGATTGCTGTGGCCAAGTGTTTAATGTGTATGAATTTGCGAGTCATAGTAATCCTGATAGGCACCCTAAAAACCCATACGAGAGTATTTTTGAAAGGAACTCAACAGACTCGAAGGAGTATTCACTATTGTACTTGATGATTTGTGCTTGGAATAGCAAAGATGAAGAGGATAGCTGCTGCTTTTTCCATGTTCAGCATTTAAGAAACGGCGCCTGTGACACGAGTTATGATGATTGTATGCTTTGTGCGAATAACTATAATAACTTGCCTGGCAGTAAGGTGTGTTGTAAAGAATGTCCTCCTCATATACATTACTATTGCATCGGCCAACACGTATAAATGTATATATATATATATATAATAGGTGTTAATTGTAATTATTATTATTATTATTATTGAAATCGTAGGACGTGGAATTGCAGAATTTTCCAATGGAAAAATGGCTGTGCAAGTACTGTGTTTGCAAGTACTGTGGGCTTACGGCTGGACATTTAGACTCGTGCAAGGAATGTGAGAAGAAGTGTAAGTTTTTCAGTCCACTTCCATTTAATAATTAGAGTAAATTTATAATTGATCCCTTCTTCAAAAAAGAAAGGGAAAAAATTATAATTGATCCCTATCTCTATACTAGAATTGTATATATATATTTTTAATGACCATATGCATTATAGCCTGTAGAAATCAGGTCACTATCAAGTTGAATGATGCTCTTTACTATCAAATCACATTAGATGGTCCCAAAATTTTATATATATATATATGGAGGGAGAGAGAGAGAAGAATTTGCTTATGTTTGTATTTCAAGTAGCATTGTAATATTTTTTTCAAAATGGCACTAAATGACAATTTTGGAGAATGAGTTAAATATCAGTCTTATTTCAATGCTTTTAACATTTGTGTCTCACTCTCGAGGGGAAGCTTTTGGACAAAACTGCTCTTTGAAAAAAAAAAAAAAAACTATTTTCATCTTCTCCAATTGTTCGTTCTTAAGGGGTAGTTTTTGGACAAAATTGCCCTTTGAAAAAAAAAAATCTGATTTCGTCTTCTCCAATTGTTCATTGTCAGAATCCCCTCTCCTTCATGTGGCGTATACTCCTACTATATATATAATTATATATATATATATATATCTTATTTCCATAAGATTAACAAATAAAATATATATAAGATGTGTGAAAATTTTCTGAAATACAATCACCATTCACTGTGACTTAATGGTAGAGAGTCCTAATTTAGTTTAGTAATAACTTAGATATTCCAATAGTTATACCATAAGTGGTATTAAAAAGAATTCCTGAAGTAAGTTCTATCAAAAAAAATATTTTAAGTTAAGTGCATACTGTAGTTTTTAAAAATTAGGAACAACAAATGAATTTTTAATAAAAGTGAAAGGAGGTTTATATAGTTGCCTCTATTTTGATATTTATCTCTATATGATTTAAATTTAAAATTTAAATTAATCTATTATTAAGTAAGAAAATTCTATTTGTAGACACAACACTGATCCTAATCTGATTTGTGTTTGTTACAGTTCATTCAAACTGCCTTCTCAACAGAAATGTTGTATTCCTTCAAGAGCAGTACTCTTATTGTAGCTTAACCTGTGCAAAGGTACTTCTTCTCTCTACAAATGCATTTAGATATTTTCATTAATGTGAGGATTATAATGACTGACTTCATCTCTTGCAAAAGATATTCAAGCAGCTAAAGAATCTAGTGGGAGTCAAAAATAAACTAGAAGATGGGTTTTCTTGGACTCTCCTACAGCAGAATTCACTGAAGTCAGTTTCCAAAGTTGATACTGATAAACATAAAAGAGTGGAATGCAACTGTAAAATTGGAGTTGCATGGAATACCATAAAAGAGTGTTTTCCTTCCTACGTCGACAGACACACTGGAGTCGATATACTCCAGCGTGTGCTTTACAATTGTTGGTATGTACCCATTTCACTTCTTCTCTTGATATCTTTTAGAATTTATTGTCAATTCATGTCTCATCATTGTTGATATGTGAAATGCAACAATTTTGTTAGTATATTATCAAAATACTTCTGAAAATGAAACTAATATGAAACCATCCTTTTTATGATAAAAAATGGGGTTATGTGATATTATTTTCTATTTTAGGGGTTTTTCAGATTTTTTTCTTTTTTTATTTTTGTTAATAATAGATTTTAGTTGAATCCTATGGACTTTATATTGATTTTATTATAATTCTTCAAGAAATCTAGTGAAATCTTTAGGATAATGAGAGGATTTGTTATAAACTTTTTTATTAATAAAAGAGTTTTACTATCTTACTCAACCACTAATCTTACTCATCAATTGAAGTCCTTGGATTAGTTGTAAAGGTGGTTATTGAAGTCAATTCAAGGGCTCCAATTGATGGATAGGGGTAGTGGTTAGGTAAAATAGCTAAACCTTAATAAAAATCACTTTAGAATACATCTAAATCCATCATGTAAATGAAATATATAAAGTCAATTACTTTTTAAATATATCTAAATTTCATTAGATTTCATATAAATTTGAATTTAATATGCCTAGATTTAATAGAATCCAATTCAAATTTTGATTTAATACATTTATATTTCAATAAAATCCATTCAGATTTAGATTAAATACATCCAAACTTTTAAAAGACTATACATTCAATTGAATTTTTGATTAAATACACCTCGTAAGCACTTGATTTGTTTAATATTATGTCTTTCAGCTCCAACTTAAGGAGTACAAATTTGAAAAGGTTTTACGCTGTAGTGCTGGAAAGGGATGACAACATCATTTCTATCGCCACCATAAGGTACTGATTTTTTCCTTTCTTTTTTGTTTTTCATGTCTTCTCTCTTATATACATTGATTTGAAACATGCAAATTCAATGGTTGTACAGGGTACACGGAGCTGAGATAGCAGAGATGCCTTTTGTTGCTACTCGTCTAGAATATAAGCATCAAGGAATGCTGCGGAAACTGTTCAATGCTATCGAATCCGTAAGTTCGTCTAGGTCATCTATGCAGTGAGATTTTATATAATCATATTAATTAGAGGGAATTGAATTTCACCAGGAACAAGTTTGGGGTCTGGGTTTGATTTTTATTTAATTGTATTATCTTTTTTCTAATAATAAAAAGAATAAAAATACATGTTTTTAGTCTCACTTATTGTCGTATTGTCATTTTGTCCTCCAATGAATATTAAATAATTTCATTGATCGCTCAGATAAACCCCCTGCTTTATTTGTTTAATTTTTAGTATTTAACCTTATATTGCTTGGAAAAAGTTCAAATTATATATATATATATATATATATATATATATATTAATGGAATTTGTAGACTTTATCCAATCTTAAAGTGGAGACTCTAGTTATTCCTGTTTTGCCGGAAGGGGATGATATGTGGATCAAACAATTCGGTTTTCCCCCTGTTGGAGATGACATAAAGAATAAGTTAATGATCCACAAGATATTGATGTTGCCAGGCGCTGTCAGACTATATAAATCCACAGTGGCACGCCCCTTTGAGGCTGAGCAAGCTGAACCCTCTAATGCAGGTTTTTCTCTATCTCCATAAATCTTAAATAATTGTTATCTTTTATATATATATGTGTGTGTATCTTCACTAAATAATTTCCTTCTAATTTTTCACAGCACATGTGGAGAACAATGGGGTAGACCACCAGCCTTCCCCAGTAATTCCGGAGGTTGATAGAGCTGACAACAATCCTTCTCCATTACCTGTCAACTCCAACGCGGTAGATAAAAATTCGTCCCCAACCAATGGAGTAGATGGAAGGGTGAACATGGCAAATCGAGACAGTAACACTCCGAAGATCTTACCTTTTGACTTGAATTTCGAGCCACCTGAAGAGGACGACGACTTCATTTAGAAATGAGCTGGACGCCATGGCATAAGTCCTGAATAGTTGGCTACAATTCAAGCACCGTAAGGTCTAGACAATATGTAGCAATGTTGAAATTTGTTTACGATAAATGGATTGGTTTCAATAACCAATCAATCTAATAGATGTAATTGATATGTAAGGTTATCCAATTAGTAAGATAGTTAATTATATCTAAGCTTCCTCCATTAAATGACACTATTTTATTCATTCTTTTTTAAATTTGATATCATCAATTATGTCTGTTAAAACCAGTACAATTAAATTATACATAGCTGTCCAGAAATTTACTTAAAAGAAACGTACCTCCACAATATGAGTAGAAATCTCCCTACATATATCTCATGTTGAGACTCAAACTCTTATTATGGAAATGAAAGGGAAGTAGATTAGCATCTAAGTTATGAGTGGAAGAAGAAATTAATGTTGCTATTAACCCCCTTAATTTTACAACTTATTACAAAACTTACAATTTGAATTTTAATAGCACTAAAATTGGTTTTTAAATAAAAGTAGCCCTACTGTTCAAAAAAGAAAAAAAAAAAAAAAAAAAAAGTACCCCTCATTTCTCCTCAAATCAAAACCCACAAAATTCAAAGTAGATAAATAAAGAGTTGGAACCTAGAGAGAACCAAATAAACTTGTGAATGACAAAGATTCTAACATCTATGAACACCGTTAACAAAAGCTGAAAATACTACCAAAAAAATTGAAAACATAGGCCAAATCATTTGAACTTGGTAATAGGCTACAACAAAATTTATTCTTCTTATTAAGATGGCTGGAACAATATATATAAGCTCAAATCCAACAAAAAAAAGGACTCTTTTTTAGATAATGCTGAAAAAAGTATGTTTCTGAACTATAACATTGAAATATATACACATAAAAAAAAATATGAAGGTTATTTTTTTTAATTATCATAAATGTTTGTTCGAAAAACTCACATTCTTTTGAGCTATTTTCTGAAATTTTCTTTATTACATTTTATCTCGTAAAGCATATTTATAATTTTCGCTTCTTCACTATGTTTTACTTTCCTATCTTTCTTTAAAAATCATATTAGAACACAAATTATTATGAGAAGAAAGATGTACTTTCCTTTCTTTCAATTCTTTCAATATAGTATAAAAGTAGAAAATCACTTCCTCAAATTAATAAAACATTTTTCACTCTAAAGCTCAATTAAAAACCCTTCAAAATAAAAGAATTAACTTGGTTAAACAGTGACAACTATCTTTTAATAAGAGTGGGTGCTCACCTTCACTTTAAGAGGTCAAGAGTTTTAATTCCACCCTTGTTCTATTAAAATAATTTGAATTGACATTCCCAACATCAACCTCATCATCTAATTTGTTTAACTATAAATCACCAATTATACTTCCTCTCCCCACCTATCTTCAATGATTAACTCATCTTCATTTAGTTCTCCTTCTAATTAAGGATAATTTCCAATTTTTCATGTTTAAATCGTTTGAACTCATCAATTAAAAAAAAAAACGTTATGTGTACATAGTTTCTCATGTAATAATGAGAAGAAAAGCGTTCAGAAATTTTGATTTTAACATATAACTATTTTTTATTTTTCATTTAATGGTTAAATTGATTATTGAGTTGACATTCTTTTATTTTTAAGTTATTACTTTTCTCAATTTTAAGAAAAGAATAATTATAATTGTTAAAACAATAAATTTAAATTAATACAACTTGTAATATATTATATTGTTAAAAAAAATTATAAAGAAATTGATCATTCTTAATTTCTTTAATAAACCTTTAACATCAATGGGGGTAAAATATTTGTTAGGATTTACCAAGATCAAATAATGTAGGACTTGAACATATATGTATCTTCACAACATCAGAAAAATCTACCCATATTATATTAGTAAAGAATAATGCTAGATTGCCTAAAAATCCTATCTAAATTTATTTCTAAATGATGTGACATGTGAGTTATCAACACACATTAATTATAGAATCATCTTATGGTTTGTATGATATTAATAATTGATACGACACATTACTTAAGTATGGATTTGAGTTAAATTATTGGATAATCTAGTATTACTCATACATAAATGCATGTTATGATGCTTTGAAGTTGCCACCATAAACACAAAAAAAGAGGTGAAACACTACTCAACTAAGAGTGGAAATACAAAATCTGACTACTTTTATATCTTACCAAATATACAATAGCAATAGTCTTTACCCTTTTTGGTGTGTGAGATTGATCATTAAATTTCTTACCCTAGCATAAGATATATAACCAATTAAGCTATCTTGACTGTAAAATTATAGTAAATATTGTAGATTGAGTTTTGGTCTCGTGGTTGAACCATCAGTCATTCTCTACCTCTTTGAAAGTTTAGGGTTATACACCCAAAAGTTTCATAATATTGTGGGCATTTTCCCCTCACTCTTTGTGAATTGTCCCTTCTTGTTCCTATTAGTTGATCCCTCCCATTTCGGAGAGCTGATTCTTGGGCCGCATCACAACATCTCATTGCTACTAGTCCCGATTGTATCTTAAGCTAGTTCCAGTTATCAAAAATATATATAGTAAATAATTTTTAATTTAAATTGAGATCAATGGAGAGATATTATAATATAAGGGAAGTTTTTATATTAGCACTTATATTATTGCAATATACTCATTTTTAGCTATCAATACATGTTAAAAGTTGTGGTCTCTACAGTCTTCAAAACCCATCAATTTGGTCCATTTGAACAAAAATTTAAAAAATTTTTAAAGGATCAAATTGATGAGTTTTGAAAACTTTAGGGATCACAACTTTCAATATTGCATTTAAATCACCAAAATATAGGGACTAGAAAAAAAAAATCCCAATATAAATATCAATTGTAAGTAGGGATAACGATGGGGTTGGATTGGGTCTAGGTTGGCCAGTCCAAACTCGACTTGAAATATTTTAGAGATATCTCAAACTCGACCTGTGTTCCAAACGAGTCGCTACTTAGCATCCCAAATGGGTCACTACTTAGAGTCCTAAACCTGAACCCAATGGGAAGGACTTGTTCCAAACCTAACCTATTAATTGATTTAATTTTTAATTAATGATATAATTAATATCAACAAACAAATATACAAAAATATATATACACACATTTAAATTTCCAATAGTTAAATTTAACAATAATATATCATCACATATATATAATTATTAATATAAAATTCTTAAAATATACAAATGTTTTACATATAAATACAAAAGACTTGCTACATTACAAATGTTTCATTACAAATATCAAAAGATTTGCTGCATTCATTTATAGTTTCATTACACAATCCAAAATATTGCTATTACATAGTCAATAAGAATGACAACAGGTCAGATCGGGTTCGGATGGCGCACCCCAAACCCAACCTCATACCCCAAACAGGTCATTACTTTCTACTCAAAATCTCCCTCAAATAGATCGAGTTCCCCCTAGCTAGTTTAGATCAAATTGAGTATTTTTGCCACCCCTAATCATAAGTGGAGACCATATGCAAAGTGCCACTATAATAATGCGAGTATGTAGTAGATGCGAATACCATATTTGTCTTTTAATTACTAAATATAGGCACTAAATACAGTAAAGAAACAACAAGATGATTCTATTTTTTATCATATTTAAAGTTCATATATGTTATAAAATTTATTGGAATTTCCAAAGATGGAAATTAATTGAAACATATTCCATTCTGGTTGATATAATGTATCTACATATACTTATCAAGACATAAATGTAATTAGAAAATAGTCTAATAAAAATGAAATTATAAATTTATTTTGAGTTGAAAATTATTTAAATATTAGGTGAATTTTGTTGTTGTAAACTATAATATGTAGATCCTTCTTATCAATGGTTATTTTCATCTTATATGGTTAATAAAAAAATGTAGGTAATCTGACATTAAGTTACTAAAACTTATGTCCAAGTTTTATTTGCAACTTTTGTAAATACAAAGACTTTTAGTTTTCCCTTATACTGAAATAAATAATAAAATATCATAACTATTAGACATCACATTTTTTGTATATATCTTACTTGCATTCCATTTAATTATCTGTCAACTGATGAATGAATACATATAAATGATTATTTATTTTACTTTAAAAATATATTTATATTCCAATTACCACAAATTATTTGGGATGCAAATGAAATAAAAAAAAATATGGGATGTCTAACAATATTGATAAAGTATATAAAAGTATAAAAGCTGTTAACTAAAATATTTAATTTTATTGTAAAATATTTAATTTTGTTGTGCTTGCTATTTTAATCCTTTTTTGTCTTCTGTCTTTCTTCAATACTCCCGTATGTATTTTAGATTCATTTGTCCACTTTATTTTATTTTCTTTCACTCTCCCATCCTTTATCTCTTTGTAACTTGCTCTCTCTGCAAACCCTCAACCATTTGTAATCAAGAAAGTTAAGATATGCACGATCTGATCAATACGATTTTGTCAAGTACCTCTTTGTGTATTGCATACACAAAAGATTTAGCAACTCACAAACATTGATAAAATCTATTACAATAATCTAAATCGGATAATTTTGAGTCATGCAGGCTCTCTTAGCAATTATCAATTATTCATTCTCAACGATCAGTGTCGAAATTTCGAAGAAAACTACTTACTTTTTGATATCTAAAGCTGTATCTCTTTATAAACTTGTTAGGTAATCTTTCTTCTCCATCATAATTCATGACATAAAATTATGGTATCAATTATTATAAATATGTTTTTCAAAAAATATATATTTATGTATTTTAGTTGACCTAAAATGTTATAGATTTTCTTAATTGAATAGATCACATGAATAAGTATTGATATAATAGAGAGTAACTTAAATTTGATGTTCCATATATATGTCAAGTTATGTGTGCATTGGGGTTATTTTATTTGTTATTTTATTTTATTTGATATGATATGTGGTGTAGTAATTCAAACTTGAGACATTGCTAGATTGATTGATTCCTAGATCAAATACGGAATCATATTTAATTAGTTTTAGTTATTTTTATTTTTATTTTTCTACTAAAATATCTAAGTCTAATTTTAAGATGGTTGTAAAAAAAATGATTTTCTTACCATATTATCAAGAGTATATATATGATTATTGAAATTAAAATTTAAATGTGGTATTTATTTTGTTAATATATATTTAAAGTTAAAGTATTGGTTCAATAACGTTTTATATATATACATTTTTATAATTATACATATATCATAAATTCAAGTTTGATATAATATTCTAAATATTGTTCAAAACTACGTGTGAGTATCAATCCCATTTCAATGTTATATCAATGTGGAGTGTAAAGTGACAGTGTTAATGGTGATGAACTTTTTTTATAATAAGAGTGATCCATGAAGATTGATAGCAAATAGCAACAGTTATCAATAAATCATTGATGTTTTTATTGATTGATGATGCTCATTGTTATAATGGCAAAGGATAATGATAATTATGGTTTGTTGATGATAATTATAAAAGATAATACAATTATGATTGACAAAGGTGATAATAGGTGTTCAATGTTGATGATATTTGCCATCATTGATGACATCGTGATGATTAATGGGTAGAGGTGGGCGTTTTCGGGTTCGGGTTAGGTTGGGTTGAAAATCTCTCAACCCAATGTGGGTTTGGTTGAAAATTTTTCAACCCAACCCAACCCATCCAATTTTTTTAAGATATAACCCAACCCAACCCAATAAAAAATTATCGGGTTGGGTTGGGTCTGTCGGGTTGGGTTAATTGAGTTAGATTTAATTTATCACAAAGGCACAAATTAGGGGTGGGCATCTTCAACCCAACCCGACAAATCCAACCCAACCCGATCATTTTTTATTGGGTTGGGTTGGGTTGCATCTTAAAAAAAAAAATAGATGGGTTGGGTTGGGTTGGGTTGAAATTAAATTGGGTTGAGTTGGGTTGAAAATTTTTCAACCCAACCCATGTTGAGTTGGGAGATTTTCAACCCAACCCAACCTAAACCCAAAAACGTCCACCCCTAACCAAGTCTTTCCTATCTAGAATCTTTCCTAGACATAAACTTTTACGCTACTACATGAAATCCATCACAGAGGATTTATCAATCTAGAGTAGAAGAATGAAGACACAAGAGAAAAAATCAGAAACCTCAAGTGGTTTATAAATCTAAAGTATTTATAAATCCAACCCGACAAATCCAACCCAACCCGATTATTTTTTATTGGGTTGGGTTGGGTTACATCAAAAAAAAAATAGATGGGTTGGGTTGAGTTGAGTTGAAAATTAAATTGGGTTGGGTTGGGTTGAAAAATTTTCAACCCAACCCAAGTTGGGTTGGGAGATTTTCAACCCAATCCAACCCGAACCCGAAAACGCCCACCCCTAGCACAAATGGTCTAGTTAATAATTTTCTTAGTTTTAGTAATTTGATTACAGATAAAATAATTACAAATAAAAATCCAATTATTGTAAATAAAAGAGTAAATTCAACATAAAGGTTGTCCTTAATCTTTATCTTAAACAAATATTCTTCTAGAGAGGGGAGAAAATCTTAAATTTAGAATTGAGAATAGGCGTTTGTCGAGTTCAGGTTGGGTTGAATTGAAAATTTTTTAACCCAACCCAACCCAATTTAATTTTCAACCCAACCCAACCCAACCCAACTCATTCAATTTTTTTAAGATGTAACCCAACTAACCCAACCCAATAAAAAATGGTCGAGTTGGGTTGGATTGGAGATGCTCACCCCTATTAATGGGGATTGATAATGTTTTTATTACACACAGCTAAACTTATGATAGCTTGATGATAGTTGGTAAGTGATATGTCCATCAAATATATGTAACAGATGTCTCGATACGCACATGAAAACTATATTCAATGTTTATTTAAATTTTTAAGAAATAAATGTTAAAAAAGTTAAAAAAAAAAAAAAAAAACCTTTTTTCACAGGAAAAAAGATTGGGATAAACATATTTTATTATTTTCAAATTCATGAGTCACAAACTGTTAGTCAATTTCATAGTTCCTTCTCATAGCAAAAAGTTCCATTCTCAAAAGTTCAGTAGGTTTATCAAGTCAATTCCAAGTTTTAAATAAATAGAAAAGTAGAAAATGGATTCTTTAACATTTATGAAGAAAGGTTATATTATTACATGAGATTATCATTAAATAAGAATAAAGAAAATTAGATAAAGACTCTAAAGCTAATGTGGGATGAATCAATGTAGTCTTGGTTCTTTATTAGTATTCATGAATATTCATTTTGTTCATATGTTAACCTGTATAATATATGATTTCTTTAAGCATTGTTTCAGGTACTATCTACACTGGAAAAAGAAAAGGAACAAGAATTAAGAAATGGCTTATGAAATGAGAACTAGAAACAAGAGAGTGAATTATGATGAGCGTGCTTACTTTTCAGCCTCATCAGAGGAGGAAAAATATGATTACGACTCAACTCACTCTGATCCAGATTTTACCGAGCCTCGTTCACAAGGAGACTCACGAGCAAATATCAACAGGTACTCATCCGGTGCTGACCAATTGTAGCAAAATAGTGGAGACAAAGTTCCAGCAGAAATGTTGTTAGAAGGAGAAGATGCAGACCTTCCCAAGTGAGAAGAAGAAGCACAAATCAAGGGCCAAATAGGACAAGAGAAGGACCTTCTCAAGCTTCAGCGCCTACACCTAAGCTTGAAACGAATAATAGGACCATCCCATGAAGGATGGAAGACAAGAGCATTCATAAGAAACGAGAAAAAAGTGCTAATGTAGATTCTAATGTTAGAAAGGGAGAGACTCACAAGGGAGGTGTGGTGTGCCCGTGCTGTGACCGAGTGCTAGACGTATATAAATTAACGGATCATGTTTATAGCCACCTTAGCAAGCCATGCGAGAATAAGTCTACAGAAAAATTAGGAGATTTAATCATGAAGTGGTTGACTTCTGACTGGGATATAAAAGACGAAGATGCTCGCTGTAGTTTTTTTGATGTTAAGAACTTAAGAACAGATACTACTGACAAGAGTGATGATACTTGTATGATTTGTGGTTATCACGTGTCAACTTCAAATCTTAAACACTATAATTAGATCATTTCTAATTCGTTTAAACTTTTAGATCTGATGGTAACTAACATGATATTCAAATTTGGAAGTCTCTGATTCAAACCCTCTCTCCTCCCCTTATCTCAAAATTTTCTTATTACACATGTCAGACGATAGGGAACATTTAACATGTGTCTACCATCTAACATATGTTCACGTTACATATGAGAGAGTGTGTTACGTGTCAACCTCAAGTCTTAAATACTATAGTTGGACTCTTTCCTATCGATTTAAACTTTTGGATCTGATGATAACTACCAATGCTAATTGTGGAATGTTAATGTGTTGTGAAAAATGTCCCACAACCATCCACCATGAATGCATGCGCATGAAGGTATTAATTTCTTCTTTTTATTTTTATATTAATTAAGGTGTGTGTGTATACACATATTGGGAGCAATGACAATTTGACAATTACCATTATTTTTTTGGAATTATTGAATTTGGTGTAGAACATACCACAAGAAGCGTGGTTCTGCAACTACTGCGTTTGTCGGTGTTGTGGTATTGCTGATCAAGAATTGCACTCACACAACCAGTGTGAGAAGAAATGTATGTCTTTTTACTTCCACTTCCTATTAATTTGAGTAAATCTATAAATGGGTCCTTTTGAATTCTTGGCGCACATTTAGATATTTTTTATTATTGAAAACCTTTTGAATAAATATATGCAAGAATTGTTTATGTTTTTTTTCTTAAGAAGCATTTCATATCTTTTGAATACGTAAGGTTGGTTCAATATTGTACTTCTTGTACCTACATGATTGAGGTTGCGGATTAAGATATAAAATTTTTAAAAGCAGCATCACATTATTATAAATAATGTTTTAAAAAACCTTTGGTTATCAAAAAAATATTGCTTTAATATAAATGGTTTTTTTGCAAAAATATGCTCAAATGTACTCTTAAATTCAACTTTCAATCTATAAACTAAACTCCCCAAGATTTAAAAAAGTCTAAACTATATACTCATTTCATAAGATTAACTAATATACATACATACATACATACATACACACATATATATAGGCATGCATGTAAACTTTAGGAGATGAGTACTATAGTTTTAAAAGTTAGGAAAAAAAAACTATGAATTTTTTATAAAAGAGAAAGAGGATTATATAATTTTTACTATAGTTTTAAAAGTTAGAAAAAATATATATGAATCTTTGACAAAAGAGAGAATTATATAATTTTCCTCTTGTGATATTTATCTCTATGAACTATATAATTTGGAAAACTTAACATTGTAGTTCAACTTGTGTTCGTTAATATTTAATTAAATAAATTTCAATTGGTGTTTGTTATAGTTCACCAAGATTGTCTTCTCAACAAAAACATTGTCGTCCTTAGAAGGGAAAGGAAAAACTCTTTTTGCGAGGCTACTTGTGCCTAGGTACTTTTTCTCCATGCAATACATTTTTATGTTCTTTTAAATGCATGGATTATAATGATACCGACTTGAGCTTTTGTAAAAGATATTCAACAAGCTGGAGAATCTGGTAGGAGTGAACATTGAGCCAGACAATGAATTTTCTTGGACTCTCCTCCGGTACAAGTCATTGGAATTTATTCTGAATAGCAATGATAAGCTTAAATGGATAACATTCAACCGCAAAATTGATGAAGTCTGTATCTCATGGACGAGAGTTTCTGTCGCAACATAGGCAGACACACTAAAATTGAAGTACAACGTGTGCTCTACAGTGGCGTGTATGTAACCATGTTCACTTCTCTTTATATCTTTTTCCAATTTTTTATGTGAATTTTCGCGTAATGTATATGATTGATCGGTGAAATAATAGTCACATTTTGAGTGACAGTTACAACTTTGTTTGTGAAAATTAACAGACAATTCCTATTAATGTTTGACTTGTTCCAAACTATGAGTTTCAGGTCCAATTTGATGAGGATAAATTTTGACAGGTTTTACACTGCAGTGTTGGAAAGAGACTCTAAAATAATTTCTGTCGCAACAATAAGGTATCAATTCCTAAATTTTTATCTACATTTATTTATTTTTATGTCACAACCATAAACATAGAGAGAGCTTTGAAACATTCAAGCACTTAATTTGGAGTGTTCACTTGATAATTTTACAGGATACATGGAGCCAGGATAGCTGAGATGCCATTTGTAGCCACTCGTACAAAATATAGGCGCCAGGGAATGCTGCAGAAACTGCTTTCTGCTATAGAATCTGTAAGTTCTTCTACATCAAATCTATTGTTGCATAACATGTGATGTGATTCATATTTTTCTCCTTCTTTGGAGTACATTCAAACTTAATTATCAAGAAAAGATAGAAACCTTACTATCTTGAGGTATTTTAGCGGTGAGATACATATATATTCTAATAGTATAAGAGATCTTCATATGAATTCTCACAAGCAACAACGACGGGGTCAAGGTCTGATTTATATCTGATTTGCATCATCTTTTTTTTTTTTTTTTTTTGGTGAAAGTTATTTGCATATCTTCTAATTATTTTTTTTTAAAAAAAACATGTTTTCAATCTTGCTTCATGTCATATTGTTTTTCTTGTTAAGAAATTGATAAAATAAGGTCTTCGACTCTTTATATAGGCTTGAAAATCTCTTTATCCTTACTTCTTTTTTGATATGGGACTCGGATCCCCTTTTATTTTGCCATTTTTTTATTTTATTTAAAAAGAAAAAAGAAATTGAGAAAATAAAAGGGGATCCAAATCCCACGTCGCAAAAGAAGCAAGAGTGAAGAGATTTTCAAGTCTATATAAGAAGTCAAAAGCCTTTGTACTTAATTGTATTAGTTAAAATTCCTCTTATTTTTAGAGCACAGAAGGATGTAAATTAATATATGTTTTGAAGAGTGAGTGTATTGCGATCGTAAGCTTTGAGACAGCTGTGGTTTTTCTCTTGTTTTCAAATTTTGGAAATTATTATTATTTTTAATTTATTTTTTTGTTTTTTTTGGGTAATTGTTATTATTTTCTTTTTCCTTTTTTTTTTTTTTTTTGGTGTTGTTTTTGATATTCGTATAAAAGGTAGTTTCCAGAGGAGGTTTTGGGATCTTTCCTTCTTTCCTTTAAACAACTATTGAATAATTTCATCGAGTCACATAAACAGCTTATTAATCTTTTTGATTGTTGTATTTGACCTTATACATATCATTTATGTGTGTATGTTGATGTAATTGGCATATGCTCAGCCATCTTAAAGTAGAAAATCTAGTTATTCCTTCAGTACAGGAAGCAAATGAAATGTGGACGGACCCATATGGTTTTTCTGAAGTTAAAAATGACTTACAGAATGAGTTGAGATTCTACAATACGTTGATGTTTCCAGGTGCTGTTAGACTATATAAATCCTTGGTGGAGGCTGAGCCCTCCAATGCAGGTCTTTCTCTATCTCCACAACTCTCTTACACTTGCCCTCTATATATATATCCTCACTGACTCATTTCCTTCAATTTCTTTCCCAGTACTTGTGGAGGATAGTTGGGCAGCTGACAATCCTTCCGATGCAAATCAAAGGGAGAACGCTATGAATCCAGCTATTACCTCTCGGAAAATTTTACCCTTTGACCTAAATCTTGAACCACCTTAGGATGATGATGACATGGCGTAGAATTGATATGGACGCGATCTATCTTAAGGCCATGAACAACTAGCTAGATCTCAAGTATGACTGTTTGAGGTCTAGACAACATGTGCGCAAGACAAGTTTAAAGACTTCTGTACATGATCCAGTTGAATGTGTTTTGCGTTTGAACTTATGATATGTGTTTATTCAAGACTTTGCTGAAATCATTACAAGTGGCAAGATGAGCAAGTAGCAACTCAAAGACAAAGATTGCGGCTAGCTGGGCAAGAGATGGCATGGCATGGCTTTAGTGCCTGAGTGGTTGGTTCTACTGTGGATGACCAGTTTATAAGACATTGTGATGCAGTTGTGCTGCTCTGTATCTCAGTATTGACTATTATTTATGTGAGTACAATTTATCCTTGTTATGGGTATTTTTCGGATTCAACAAATGGGCTAGTAAAAGTTTGATAGAAGCTCAACAGGTTAACCCAATAAAGTAGCCTGACAGACAAAGCCCGGTCCATCAATGTCATTTCCATGTGAGCTCTCCAGCTCACGTTAGCGAACTCGCATTGCAGCCATTATTTATAGATAGTTGCTAATATTATACAGTTCGCACTATGCACAGTTCGTTACTCAGAACGAGATCTAGTTCGAGATCATCTAATACAGTTTATAGCTCGCGCAGTAACCAGTTCGATGAGGAAATCTTCCTGAAAAAACAGTAACCCGAATTAATCGTGATTCTTCTACATGAATTGGAAATAAAATCAAATTCAAACGTTGATAAATGTGATCCCTGATTTTGTGGAGCAGATTTCTGATTCGGTGCTAACCGATTAAGAAGTGTATTTAATGCATAATTCTTTTCCTATTTCATTAGAACCTAAATTGTAATCGTCTCTTCCTATAAATAAAGGTTAAAACTCACTGTAACAGAGATACATACAGATAAGCAATAAAAAACTGTTTCTCTGTAGAATTATTAAGAGGAACAGCCGTGAACATAGGCACACTTACTAAACCACATTAAAAATCTTCTTTGTGAATTGTTCTCCGTCTTTGCCTTCTACTTTTCTTTTGTTTTCTGTTTTGTTTCACATTGATTATGAGTATTAGACTTTAAACTGTAGTCGACCAGAAATCAACGTGGACAATCCTCACAGTCTCTTTTAATATTTATCTAATTTTCATATAAACAGTGGTAGATGATAGTTCAAAAATGGAACAATGAAATTAATTTAATATGTTACACCTATATCTGGAGATAACTTAAAGCTGCCACTGTACTCATAGGCACCTAAAGAAGAATCTCTTGAATCGTGGTGTGATCCATCTCCTACGATTCTGTAATAAGAAAATATTATAAGTTTATGACTTATTCATGCTTATCAATTGGAGAAATTTTATTTACGTACTGGCAATTATGTAATTACATTTGCAATCAATAGGATATTACTGGTTATAATTACTGATAAAAGAATTTGTAAAGATCATATGTTCTAAAAATAAATAAATAAATATCCTCCTCTTGTCAGAGAGTTTTCCACAGCAAAAGCGAGCGTACATTGGATCCGCAGTCTTAAGGATTCATAGAGAAGTCAAAACCTCCCATGACATAATATTGGAAAGGTATGATAACAGCCATCTAGTGCCCTTAAGTTGATTTTCTTCGATACGTTGGTCGTGCGATAGACGAAGTACCTTTCAAGCTCGAGGGAAGAAAAAAGTCATTAATACTTCGAAATGAAGATAAATTCTATCAAAATTTAAATTCCAATTCACAACTAAATTAGACATTGTCACAAAATATATTCTTTTAAAACTAAATTATTTGCCACAAATCACGTAAATTTGGTAATAGAATGAACTAAAGTTATAATTTGTCATTGTAGCAACTATCATTGTCATAAAACGTTAGTTAATGATGATTTGCAATCAAATTAAATATTTTATAATATTATTCGTGCCAATATTTTTATTAAAATTTTTTACCAATAATTTATTTAAACATAAATTATTTATTATAATTCTAATTTATTTATCTAAAAAATTGAAAATATTCTACTTTATTAAAAAAATATTTAGTTTAATACATTCTTATCATATCTCATAGTGTACCAAAGAAAGAGCGTTCTATATCTAGTCCAATCTAATCCAATTTCATTAATTCAATTCAATCATATCAAATCTAATTTAATCTAACACGACATACCAAATAAAGAATATTTTATATCTAGTCCAATCCAATCCATAGTATACCAAACAAAAAATATTCTATATCTAGTCCAATCCAATCCGAATCTATTAATTCAATCAAATCCTATTAAATCCAATTCCATTCAAGATGATTTACCAAAAATAGCAGACTAAAAGTAGCCTAAATAGTAGGGTTTTTAAAATGAGGTTTGGTCTAAGTCAATCATCACTCTCACTTCCCTGTTGTACCAAACAAAGAATATTCTATATTAGTCCAATGCAATCTAATTCCATGAATTCAATTCAATTCTTTTCAATCCTATTCAATCCAACACAATATTTCAAGCAAAAAATATTTTATATCTAGTCCAATCCAATCCATAATATACCAAACAAAGAATATTCTATATCTAGTCCAATTCAATCCAATTCCATTAACTCAATCCAATTTTATCAAACTCAATTCAATCCGACATGACATATCAAACAATGAATATTTTATATCTAGTCCAATTCAATCCCTAGTTTACCAAACAATGAATATTCTATATCAGTCCATTGCAATCCAATTTCATTAATTCAATCAAATCCTATCAAATCCAATTCAATTCAACACGACATACCAAACAAAAAAATATTCCATATTAGTCCAATCAAATCCATAGTGTATCAAACTAAGCATATTTTATATCTAGTCCAATCTAATCCATAGTGTACCAAACTAAGAATATTCTATATCTAGTCCAATTCAATCCAATTCCATTAACTTAATCCAATCCATCATATCCAATTCAACCCAACATGACATACCAAACAAAGAATATTCTATATCTAGTCCACTCCAATCCAATTTCATTAATTCAATTCAATTCTATCAAATCTAATTTAATCCAACACGACATATCAAAAGTAGCCAAACTAGTAGGGTTTTTAATATTAGATTTGGTCTAAGTTAATATATCATTCTCACGTTTTTGTTGTACCAAATAAAGAACATTTTATATCGGTCCAACAATATAATCTAATGTCATTAATTCAATCCAACCTTATCAGACCCAATTCAATCCAACACGACATACCAAACAAAAATATTTTATATCTATTCCAATCTAATCCATAGTGTACAAAAGAAAGAATATTTTATATCTAGTCCAATCCAATCCAATTCCATTAATTCAATCTAATACTATCAAATCCAATTCAATCCAACAAGATATACCAAATGCAGCCTAACTGGTAGGGTGGTTTTCAAGATTAGGTTTGGTCGAAGTTTATCACTCTCATTTCTTTGTTGTACCAAAAAAGAACATTTTATATACAGTCCAATGCAATCCAATTCCATTAATTCAATCCAATCATATGAAATCTAATTCAATCCATCCAACACAACATACCAATAGTAGCCTAACTGGTAGGATTTTTAAGATTAGACTTGGTGTAAGTCAATCACTCTCACTACTCTACCGTACCTAACAAAGAATCTATATCCAATCCAATCTTATCAAATTCAGTCCATCCAATACGATATGCCAAAAGTAGCCTAACTAGTATTTTAAGATAAGATTTGGTCTAAGTCAATCACTGTCACTTTTCTGCCATACCAAACAAAGAATATTCTATATTCAATCTAATCCAATTCTATTAATTCAATATAATTCTATTAGATCTAATCCAATATGACATACCAAATGTAGTCCAACTAAAATAAGGTTTGGTCTAAGTCAGGCACTCTCACTTCTCTGTCATACCAAACATAGAATATTCTATACTCGATTCAAATCCAATTTTATGAATTCAATATAATCCTATCAAATTCAATCCAATTCAATATATGACATACAAAAAGTAGCCTAATTAGTAGGATTTTTAAGATTTGGTTTGGTCTAAGTTAGTCACTCTTATTGGCTAGGGTTTTCACTCTCCTATCATTTCTCTCTCATTTTGTGTGTTTCGAAACAAACACCACATCTTCTACCTCCAAACGTATCTCAAATCGGTTCTTCATGGCTCTTTGCAATTAATAAAAAGGGTCTCATGGTATGAAAACTAAAGCTAAAGCCTTGTCTTTGTATAAACCTTCAGGAGATTTATCTAAAGAAATGGCGACCATTAACCCCTTCCGTCTTTTTGATGATAATGACAACAAAGACATGACATTAATGACATGACACACTGGAAAGTGATGCAGATAAGCATAAAAGGGTGGAATGTAACTTCAAGATTGGAGTAGCATGGACAACCATAAAAGAGTGTTTTTCTCCCAACATTGATATACAGACTCGAATCGATGTACATGTGATCTACTATTTTGGATATGTAACCATTTTCACTTCTTCGGCTTATATCTTTTACAATGTATGGTCATGCATATATAATGTATTGTTGATTAGAGAAATGTAACAATTCCTATTCAATAAACACTTGACTTGTCTAAAATTGTCTTCTAGGTCCAACTTGAGGAGAACAAATTTTAAAAGGTTTTACATTGTAGTGCTGGAAAGGGACTACAATATCATTTATGTCACAACAAGGTACTAAATTTTTTCTTTTAATGTCTTCGCTCTCATATACGTTGCTTTGAAACATGCAAGCACTTAACTAGAAGTGTTCACTTGATGGTTGTACAGGGTGCAGGGGACTGAGATAGCAGAGGTGTCATTTGTTGCTACTAGTCAAGAGTATAAGCACGAGGGAATGATGCTGAAACTGCAATTGAATCTGTAAGTTCTTCTAGGTTATATATTTAGCAGTGAGATCTTCTATAATTATATTAGAGGTTTCAGGATAAAACCTCATTAATAACGGTTTGGTTTTTATTTAAATTGCATTATCTTCTAATAATAATAAAAATACATGCTTTTTAAGTCTCACATTTATCTTCAAATTCATAAGTCATAAACTGCTAGGCAATTACATAGTTCCTCCACACAGCAAAAAGTTCCGTCCTCAAAAGTCCAATAGGTGTATCAAGCCAATTCCAAGTTTTAAATAAATAGAAGTAGAAAAATGGATTCTTTGACATTTAAGAAGAAAGGTTATATTATCACATGAGATTATCATCAATTAAGAATAAAGAAAATTAGATAAAGAGTACTCTAAAGCTAATATGGAATGAATCAATATAGTCCTGGTTCTTTATTAGTATTCATGAATATTCACTTTGTTTATATGTTAACCTCTATAATATATGATTTCTTTGAGTAAAAAAAAAAACTTTGCATAAGCTAAGGGACAAGATTTAAGAAATGGCTATGAGATGAGAACTAGAAGCAAGAGAGTGATTTATGATGAACGTCCTTACTTTTCAAGCTCATCAGAGGAGGAAAAATATGGTTACGACTCAACTCACTCTGATCCAAATTTCACCAGGCCTTGTTCATGGGGAGACTCACGAGCAAATATCAACATGAACTCATCCCGGTTCTGTCCAATTGCAGCAAAATAGTGGAGGAAGTTCCAGCAGAAATGTTGTTAGAAGGAGTAGACGTAGACCCTACCAAGTGAGAAGAAGAAGCACAAATCAAGGGCCAAATAGGGCAAGAGAAGAACCTTCTCAAACGTCAGCGCCTGCACGGCCACACTTGAGCATGAAACGAATAATAGGACCATCCCATCAGGGATGGAAGACAAGAGCATTCATGAAGAATGAGAAGAAGTTGTTAATGTAGATTCTAAACATTAGAAAGGGAGAGACTCACAACGGCGGTGTGATGTGTCCGTGCTGTGACCAAGTGCTAGATGTGTATGAATTAAAGGATCATGTTTATAGTCACCTTAGCAAACCATGCGAGAATGTGTATAAATTAATTCAAACCTTAATTATAGATGTGAACAAAAAAAGTACATCAACCACCTAAGTTATAAATAAATATGCAAATAAATGTTGACATTACATTTCTAATTTATAACATGTTCTTCTATATGTAATTTGAGTTTTAATTGGTTTATGAATAAAAGTATTGTTGATCCCTTCTTCCTCAAATCAAAACCCACAAATTTGAAAATTCATAAATAAGGAGTTAGAGCTTATAGAGAAGATTTTGGTGTCAATGAATGCCATCAACAAAAACTGAAAATAGAACCAAAAGATAATTATATTAAAAAAAAAAAATCTAAAAACAGAGGCCGGAACATTCGATTTTGGTCATATGCTACGGTGATTTTTTTCTCCTCGTCAAAACAAATCCAACAATGTATAATGGATACAAATCCAACAACAAAAAAATTTGGCAATATTATTATATTATAGACTCAAATCCAACAACAATAATCTAATGGATATAACGATATTGAGTTGTACTGGCAGTTACCGGATTTTGACAGGAAAAGCAATGATAAGATGGATAGCATGCAACCACAAAATTGATCAAGCGTGCACTATCAGGAACGAGAGTCTCCACCGCAACAAAGACAGACACCAAAATCGACGTACTACAACCTGTGCTCTACGACAGCGGGTATGTAACCATTTTCACTTCTGCTTATATCTGTTCCAAAGTTTTGTACTGTATTTTACATCTAATTTATATGGTTGATTAGTGGAAAATCTCTCTGCCATCTTAAAGTGGAAAATCTAGTTATTCCCTCTCTATGGAATAAATAAAATGTGGAAGTTGGAAATGACTTTAAGATAGATTTGAGACTCTACGATACGTTAATGTTCCCAGGTGTTGTCAGACTACGTAAATCCTTGGTGGAATGTCCTGCTGAGGCTGAGCCCTCCAATGCAGGTCTTTTTTCTCATCTCCGTAACTGTTATACACTTGACACTTGCCCTCTTGTATATCCTCACTGAATTATTTCCGTTTATTTTCTTCCCAGAACTTGTGAAGGACAGTGGGGCAGATAACATGCCTTCCCCAGTACTTGTTCAGTTCGATGGATCTGATAATAATTCTTCCCCGATACTTGTGGAGTCTGATAACCATTCTTACTCCATACTTGTGAAGTCCGGTGGGGTGGCTGGTAGCAATTTCTTCCAAAGGAGTTACGGATACAAATCGAAAAGAGAACGTTCCAAACCAAGATAATAACTCTCGGAAGATTTTACCCTTCGACTTGAATCCTGAACCACCTGAGGATAATGATTGTATGGTGAACAGTTGATATCTACACCATCTCTGAACAGCTAGCTGGATCTCAAGTGTCGAGTCTAGATATCAACTGCGCACGATACAGTTTAATTTGTTTTGTATTTGAAGTTAAGGCACGTGTATTGAATTGCTGAAATCATTACAGCTGGCAAGATGCGCTAGTAGGACTCAAAGAGAAAGATGGCGGCAGGCCAGGGAAGAGACGGCAAGGCATGTCTTGATTATTATGTGTGGTTGACTCTAGTGTTTAGTGTTTACTAAAATGGAGTAGATGACCAGTTTATAAGACTTCGTGATACAGTTGGGTTGTTCTTTATTTCAGTATCGTTGTAATTTAGGTGTGACTATTATTAGAAGTTTCTTGCTATAAATATCTCATGTTTCTTTGTAACCAATGAAAGACGATAGTTCAAAAGTGGAACAATGAAACTGAATTAATATGTTGCTTCTGGTGAACTACAGTTCGAAAATACTGTTCTTATGTTTTAGCTATATTGATGGAACGGTACAGATTTTCTTTCACAGTGAAATAGCTAGGGACTCAGTGGCCAGAAATTGGATCTATTGTTGAAATCATGCCCAGAAGAGTACTTAATTTGCTATTTAACTGTTCCTGAAAAGGTTGCACGTATTTGCTCTACAAATTTTAAGGAGGTTGAGGTTTCCAACAAGCTATATTGAAGCGAGTCATTTTCTTTTCTCGAAGTTTTGTACCTAAATAACTTAAGAGGGAAATGACATCAAATGTCCGTGTAAATAAGATTACAACAGCAAAGAAGGAAGCTCTCTCCATTCTTTGTAAGTGAACTAAATGCTACAATTTTTCTGGCCTAAATTAAATTAAGACAGAGTCACAATGAATGGGTTACAGGGGGAAATCGATGTTACTTGATTATTTATGCCGTCATACTCTTTAGCGCCAAAGCAGTAAGTCATCTCCTCAGCTTTTTACAACATCTGATCCCTCTTCTCGACATCTTTCAAGTATCATATTACAGTTGTTCATTGTGCATCCATCAAGAAGGCCATGATTCCAAAGTTTGATCATGAATAGCCTCCAACACCTGAATCCATGAACATTTTGATCGTGGAAATATAAATATCCAAGAACAGATACATGTACAGAAATAAGCAGAAAATTAGAATGCAGCTGAGCAAAAATTAAAATTGCAAATTAGCAAGAAATAATTAAATAAGAAACAAATCAATTTGCAATTGAGATAGAAAATCAACATAATGAGATGGCACCACCTATCAAATAGAGAAAGGGAGTAACACAGTTTTAGCATCAGTTTAATAGCAACAGCATTTAAATGCTGTATATTTTAGATTGCTTAATTTTATATTGTATATAAATGAATGCAAGATGACCATAATATGACTATCAGAACCTGTTCTGAGTCTACCTACCATAACGTTCCAACAGTCAGAGGGAAAAATAAAAACTTGTTATCTCATCTAGGATGAACTTTACAAGGTCTTCAATATGTTGAAATACACAGCTTATTATGAATGCAATTTGCAACTTGCTTTTTCTGTCCCTAGAAATGTTCATTTTTATAATATTACAGATTTACAGTCATATTTTTTGCAGGGCATGATTCTTCTACCCATTCCATAATTGGCCTCGACATAGTGAGTTGAAGTTTAATTTGTTAATCAATACATGTTCACAGGTTACATGAACTTGAACAAAAGCAAGAGCAAGCAAAAGGACAAAAGTAATGCAAAAACAATACCAAAATAGAGCCGGAGAATGGACCAGCTCCTTCCCATGAAGCTTGGAAAATGCTTCGCATGCCCAAGGAACGTGACCATCTGCCAGCACC